>CM025855.1:17086487-17290599 GCA_003952965.2 Morella rubra | reverse complement strand
TTTGTAGACACCACGATTGACCTCATTAGAGTTCTATATCAAAAGATATGCTCCAAATACCGAAGGGTGTTTCAGGAATTCCGACAAAGGAAAGTTTCCTTTGTTAGTTCCAATGAATCCTTCAATTGATTTATTCCTCCTCTTGTTTCATGCAGCACACCAAAACCTAATAGATGTTTAGGTTTTCTTTAAAATAAAAACACACGTTGGCCTCACATTGTGAGCTGGACCCCAACCTCTCATTGACTTGGTGAATCCCGAAATTCTTGGCAGATTTGTTCCCCGATTTCCAGCTGGATTTTGAACTTCAAAAAGGCGTAACTAGGTTTCGGGCTCTTCATAAAAGTTTTAGGTCTTAGCTTTCCATAAATTGAAACCGAGGTCTGTAGCTCCCGTTACACTCGATTGATCAAACAGTATTCTGGTTTGCCTAGACCGGGCTAACTAGGGTTTTGCTTTGTTAACCTAACCCGAATTTGGCCTCTTCACATCAGCCCAATTTCACCTAATCAAACACATGTAAACTGCAAAATACCAAGAATTTCTAATAATTCAGTAAATGTAAAATATCTCAAATTCTAGACAACTAAACAAAGAAACACATACAAAATGCTCTAAATCAACACAATTATGATGACCAAATGTGTGAAATAAATTCTCACATCACTTACATCTGCTCCAATCATGCAACCACCAGACTGGACCCTTCCTTTTGAGATTATGTGTGATGCTAGTGACTATGTTGTAGGTGTTGTTCTTGGACAACGAAGGGAAGGAAAACCTTTTGTCATTTACTATGCTAGTAGGACCCTAAATAGTGCACAAATGAATTATTCTACTACTGAAAAGGAATTACTAGCCGTAGTCTTTGACTGTTGGGGCATAGACTTTATGGGACCCTTTCCACCTTCCTTTGGATATGTCTACATAATTTTTGCCACAGATTATGTGTCTAAATGGGTAAAGGCAACAGCTTGTAGAACTAATGACAACAAGGTGGTGACCAAATTTCTTAAAGAAAATGTGTTATCTCGGTTTGGAACACCTCGTGCTATCATTAGCGATCGAGGTACCCACTTTTACAATCATTTTTTTGAGGCTCTCATGAAAAAATATGGGGTTGTTCATAAAATTTCTATTGCTTATTATCCCCAAACTAGTGGTTAAGTAGAGCTGGCCAATAGGGAAATTAAGCAAATCTTAGAGAAGACAATGAGCCCCGACCGCAAAGATTGGTCGTTAAGACTGAATGATGCACTTTGGGCTTACCGAACAGCTTTTAAAACTTCCTTGGGCATGTCTCCCTACACGCTGGTTTTTGGAAAACCACGCCATTTACCGGTTGAAGTAGAGCATAAAGCATATTGAGCCCTTAAGACCTTCAATTCAGACATAGCAGAAGTCGGTATACTTAGGAGATTACAGCTGACCGAGCTTGAAGAGCTACGGAATGACGCTTATGAAAACTCTAGAATCTACAAGGCCAAGATGAAAGCATTTCATGACAGAAATATCCTTAGAAAAACATTTGAACCAAATCAGCAAGTTTACTTGTATGATTCTAGATTGCACAAGTATCCAGGCAAGTTTTGGTCTAGGTGGACCGGTCCCTTTTTAGTGAATCATGTCTTTGAAAATGGGGTTGTAGAAATAGAGGATCCTAAGGATGGTCGAGTCTTTAAAGTAAATGGTCAATGTCTCAAAATTCTTATTGATAGACAAGTGCCTGTGGTGGAAGACGTTCCACTTGAGGACCCCATCTATCAAACTTGACCCCACCGCTGTAGGTATGTTTTCTTTTTCTTTTTTTCTTTTTTTTCTTTTTGTTGTTGTTTTTGGTTTTCTTTTTGCTTTCTTGTTTCAAGTCTGCGTCTTTTTGCCATTTTAGCTTGTCATCTCTCATGTCTACCGGGCTGTCCACGTCACATATCAGGTGTATTCTACCCTTTTTAGTTGTTGTCCATTCAGTTGTGATGTTTAAACATTGAGGACAATGTTTCGTTTAAGTTGGGGGGTGCAAATTACTCATTTACATATGTTGGTTGGAACTCTGTGGCACTTTTACATATGGTAAATTTTTTATTTTTTTTTTCAGATTTCCATGACGTGATATTCCTCTCGCACATGAACACACACCTAGCATCACACGTGCATTCTTTCACATGTGTATCGATTCTCATTCATAGTCATCCTAGTGAATTCATGAAACCCATCTTGATCATTATGCTAAGGTATTCACAGGATTTCTAATGCACTTATCCAAGTTTTGTGGTAAGATGGTGGTTTGACACATGTAGCTAGAGAACTCTTTTGCTTAAGTCATTATGTGTGAGTTTTGGAGAGGAATGAGAGCCAATACATACTAAAAATGGTGATAAGCATTCATTGATTTCTTGAATTGGGTGCTTCTTTTGAGAATATGATTACATGGTTTGTGGTATGATGGTGGAGATACTTGGGAAATGACGAAGGTCAACTTAGGATTAACGTTTGAACCTTTCCAGCCAACCTTTTAATTATAGCCCCTAGTAGCCAACTTTGAGCCAAGAAACAGATAGTCTTTTTCTTCATGTACCTTCATTATCCATACCTCTCCACATTGGAGTATAGCTTATACACAGATTTTCCTATCCTTTTTACTTCCAAGTGTGTACTAGTTGTGGAATTCTTATTTGTGAAGAACAAGAACAAAAGTAAGATGTTCAAGTGAGTTAGCTTAAGAGGAGGAAATACCAATATTAGGCTGAAATAGCAGAATATCATAGTGATATATATATTCACTTTCTCATAAAAAAAAAAAAAAAGAAAAAAGAGGAAAAAAAAGAGAAAAAGTAAAAAAAATAAAAAAAGAAAAAAGAAAAAAAAGAAAGATGAATGAGGCATTATTTGGTGATTTGAAAGGCTAACGAATATATCAAATGAGGATTGTGGTTATTGAGATGTTTAGTTAGATCCCTTAGGTATGTACTCAGATATCTGATTGATGCGATTCAAAAAGGATATGAAAAAAAACTCAAAGGGTTACAGGTTATCCAGAAATAGCGTTTTCCAAATTCCAACGTTTAATAGGATAAATATGGCCTTACATATTAAGAGTAAAATCTGAAACATTGAATGTGCGAATTTGGGATACGATTTTCTTTCTTTGGAAGGAAGATAGCTTGGAGGACGTGGGAAAGAACTTCTTAAGCTCATGGAAGCTAGGTTTTGGAGAGTTTTTTGAGTTTCTTTTTCTTTTCTTTAGCTATCTTTTAAGGGAGAGAGTTTCTTTGCTCGAATGGATAGCTAAATCTCCAAACAAGGCTAGGGATGAACTCGTACGAATAATGGTATTATCTATTTGCTTTTGATTCATGTAATCATTCTTCACATTGATACAACTCTTGTTTATCATTCTCCAATTGTTATTAGTTTGTTTTCTCATCTCTGAATGATCTTGGAATGACTCTCTTCATAGATTCAGTCATGCTTTGTCTATCGAATGGTTAACGTCCATGATTGTGTTTCAGATAAGTTATTATCTTGTTGATTTGATTTTCTGCTGCAATATTACCCACGAGGTATATATATTGTCGTCATTAGGTTATATCAATAAGAATAATAACTCATAAGGTTTTAAAGTGGTGAATGATTTCCCAAAGGGTTACCTTTGAATTAAGTTTTGGTTTGTAGTTCTATATCTTCCAATTAGGGACCTTGGAGTTAAATTCCCCAGTTGTGTTAATCAATGAATCAAGAGAAATTGATGTACCAGATTTGAACGAGGAAGTCTCGATGCTTTGCTATCCATAATATTAAGTAACCATTTTCACCATTATAATTCTAAGTTTCTAAAATCATAGTTCAATCAAGTTATTTCCAATTGATAATTAAGTAATTTCATTTAATTTTCTTGTTCTAATTGTGTTTCTTTCACCTATCTCCCTGAGGAATCGACACCCCAAAGCTGTGCTGCAACTACGCGTAATCATGCATACTAAATAAACTAACACTAAAAACTAACAACTAAAACTAAACACAATGAAAATAAAATCAAACACGATCTAAAATCAAAACTTAACATCTAAACTAAACTAACAACAAAACTTAACATCTAAACTAACAGTTAAAACTAAACACCATAAGAACTAAATCAAAACTTAACATCTAAACTAAACTAACCACAACAAAACAAAAATTAAACACAAAAAATGAAATGAAAACGAAAATGCAAGAAATGAAAATAAAACGAAAGTGCAAGAGAGCCGAAGAACATGTACCAGTTTGTGAAAGAAATGATGAAAGAAGGACGACGAAGGATATGAAATCACAAACAAATGTGATGGAGAGGAAGAAGAAAGCAAAGAGATGATTCTGCTGGTCTCGAACAAATTTAATGGCTCTGCTTTAAAACCAGTGAACGTTATGGAAAAGAAGCGTTCGTTAGAACTAGAAATCACTAGTTTGAATGAAATGTGACAGATGGCGAAGATCAAATGGACCCTAGTAGTTATCAACAAACCAGAACCAGACAAGTGGCCATATTCGGACATCTCGTTCGAACTAGATAAATTCCTGTTTGAACCAGAACAGGTATGGTAGGCGGCGAAGAGACGTTGCCTGTGATGACGCCTCATTGACCACAAATAAGAAACCGCCAGGTGGCCAATAGTCATAAATTTGTTCGAACGACAACTCATCGTTTGAACTAAGGCAGACGAAGAGACATTGCCTACGATGTTTCATTGATGACCAACAATAAATCACCACCTGGCACGAAAGACGAACCAGAAATGATCACGGCACATACTGACGCTGTCGTTTGAAATGGATTATTCTGTTCAAACAAATTCAGCGAAGAGACATTTCTTCCATCGCACTTCTTAGTCACAATCAAAACATGACATGTGGTAGCTCCTGCCAACCTCGTTTGAACATGTGTATATCTTGATTGAACGAGACATTTGCGATGACGGCAAGTCATTGCCTATAGGTCTATTCTATGACAACTTGACGATATCATTGCGAAAAGTACAACTAGTTCGAACAGGAGGATTTGTTCGAATTGTTTTTGTTATGGCGAAGATATTATTTCATCATTGAAATTATAGATATATATTTAATGTATTATTTGCGACAAAGTGTAAGTAGTCATCATGGTTCGAACAACATTTGTTGGTTCGAACAAAGTTTTTTGTGACGATTTCAACTTCTCTTCATTGAAGACACCTTTCTTTCTGTTTTTAGCTACAACAGTGTAATTTCATCGCTGAAAAGGGGCTTTTAGCGACAAAATTTAGTTTGTCGCTAGTGTGAACAAGATCAAATATGAATACCTTATGAAAATTATTGCTGATGGCGAGAATGGTATTCAACACAATTAGCTTATGGTATTCTTAGACTTGAAGGTTTATGTAGATTTGTTTGTTTCTACTTGTGCTTTGACCGAGTCATTTGGTGATAATCTTTCGAGGTCAATTATTCTAGACAACGTTGGGTCTTGTGTATGATAAATAGGTTTATATGAATGCTCAACAAGGAAACCACTAGTCTCTATATGAGATAATATATTCAGTAGATCTGTATAGAGCTGGACTCGAAGAGAAATCTTTCGACCAGCGGAATTTTGTGAAAATATTGTTCAAAATTAATATATATTTATTTGTGAAATTTTTTGGAAACACGAGAGTCCAACAGGTTACAGTTGTGAATTAATAATTATATGAGCTAGGGATTTAATCAATGATATTTTTCCGATCCTATTAGCTCATGTGAAATATAGTATGGTGGAAGGATGAATGAGCATATAATTTTTAGCAAAAGGGATTTTACAAAAAAAATAGTCTCACTATCTCTAGGGTCAATTGTGATATGTTAATAACATGATCATAATTTGTAGAAGTCCATAAATTTAGAATATAGAATATAGGGGAGGAAAAATAGTTTTTCATGAGGATCCCACAGTCGAGATTTGAGATCCCTAAAGATCCCATAAACAAGCATAATTGAACTTTTGGAGTGAGCCAGAACTCAAAACTTTCATTTGAGAGAGAGAGTCATAACTTGAGAAAGCGTATCTCTTTCTAAACTTTCTTTCTATAGAAACTCTCTCTCGAGAACTGTGTGCGTGAATCCAAAGGAGGCAGTACGCTTGGGTTGATTGATTTCAACGATCACATTCAGTTGCAACTTTGACTATCGTCAATTCGTACACAGATATCAAAGCTCAGATTTAGTGAAATCTCATAGCTCAGGTTAGTGTTCTTGCTCAAACCCACGCCCATGAAAAATTTGTATTCTTCATGATCAAATGAGATTGTTGAGGATTATTATTAGCAAAAGGAATTTCCTGAAAAAATAGTCTCACTATCTCGAGGGTCAATTGTGATGTATTAATGGACAATGGAGATGATCATAATTTGTAAAAGCTCATAAATTTGGAATACATAATATAACAGAGTTAATGAAAAAGAGTTTTTCATGATGATCCTACGGCCTGTCGGGATTTGAGATCCCTTAGGATCTCACGCATAATTATAGTTGAAATTTTGGAGTGAGCCAATATATAAACTCAAAACTTCATTTGAGAGAGAGAGAGTCATAACGTGAGAAAGAGTTTCTCTCTCTAAACTTTCTCTTAGTGTCCACCCCAAGGAATCAGATTATGAGTACAAATCAAGTGAAGCAACCTATAAGTGATATTGAGTTTGTTTGCAAGGATCTTCTAAGGTGCATCAGCCACCTCAACATTCCTTCGGAGATAAACTGTGGCTGCCCCATAATCAAAATCCTGACACACGAGCCATGTCTTAATCTCATAAGCCTAGATCCCATTATGTAGAATAGTTAGAATTTCTCCAAGCACTACTTCATTCAAAATGATCTCCCTTACCCCAACCATACTCGTAATAGTGAATAAACCACGATCCTTACGTCCAACAGTCTAATTACAAAAGAAAATCCTAACATACTTAGGATAGACATCATTTCTCATATCTATCAAACTTTCCCAACCTTGACCAACATAGAAAGTCTCATTTTTAAAATCAGATAATGTAGATGCATTGACTTTCCTTCCCCACATAACTTTTCTCTTTGAAAAATCACTAAAAAACAACTCCCAACATTAAGTATTTTGAAATTGATAAGTTGGCTCACCTAAAATTTGATCCTCTGTTGAATGGGACGATCCTGCTACCTCAGTCCTACTCCTAGCAGTAGGCTTCATACATGGCATGATGATTGAGAGCTAAAAATGGAGAGATAAATGCTGATTCAAAGAAACTGGGGGTTAGGGTTACAAAGGGGTTCAAAAATGACTTTTTCAAAATGTGGCAGCATTTTGGATGGAAAATAGGTTAAAAATTGATGGGTTTTGCCAAAAAAGAAGTTATGAGATGAATGGGATGAGTTTTAGGGCAAGTTATGGATATTTGGGAGGGATTTGAGAGAGGTGGAGACGAGAAAGAAGGAGTGGTTCACATGAGATAGGGTTGTAGTCAACCAAATGTGCAACTGTAGTATATATAGTCTTGACGAGGTGGTCGACCGCTTCATATAGTGGTTCATGAGATAGATCGCTTGGTAGAACACGTTCTATATACTGGTCGACCCTTTCATGGAGCGGTTCCACATGATCAACCACTACAGAGAACAATCACACAAAATGAATTTTTAAGGGCAAAAAATGAAATGAAATGATGCATTTGATGAATAATAATCATGTGTCATGACTTAAGGACATTATAAGTAT
This sequence comes from Morella rubra, assembly GCA_003952965.2. Classification (NCBI taxonomy): domain Eukaryota; kingdom Viridiplantae; phylum Streptophyta; class Magnoliopsida; order Fagales; family Myricaceae; genus Morella; species Morella rubra. The sequence continues at coordinate 17,282,867 of CM025855.1, read as the reverse complement.
GTACAAAGCATCAAAATATTGTAAATTGCATGGGAAACAATAAATAGCATATCAAAAGGAATTTGCATCTAAAAACCCAATATCTCTTCTTGGATCACAAAATCTGTCATTGCTCAAGGGTTTTGTAAAAATATCAGCCAATTGATGCTCATTACTAATGAATTCAAGTGAGATGTCACATTTTTTAATGTGATCTCTTAAAAAGTGAGGTCTTACTTCAATGTGTTTAGTCTTAGAGTGTTGGATGAGATTCTTAGACAAATTGATAGCACTACGGTTATTACATTTGATAGGTATACTATCGAACTCCAGTCCAAAATCTTTGATAGTGTTTCATCCCCAACACTTGAGCACAATAACTACCGGCTGCTATGTATTCCACTTCGGTTGTGGATAATGCAACTGAGTTTTGTTTCTTGCTACTCTAAGAAACTAGAGATGAATCTAGGAAATGACAATTACCACTACTATTTTTTCTTTCAACTTTGCACCCGGCAAAGTTGACATCAGAATAGCTTACTAGGTTCATATGTGTCTCTCTAGGATACCAAAGCCTTAAGTCAATTGTACCTACATAGATTTCTTCCATGATAAAACCATTCAAGAAAGCATTTTTCACATCCATTTGATAAAGCATAAAAATTTTGTAGCAAGTAAAGGCCAAAATCATTCTAATGGATTCCAAACGTGCTATGGGTGTATATCTTTTATCATAATCAATTTTATATCTTAATTATAGCCTTCAGCAATAAATTTAGCTTTGTTTCTAACAATAATACCGTGCTTATCAACTTGTTTCTAAAAACCCATTTTGTACCAATAATGATTTGATCCTTAGGTCTAGGGACAAGTTCCCAAACTTGAATTATCTCAAATTGGTTTAATTATTCTTATATTTCCAAAATCTAACTTTCATCGTTTTCGACATCAAGAAAAGTCTTAGGTTCAATTTGAGACACAAATGCAAGATGATTACAAATGTTTCTAAATGAAGTTCTAGTTCTAGTTCCATGAGTAGGATTACCAATAATTAATTCTTGAGGGTGACTAGTAGCATACCTCTATGTCATACCCCGAGCTTTTGTTTATTATAGCATGCATTTGTCTGTGAAAAACAAGTTTTGGTTTAGTAGTGCATTAGTGAATAAGTAAATTGATTTTGTGGTAACTTGGAGATGAATTAGTACTTGATATATTAGTTTCAAAACCTTGATTAGGTCTTGATTTAGTGAGATTTGAAGTTCACTAATGACCAATCTTTTACTCATGCTTTTTAGATGCACGTTTTGAGCAATTTAATTTTTTAAGCTAGTAAGACGGGTTTTCATTAAAATTTGTAACACGTGATTTTTAGTCAACTGGTAGGTCTAGAATTTATCCATGAGTTTACAGTTCAATTTTGGAGACATTCTATTTTTTGGAAGCTAGTATAATGTTTTATGAACATCGTTGGATAATTAACGAAACTTAGCAACTAAGTCTTGGAAACTTAGTCACTAAGCTAGGTAATTTCAGCAGCCTTAGAGGATGACACTTTATAGGGCTAGAAGCATGAGGAATCGAGGCTAAGAAGCATGAGGAAGCAAGTCTAGAAAGCACGATAAAGCAGGGCTAATCCTAGGTAGCACGAAGTGTCGAACACCGAATGAATAGGTGATGACTCGCCATGGCTACCTAGGAGAATTTCAGCCATAGCCTTGCCTTGCAGCTGCTGTAGGTTGCTAGGTGTCGAGGGAGAGAATGTAGCCTTTGACTCACCAAAGCTAGCCTAGATAGGCTGGACACATGTTGGAATGCAACCGCCATGTTTTCCTTTAAATAGAGGTGAAATTCGGTCATTGTAGAGTACACCTTTCAGTTAGTATTTTGTGAGTTAAATCTTAAGAGCAAGAGTGAAGTGAAGTGGGAGAAAGAGGAGGAAATAATCTAGAGAAGTTTGGCTACATTAGAGGTAAAGTTTAGCTTGGTTATTTTTATTTCGATTTAAAAGTTTTCAAGAAGATTGTTGTGAATCTCTTGTATTTTCAAAATGATTCTTACATCTATTGATGTTCTTCGTGATCTTGATGTTCTTCGTGTTCTTGATGAAGAACAAGCTCGTGTTTTCATAATAGTCTTGCTTTTAATGTTCGATTCATTGTTAAGGTGTTTTTCAAACTTTGATCCGCTTCTTTGTAAAAAATTCACAAACTATGTTTTTCAAAGCTTGAAAATATTCTTTGTGATTTTAAAACTCTATGTCATTTTGATTATGTCAAAATATTCATCATTTCTACATGGAGGTTAATTGGGTTTTAAAGTGAAATTGAGGTATTATTTTTTTTCTTCACAATACCTATCATTTTCTTTTGAAAATGTCAATTGTTTTCTATCTTGAAAAATATGATCTCCAAGAGAAGTTCGAGGGTTAAGGTATGACATATCATATAATGCGAGGCATTGACATGAGGTATGCATACTTAACTTGTGATTTGAAGACTTGACAGTACTGTGCACAAGAGGATGTGAACCACATGTTGTGGCATCCTGGCCACTCCGTCGTACGCGAAAAGTCCTAAATAAGGATGAATTTACTCTGGGAGTAATGTCGCATGTCATATGCTATATATATCACTCTGGCCCATGAGTCACTCTGGGAGTGAGGCTGTATTTACTCTAGGAGTAATGCCGAATAATACGGGAGTAATGTTGAGGGGTGGTGATTGAAATGTGAAAAGATCATTTTTAGTTTGAGTCTTTTTCTTTATTTCATCTTCCGTTATGTTGTCAAATTGATGAACTAATTTTTTCAATGTCTTTTCATATTATCTGCTACATATCGTACTAACCACTAGCTTTGCTGAGTCATTTGAACACACCGTTGTTTGTTAAATTATTCTAGTAGAAGGACATGATGTACTTAGAGGAATTTACTAAGACTCTGTCTTAATTCAAAAGCTGGTTGTAAGGGTCTGGATTACTAACAACCTGGACATCATTATAGAGAGTGTCCATAACTGGATATGGTTGGGGTCTTCTAACTTTGTCAACCTCAGTTATAATGAGGATGAGGAGTAGGATACTCTCAATTTTAAGACCTGAGTAGTTTGTAAATATGTAGTTAACTGCTGCCAAGTTTTGTAGTATATACATAGACGACAGTCTAGTACTCTTTTGTATTATAACGGTATGAATAAAAGGTCTTGTTAGTGTTTTGTACTTAGAAAACTTGTTGCTTTATCGATCCTTCCACTGACCATAACTTAAATTTAACAGCAACGTTCATTACTAAAAGACAGCGCTAGAGGTCTTCATGGTCCGCGCTATTACACTCCACTCCTTATAGAGTTTTTGTAAAGTACCTTCTTCTTGCAACAGTTGAGCATTTTCTTCACTTGGAGGTTGAGCTTCCGTGCTTTGAGTAGGGTTATCCTTGATTTCAAGTCCTTCCATCTCCCCCTCAATATCTTCAATCTCTAAACTTGCATTTTTCTCAAATGGAACATTAGATTCATCAAAAGTAATGTACATTGATTCTTCAACACTAAGAGTCCTTTTGTTATAAACTCTATAAGCTTTGCTTGAATTAGAGTATCTAAGAAAAATTCCAACATCGGTTTTGGAATCAAATTTTTCAAGATTGTCTTTGGTATTTAAAATGAAGCATTTACAACCAAAAACTTTGAAATAGTGGATGTTGGGTTTTCTATCTTTCCAAAGCTCATAAGGGATTTTCTTCAAGATAGGTCTCATAGAGACTCTATTCAAAATATAGCAAGATTGTAACGGTTGTTTGTTCGTCACCCAAAAAGCATCCAGACGTTGTTTAGTAATGTCCTCACGTAAATGGTGTTGCTCGAAGCTTTTGAGTAACAAAATTTAATTTTTATGAGGAAAGGTACTCTTGGGTGACAAAATTTAGTTTGGCACCTAAAAATTTGTCACCCAATATCATTTTTCTTGTAGTGAAAACTGACACCGACCTGCTATCCTAGCTGAATCTAACCTAACAGATCGGCTCGGATAGAGTTACTGTCAAAGTCAGAGTTAGATTCAAAAATTGACTTTCAACTGAATCGAACACCAACCCTTTGACACTGAAATTTTCTGTGCACACCCCATCTTTGATATGGTTATTCCATAACACTTTACTAGAGAGATTAGTTTAGCACGAAGTACTTGTTCCTTTAGCTCCAAAATTTATAAATATTACTCTGAGTAAGATGAATTATCCTGAAATTCATAATGGTCCCATGCAGTTGATGAGATAGGCGGGGTTAATAATATAGTACCTCAATATAAATACTTGAAAGACATACACTAAGAAGAGATTTGGTGATAGGGCAACTTAATACGCCACTAGACCAACTTTACTAAGGATCTCAAATGATCTAATGTATATAAGGCTCAAATTGCCATTGTTCACAAACCCCATTATTCCTTTCATTAGAGCTAATCTTAAGAAAACCTTGTTACCCATCTGAAATTTCAACTTTCCTTGGCGGCCAGTTGCATAACTATTTTCTTGACTTTGAGTCTTGTTCAATTTTGCTCAGATATATCTGTCTTTCTTTGATGTTTCCGTACAATTTTCAGACCCAAAATTTGTCTTTCCAATACCTCTCTCCAATATAGCGACAATCGATACTTTCTTCTGTATAAAGCCTTGTACGGTGCCATCTTGATGCTTGCTTGAAAACTATTATTATAAGTGAATTCTACTAGACGTAAGTAATAAATCCCATTAGGAAAAAAAAAAAAAGGAAGGAGAAGAAGTAACATATCCAACTTCCCTTGAAGTCAAATAGACACATGCCTTTAGCATATCTTCCAAGGTCCGGATAATCCTTTTGGTTTGATTGTCAAACTGAGGTGGAAAGCGATACTGAAGTTTAACTTAGTAACCAAGGCCTTCTTAAAACTTCTCCTCGACGAACAACAAAGCTGGTTGTGTGCTTCATGAATACCAAGTGCCATTAAAATATTAAGGGAAAATACATTTTGCATCAAAGACTATCAATTTTCGTTATTTTGCCCCTCAACTACCAAAAATTTACACTTTGTACCCCAGTCATTGATTTGGATAGAAATTGTTATTTTGGTTCAGGAAATGATGAATTTTCCCCATACAAATATAATTGTAAAAAAAATTATGAGAGTAAAATTGTAACAAACCTCAATTTGATAGGTGTTTGGATTCCAAGAAAATGTAAGGAAAATATAATGGCCAAATTTGAGATGACTAGTCTCAAGATAAAACTAAATACTAGACAATTCTTTTGTTCTTGGATGCCCTTCCTATTGAAATTACACCGTATTTATAGCCACATGGGCTTCTAACCAACTCCTTACTTTGCAAGCCTGATCCAACCATTTCAAAAGCAGGCCCAATAGACTCTAAGAGCTCAACCCAAGCCCATAACTATCTTGCCAGCTGGTTATCAACAAAGGTTCACTAAGCTACTAATCCAACCGTTAGAATTATATTAGTCCAGCCCATTAGTTAAACTAATTCTGCCAGACTGGCATGTTACATTCCCTCCCCCTTCAAACAACCTTGTCCACAAGGTTGAAATTTATTGAAGCTTCTTATTAACCACCGACCTGCATCTCCAACAACACTAAATTCAAAAATTGTGACATTGTGCGGTCAGATATCCTTGGAGTTTGTAATTTGCAGTGTGAGCTTGATACTCTTGAGGGACATGCAACAAACACTTGGTGTTCTTGAAGGAATACCCAAGCAAATTTCTATCTCCATTTGGACACAGCACAGCTAAACCTTTCCCATCTCCATCTGCTTGGTACCCTTGAGGGATGAACAACAAACACTTGATGTTGTTGAAGAAATAACCAAGCAAATTTCTATCTCCAAGTTCATATGCCACCCGCACTCCAATTACAGCAAAGAATGCTAGAAGAATTATCATCTTCTACCCATATGTCATGCATACAGAAAAAGTATCGACAACATTATTGACATTCTCTAGATTTTCAGCCATGAATATGAGAATTTTATGGTGCCAATTCTCAAAGCAAAGTATGACATTCGAGGCAACTAAGAGTTTAATGAACTCCCACAAACCAGAAAATGTTTCAATGGAGAAACCACTCCATGCCTTTAGGCACCCACCAAAAACAGTGTACCTTGGAAGCCTAATCACCAAATGTACACCACAAGTGTCAAGAGAGATACCCAGGCAATCGCTCCTACCTTGAGTTGGCTTTGCAAGAATCTCTGAAAAGGAAATTGAAATGCAAAGCTAAAATGAAGTGGTATCATCCACGAGGCGAAAAGCCCATATAGCTTCTCTTCATGCGAAAGCTGTCCCAGTAGCTTCAAGACTAAAGAGGCAAAGAGATACCAAGGCAAAAGCAGGATGCAACATACGAACAAAGCAATCCATGAGTGCACACCCACTATTGCTACCTGTAAAAATATGAAAGTGGAGAAACAGAGTAACGAAGAACTACAAGAGAGTTTTGATCGAAGAAATGAGAAAGTATATGTTTCTCGTATATTTAGTCAATCTTTATATTACAGAGTACATTGAATATATATAGCAAAACTTGACAAGCTAACAAACTGATAACAATTCCAACTAACTTCCAGCTCATCATCTAAGCGTCGAGTAGCATCGAGTATCTTCCAGACTAACGTCTGTCTAGCTCAGCATGTGCTTCGAGTATCTTCCAGACGAACGTCTGTCCAAGAAATTAGAGCATCCCCCAAAAAAATACAAAAACCAGTGACAAACTTCCTGGTATCAGCACAACCAGCCCAGTCCGAATCTGTAAAGGCCTTTAAATGGAGGGAGCTCTGAGCGGGAAAGAAAAGACCCTGACCATAAGACCCTTTGAGATACCGTAAAACTCTATCGGCTGCATCAAGATGGGGTTGATGTGGTTTATCCATAAACTGAGTGAGAAGTTGAAGAGCATAAGATAAATCAGGTCTTGTGATGGTTAAATAGAGCAACCGACCAACAAGCCTTTTGTACTTAGTAGGATCATGTAGAGGAGAACCAGCATCTTGAACGAATTTGAGATTCTGTTCGACTGGTGTAAGAACGGGTTTGGCACCCACAAAACCAGAATCACTAAGAATATCGAGTGCAAATTTCCTTTGGCAAAGGGAAATCCCATCCTGAGAACGAGCCACTTCCAAACCAAGGAAGTATTTCAAGGAACCCAAATCTTTGATTTTAAACTTGTGATCAATGACAGTTTTAAAATCAGTAATCATCGCAAGATTATCACCAGTAAGGATGATGTCATCCACATATACCAACAAAGTAAGGAAAGAACAGGCCGAGTGTTTGGTGAAAAGAGTATAGTCTGACTTAGATTGGTCAAAACCATGGGTCAGCAAAAAATCAGAGAATTTCAAGAACCATTGTCTAGAAGCTTGTTTGAGGCCGTAAAGGGACTTATTCAACTTACAAACTTTGGACTCCCCCTTGCGATGGAAACCAAGAGGTAGCTTCATATATATCTCCTCATGCAAAACTCCATGGAGAAAGGCATTGTTCACATCTAACTGGTGAATATGCCAACATTTAGAAGCAGCAACAGCCAACAATAACTGCACAGTGGTGAGCTTAGCAACAGGGGAAAAGGTTTCAAAATAGTCAAACCCTTCTTTCTGCGTAAAGCCTTTAGCCACTAACCGGGCTTTATACCGCTCTATAGAACCATCTGCTTTAAACTTGAGTTTGTAAACCCACTTGCAGTCTATAGGAGTGTGACCGAGAGGAAGATCACACACAGTCCATGTATTGTTAACTTCTAAGGCTTCAATTTCCTTGGAGATAGCCTCTCTCCATTCAGGTGATACAACAGCATGCTGAAAAGTAGAAGGTTCGACATGTGTACTGACAGATAAGGCAAAGACTTTGTGTGTGGGAGAGAGCTTGGCATAATCAAGATAAGAGTGAATAGAATAAGGTAGACCAGCAAAATGAGAAGTAACAGACATATCATACATGTTAGATATGATTGGTTTGGCAGCAGAAGTCACAGCCAACTGACAATGATAATCATCTAGATATTTTGGTTTGCTTGTAATACGAGATGATTTTCTAGTGGAAAAAATGGGAACAGAAGGAACAGAGTCAATAATATCAGGAAAAGGAACAGAAATGAGAGGAGGAAGAGATGTAGTTGGACCATGAGAGTTGGTGGAGGCAATAGGGTCAGCGGGCATAGTGGACTCGGCTGGTATAGCAGATGTATGAGTTGGAATGTCAACGGGAATGACAGAAGGAAGAATATCTGAATGGATAAAGGTGAAAGAAGTAACAGGTGATGAAGTATTGAGAGTCGGTTGACTAGAAAAATCAGGAATAACATTTGGTAAAACAGTAGGAGAAGTATTGAAAGAAAGGTGTTTAAAAGGAAAATAATCCTCATGAAAAACAACATTGCGAGAAACAGAAATTTTGTGAGTATGAAGGTCATAAAATTTGTAACCTTTGGTACCATACAGGTAACCAAGAAAAACAGATGGAGTGGCCCGAGCATCAAACTTGTGTCTTTGTCGAGCAAGAGTTGAAACATAGCACAAACAGCCAAAGACCTTAAGATGTTTATAATCTGGTGGAGAAGAGAAAAGCATTTCGTATGGGGTCTTATTGCCAAGAAGAGGAGATGGCAATCGATTTATCAGATACACAGCAGATAAAATGCAATCTGACCAGAATATAAGAGGCAAATTAGACTGAAAACGAAGAGCACGAGCAACATTGAGTAGATGTTGGTGCTTTCGTTCAACTGTGCCATTTTGCTGAGGGGTAGCCACACACGAATGCTGATGGATGATTCCCTGAGATGCTAACAAATCAGGAAAACAAAATTCAGAGCCGAAATCAGTCCTGATAATCTGAACCTTAAGTTTGAACTGAGTCTTAACAAGTTCAAAGAAGGCTTGAAGGTGATGTTGAGTTTGAGACTTAGATTGAAGTAAGTATACCCAAGTACATCGTGTAAAATCATCCACGATGGTAAGAAAGAACCTAATTCCATTGTGATCAGGGACCGAAAATGGGCCCCATAAATCACAATGAATGAGTTCAAAAGGGGAGGTAGTATGAGTGACAGAGTCAGGAAATGGTAATCTATGTGCTTAGCCATAGGGCAAATAGTGCAATGATGAAATTTTAATTTATTAATATCATCAATGTAATTGTGCAACAGAGACATTCAGAAAGGGGAAGGATGTCCTAATCGGCAATGCCACATAGCAGCCGAATTATTGACATAAGAAGCATTATTAACAAGAGCAGTAGGGACAGATATAGTATTGGCAGAAGTATTACAAGAGGACTGAAAACCAGTAAATGTAGGAATCAAAAAATACAGCCCGCATGATTCTTTAGCCAAACCAATCGTTGTCCATGTGCAAGGGTCCTGAATGAAAAGATATTGGTTTAGTAAGATGAGACAACAAGAAATCTGTCGAATAAGAGAACTAACAGAAATCAAGTTATAGGAAAAGGAGGGAACTACAAGCACGTTTGTGAGTAATATGGAAGGAGAAACTTGCACTGTACCAACATGTGTAACAATAGCAAAGTAGTTATTCGGCATCTTGACAGAAAAGTTTACAACAGAAGTAATAGAACTTAGCATAGACACAGAACTGACCATATGGTCAGTGGCTCCTATGTCAACAATCCAATGTGCAATAGAAGTACTGAAATTACCTACCATATTTACCATGGCATGAGGAGACATTTCAGAAGACAATGAAATAGGTTCTGACGAAGGAAGAAGTGCTAGAAGCTGTTGACATTGAGCATGGGTGAATGGAACAGAAGCAGACTCATCAGTAGAAAGATCGAAAGAGACGTGATGTGCAGAGCCAGTGGAGGGAGAGGACTTGACCCGAGGCTTGTATCCAGAAAAGGATACCCGTGTAACTTGTAACACTTGTCCACAGTGTGGCCAGTGAAGCCACAATGACTGCAAATAGGACGATTCTTCTGAGGATACTGTTTGGCAGGGGATTTATTATGTGCAAATGACTGAGAGTATGCAGGGACTCCTCGAGGAAAGAAGGCAGTGTTCTCAGGAGAATGCGATTGCAGAACAATGTCTCTTTGTCGTTCTTCCTGTACAACCAGAGAGAACACTTTGTTAATCAATGGCAGAGGTTCTATTAATAGGATTTGTCCTCGAACATGTGCATAAGAATCGTTCAGCCCCATGAGAAATTGCATAATATGTTCTCGATTACGCTCATCAGTAAGATGTTTCACGGCTCCACATGTACAGGCATGATGATCTTTATAGTTGGACAACTCTTCCCATAGACTTTTCAATCGAGTATAATACGCAGTGACAGTAGTTTGTCCTTGAGATAAAGACACAATAGTCTTCTGAAGTTGAAAGATCCTTGGGCCATTGCCCTGCGACAAATGATCAGTGAGGTCTTTCCAAATACCTGCGGCAGTATCAATGTATAAGACACTATCCGCCAGATCTCTGGAAATTGAACGAAGGAGCCAAGATGACACCATGTGATTGTAGCGAACCCAGGCTGCATATTTGGCAGAAGTTGATGCAGGCTTTGGAAGTGCGCCAGTAACAAAATCATATTTGTTCTTAGCACTTAGTGCCATTTCCATTGACCTTCTCCAGCTTGAATAATTTTCAGCATTAAGAACCTGAGAAACTAGAACTGCATTTGGATGATCTCCACTGTTGAGCAAGAATGGATCTGCTTGCTCATCAGAGTTACTTGAGACGGTTGGTGTTGAGACGGTTGGTGGTGTTTCGGTGGCCATCAGAAGCGCTCTGATACCATGTAAAAATATGAAAGTAGAGGAACAGAGTAACGAAGAACTACAAGAGAGTTTTGATCGAAGAAATGAGATAGTATATGTTTCTCGTATATTCAGTCAATCTTTGTATTACAGAGTACATTGAATATATATAGCAAAACTTGACGAGCTAACAAGCGTAACAAACTGATAACAATTCCAACTAACTTCCAGCTCATCATCTAAGCGTTGAGTAGCATCGAGTATCTTCCAGACTAACGCCTGTCTAGCTCAGCATGTGCTTCGAGTATCTTCCAGACGAACGTCTGTCCAGCTCAGCATGTGCTTCGAGTAAGAACCATCTCCAATACTACCCAAATAGATTTCTTTCTCTTTTTCTTCTTTGTCCTCTTTTTCTATTTCTGTTGCTTTGTCTTCTTTCTTCCTATGTATATGTACCACCCAGCTCTTTTGCACCTATTTAGTATATATGTGAGATAATATAAATAGTACGTTGTGGAATTTTCTTACTTCAATTATTCTTCGTGCATCTTTAATTCTCCTCCATTTACACCTAGGTGATTATATTTATTTTTATATCATTGATGTAATGCCCTTCCTTGTATAGAGCTATAGTATATAGTGTTCATGTGAAAATTTGTATTTGTGTTTACATTCAAGAAGGTCATTGAGATGGTCGGGGCAAGCCCGTAAAACCCTAGTAAGACAGGTCTGAGTGCTGCGCACTCGGGTTGATTAGACGAGCAGCTTGAGTTCCCGACCCCGAGTAGTTTAGTCTCGACCCCGAGTAGTTTAGTCTCAACCCCGAGCAGTTAGAGTTCCTGACCCCAAGCAGTTTGAGCTCTCGACCTCAATTAGTTGAGTTCTCGACCCCGGGCGGTTTAAGCCCTGACCTCGGGCTGTTTAAGCCCTGGACCCCGGGCTGTTTGAGCTTCCGGTATGCCCAAATTTTACGTTAGTTGAGCTTCCTTATGCATGCTAATTTTTACATGTTCTAACCTTATGCACAGCATTAAATGCACTCTTATCCCATTTCACGTTTTACCTCCCTCCTTATTTGACCACCTAGATGAAGATGGCCATTGGCTCTCTCTTTTTGGCGTATTGCTTTAGGCGTACGAGATGAAGATTCTGGTGGCAACAGACATGTACGACCTCGTTATCTCTCTCTCTCTCTCTAATGATTGGGTCTATACCTATAGACTGGTAGGGGGGAGTACACCGTGAATTCATTGCTTTCTACTTATAGTATCAACTAGAAGAATAAAAGAAAGAGACGTGAAGTGGACCTAGTACTCGAGACATATAGAAACTGAGAATTTTCACCTAACTGATAGTGAGAAAGGAAGGGAGAGTGACGTGAGAGAGACCAGCTGACCGAAGGAAGGAGGAAGGAGAAACCAAGGGGAAAAGAGACCGAGGTAGTCTCGGTCTGCACCTTTTCCTTCCCTTTAGCTTTTATCTCTTCTTTTTCTAACGTAGTGTCTTACTATTTTTAGGTGTTTTCATTCAAGGAAAGGCAGTATACACTCGACTGAGGTAAGGGTGAGCTAAGTTACATTACGAGGGATTAGTAGTAAGGATGTAGAGTTGTCTTAAAGAGGAGTATTGGGGTGGTTCGGGTAGTGCTTAAAACGTGACTTTTGCCATGAGATGAGAAAAGACTAGTAACCCATTCTTATCACTGTGATAAAATGCGAAGGAGAAAGGACTAAAAGACGATGGGGGACCACCTGGGGCTAGATCCTTTGAGTCGTGAAGTTTGAGAAAGAAAAACTCGTTATATATATGGTCGGGAAAGCCTTTTGTTTTATATACCCGAGGAAATTATTGTTGAAGGCCTTGTTGTTATATGCCTGGAAAGGACTTGTTTTGTTTTATATTGGTTACATGCTCGGAAAATACTTTTATACAATATGCCCAGGAAGACTTTTATAAAATATGCCCGGGAAGACTTTTATAAAATATGCCCGGGAAGACTTTGATAAAACGTGCCCGGGAAGACTTTATAAAATATGTCTGGGAAGACTTTGATAAAACGTGCCTGGGAAGACTTTTATAAAATATGCCCAGCAAGACTTTGATAAAACATGCCCGGGGAGATCTTTATAAAATGTGCCCGGGGAGATCTTTATAAAATATGCCCGGGGAGATCTTTATAAAATGTGCCCAGAGAGATCTTTATAAAATATGCCCGGGAAGATCTTTATAAAACGTGCCCGGGGAGATTTTTATAAAACATGCCCGGGAGGATTTTCTTGTGAAACTAGTCAAGAGCTCTAAAATCCTTTCTTTTAAAGACAACCAGTCCTTATTGGGTTAGCAATGAATAAAATAACTTAATTGTATAAGTTGTTGGACTTGCCTATTAACAGCATGTGGTACGTATTAAATTGAACTGAGTCTAATGCATGAATATCATGAAATGAACACTCACTTATGGATTAAGAAAAGTTACTGTGAATTTAGATTGCTTTATTTTATATGCATTTTATATGACAATTGGTCCATGAAATCTATTGCTCATTTTGATATCTGTTGCATCAACATATCATGGGTATGGGGAAGCTATTGACCGAACTGACCACATGACCGAAATGAAACTCATACCCAGATGTGGTCCGATGATAGGGTGACGGTACCGATCACAGTGGGATAGTGCAAGCCGACACTGAAAGGATAGTAGTTGGTATCCTTGGCGTGAAACAATATACGCTTGACAGGGTTCTGGTGCCGGGGCACGAGACAGTCCTAGAGGAGAGGAGGGACGCACAACCCTGACTCTGGGGGTTAAACAGAGCGATAAAAAGACACCTCGACAAACAAAAAGAGGAAAGAAAGAAAGAAAGTACAGTGATCGGGAAACAGATGCATCATTTTCCTGTTTAGTGTTATTGATGCTTACAGATTATTTTGATTAATCATGCTTATCTGTTTTGCGTGGCATATTCTTTGTTTCCCCTTTTACTGAGTCAATAGGACTCACCCCTTTTATGGTTTAATCTCTTGTATGTACTGCCGTGGACATCGGACATATCAGATGCTGACATTTATGAGCGAGCAGACTTTGGATGTTGATCCCTACATTGTAGTGGTTAAATTATGGACTTATGTCACCGAATCGTTTGAGGTATTCATGGGGTACGAGCCCCAATGGTACCTCAAGGATCCACCTACGCCTCCAGTTCCTCGAGTTGAGGATTTTAGTTTGGTCGATGTTGATCCGACTCTTCTGCACATTGTCCCTCCTCCACCGGCGCCGCCAGTGGAGGGCAACGGGGATAATGAGATCATCGACCTAACCTCCGACACTAAGTCAGAGATGGACTAGACATCAGTGGTAGTCATTTTGTTGGTTTAGGTTCTGTTACTGTTAGCCGGTTTCATGGGTGTGGTGGGATAGAAAGTTGTAAACAACTTCCGTTTTTGTATTTATTATCTCGTTACTTTTGTATCTTCGTAAAAGGTTTTTGTTCTTTGTAACGTGCTACCTGTATAAAGCAAATCAATATGTTTGTGTAATTCCTTTTATTCTGTCCCTCCTTACGCCACAACCTACTTTTAAATTATTAACTGTAGTTTTGACATCTCCTTAATTAATCCATTTTATTTTCCCTATTTAATTCCGTGTGACTTGTTTGTTAAATCCCTAAACACTATTATTTTTCCTTCCTTAATATACTTATACATTTCAAGACACCATTTCCACTAAGCTTGTTTTTAAAGCCAGTTATCAGATTTATTCGTGCCGTAATCCCCGCTTGTGTGCATTTCATTACAATAGGAGAGCCTAGGGGGTAAGTACTGGCACGGGGCGTGACAGTATATCACCAGATTCAGACAATCTAGGGCATTTTGGACCTCGTAAACTTCATTGAAGGTTGTCTTCCTTAGACAAAAGGAGTAGAATAAGTCAATTTTTAAGAAATTAGTTGTAGCGTGATTGAAGTTTTCAAATTGGAAGATACTGGTGGACAATGAGACAGAAAAATCGATAAGCTTATTCTTAGCCACTACTATGGCAACTTTGATTTCCAACGTCTTCTGTTTCTCTTGTTCTCCTTTGCCTTCTTCATCTTCTTCTACCTGAGACTTTTCGTCTTCTTCTACTTGGGACTCTTCGTCCATTGCTTCCATCTCGTCCTTTAATTTCTCCAAGTTGATGGATAAGCACTGCATATTTTCTCCCATCTGCTTCTGAATATTCTTCAACCCATCGAGTGTTTCCAAAATTTGGAAACATTGTTTGGATAGATATTGAAGTGTGCTCAAATCCATGACAAGATCGTTGCTCTGATACCAATTGTAATAAACGTCAATTTGAAAGGTGTTTGAATTTCATGAAAATGAAAGGAAAATACAATGACCAAATTTGAGATGGCTAGTCTCCAAAGATAAAACTAAATGCTAGATAATTTTTTTGTTCTTCAATGCCCTTTCTATTGGAATTACACCATATTTATAGCCACGTGGGCTTCTAACCAACTCCTTACTTTGCAGGCCTAATCCAACCATTTCAAAAGCTGGCCCAACAGACTCTAAGAGCTCAACCCAAGCCCATAACTATCTTGCCAGCTGGTCATCAACAAAGGCTCACTAAACTACTGATCCAACCGTTAGAATTACTATTAGTCCAGCCCATTAGTTAAACTAATTATGGCAGACTGACATGTTACAAAAATCGTCATATAACTCAACCAAAATAGCAATTTCCATCTAAATTAATGGTTGGGGTGCAAAGTGTAAATTGTTGGTAGTTAAGGGGTAAAATGTAATAAAATTAAAAGTCTGGGGTGTAAAGTGCAAAATAGTCTTTAATCCCCAAACTATCAATTTTGTTACATTTCGGTTTTTCTTGCATTTCAAAAATTGTCCTTAGGTTATAAAACTAATAATAGATAGTCAAGTTTTGTAAAAAAGTCCTCCCCTCAATTTGGCATCCAAAAGTTGACATATTGACATGTCGTATCCAATAAAATTACACCGTGTGTCCAATTAACCATATCAGATAAAAAAAATATAGATTTTTTTCCAAGACCACGCCGGTGGCGTGACATATATTGATTACGGTAACGGTGAGGAGGTTGTAAGTTTGGACATATAAAAGCAATGAGGATGTGAAACTAATCATATACAACCCTGTGTAATGAGTGACCTTAGGCTAAGCAAGCCCATGAAAGAACTTCACCTGATCTGATTGACATAAACCAATATCAAGGCCCATAAATGACGTGAGGCCCAACTTATTTCAAAATCCTTTTCCGTGATGGGCTATATTGAAGGATTAAAATAAAAGTCCAGAAACTTGTTGAGCCATTTAACAAGCTCATTAATTGGACCCTACTTTCTTGTTTGTTTCTACTAATGCTATCTAGCTAACAGAAGTATAGAAATTAACCTGTTCAATTATCCATTAATTTTTCCTTCAGATTTGGTCCGGATATCACACGCGGCGATTTTTCAGTATATTTCTTGGATACGGGGATAATGAAGCTTTATTGTCTAGTGGATACTGTCCATACGATGTAATATCCCCAGATTTCCTTGTCCTATGTATGTATGGTCGTCTTCATAGTATGTCATGATGACGACGACGTCGTCCCTGTTGCATTCTAACTGGCTAACGGAGACAAAGCACGCAACCGCTTCCAATCCGAAGCTACATATATATTCGAAAACGAAAAAGTAATTTCTTTCACTTTTTACGACGTGCCAGTCACGGCAGAAGTAATATTTAAGTGCAAGAAAAAACTATTTAATAAAATATTAACCAATAGAGTCTAAGATTAGGCCCACTGAGGCCCAATTAAGCCCAATCCATGGATTACGTCACCTCTCCGAAAAACAAAAAGGAACTGGAGCTGGAGCTTTTAACGGTTTTGACTGCCATTAATGCATGCAACGTAAGGGGGATCAGACGAGAGAGAAATTGACAGCAAGTTAGTTAGAGGGACAGAGGAGGAATTTTAAAAGAAATGAAGGGTAGTGAGGGGGTAAGAGAGAGGGAACTGCCGCCGCTGTTTAGATTATATGGCAGCGTGTCCGTGTTCCAACCGAAGCCTCGTCCTCGTGTTGTAACTCCTGTTGTTGTGTTGTCACTAAATGGTGCGTCTGTGTTCCGCTCGATGCATGCAGAGTGCAAGTCCACTGTATGGGCGGGATGTTTGACATTAGTCTTTCGTAACGGACAGTTTTTATTACTTCCTCAGATAAGGTTTAAAATGATTTCCTCCTGAGTCCTGCGAGAGAGATCAGCTATATATGTGCGCTTTTCAACGACAAATGACGATATCTGCTTTTACTTTGACCACCTGTGTTTTTTCACACCACGCATCAACACTTTCTGTTTGGTTCTGGACTACTTTTGAACCCACCTTTTCAAAACATATGCATCATATAGTTCTGTTGGAATCTGAAACACCTTTTAAATTTTAATTTTTGAAGGAAAAAGACATTAAAAAAAAAAAAACAAAGGCAGAAGATCATGTACTGAAATTGTTTTCTTCCCCCAATTAGTTTGGGAATTTTTTTTCTAATTTGTAAATTAATTATTAAACTTTACATGTTGGTTCTTTTGGGTAACGCACGTAACCTTGTACACATATACAATCAAGCGCATGTGTATTGTGCCCGCGGTAGAGTATTTTGAAATGTCCAATTTTATAAATACCTAATAAATTAGACTATTCAAATATGTTATGTATGTATTTGTTTTACGTCTGAACTATAGAGTAATTAGCATTTTGTATCCTAAATACCAATTATGAGACATTGCACTTCCGAACTAATGATTATTGACATTTTGCAGTCTCTATTTATAATTTTTGTTAAGTGAACATAAAACTGGACAAAAAATAAACCATATGGATTATAATTACCATATTTAGATGTAAAATTTACAAAATTAACCTTTTGGACGAAGAAAACTAGAAAAAGTGAAAAAAAAAAATGAAGAACAAAACTAGAAGAAAAAAAAAAGAAGAAGCCCCGAAACATAAAAAAAGAAGTAATTTTGTCATTTTGCGTTCCGACAGAGTACATACAATGCATATGGTTTATTTTTCCATCCAAATTCGTGTTCAATTTAATGAAAATCATATATGGAAGGTGCAAAATATCAGTAATCCGTCGGATAGCAGTCTGAGTGTGCAATATCTCAAAGTTAGTGCAAAATATCAATGACCCTATCTTTCCGGGTGAAAAATTGTATTTAACCTAATCTCTTAAATTCTTTTCACCTTTTCCTCTTTAGCAATTACTAGGGGCGAAGCCAAGGGGCCATGACCCTACCAACCCCCAAAAATTAAGATTTATTTATTAAATTTAGGCACTTTTTAAATTTTAGTTTACATTGGTCCCTCCAAAAATTATTATATTACAATTTAGCCTCCCAAAAATTACAACCTAAGTTCGCCCCTGACCATAACGAAGCATATGGGAGGATAAAAGCAGCTCACATATTTTTTTTTCCTTGAAATTATAAGTTGCAGAAAGGAATTAACTACATGGAACTTCTTATTTTCTTTCAATTTGATAGAAAAAAGTCAAGCACACAGCCTTGTATTCCTTAAAACAAGCATGTTGTCCAAAGACAAATCCCATTTTATTATAGCTCCTTAGAAAGAAGCATTAAGTAGAAGACATATTTAGGGGCGGGCTCGCCATGGGCAGTCAGCTCAAAGTCCTGATGCAAATGTCATCCACCCACAAACTTAAGGCCCTCCTAAGATTATCCAAATAATTCCTGACTGTGAAGAATATTTGTGGTTAAGCTGTCACTGTTACAAAGAATGACAACTGTGCGTGCAGCTACGTTCTTCCCTGAGGGAAAGGATTTAGCTGGCATGGAATAAAAACCGTCAGTTCAGAGGATATCAACCCAGACCCAAAAACCCAATTAAATAAAAAAGAAAGAAGAAAAACTGTGTCCAACTCACAAAAAGCACCCAGGTCAATTGAATCCATGATGTGGTTGACTAGTACTATCTGGCATTCCAAAAACTAGCATACTGTATTTATTTCCCTGCAAATCCACGGTTCAGATTTAGTTGTCATAGGTGTAAATGACAGCCCTGTGCTAATAACGAGTATCAGTGGGGACTAAACTTCAGCATCATTGTTTATCCGTAGTGGTTGGATTAGGTCCTCCCATAGGCTTTTTGATTGTGATTTTCCTACTTTTTCCGAAATGACGAAGGTCTCCTCTTGTGCCTCTGATGTGACTGCCATGAGGAGCTCCAGCCACTGCATGCAACCGATCCAGCCAAACCGGGTAGCCGATGACAAGAGAGGAGCTTGATGCTTTTTTGCCTTTCCCATGTCAGTGACCCGAAAGCACTCCCAAACGGTGAGAAGAGTACCCTGCCTGAACCTGAATTTCAGCTAACTGTTTCATCTAGGGTCTTACCGAATCAAACTTCAGGTGTTTTCCATTATACCTAGTCAATTTCTCTATGTCTTTGGTAATTCTGTTCTCGAATATTTAATCTTTTTTTTTACTGTTATTTTGATTATTTTTTTCCCAACTTTATTAAGCATGGTTTAGTTTGAATGTTTTCCTCCCCTTTTTTTAAGTTTACTGAGACGCCAAGTGGGGCTGGGTGATGAAGGCAAGTTTGTCTGAAAGTGAGTAAGAAGATACGAAATGAGAGAGATACAGAGAAAGAGAGGTGTAGCTGTTCATGCTGCTCTCACGCACCCTACTGTGTCGTTATGTGGCTGAGGATTGGGTCCACCGACTTGTAGGCCTTACCCTCTCTTTCCCTTTCCTAAAATTAAATTGCATTTTTGGGATTTTTGTTTATGGTAGGAAATAATATAGCAAAATCTGGAAAACTGAAAAAGAAAAAGCAAAATTGTTTGGAGAAATAGTTTAAAAAAAAGGAAAAGGAAAGAGAGGAAAAGGTTGCTGTGTATATGTGTTAGTGTATCAGCATGACACCAAACCAGAGAAGAACCACAGTATATCATCACCTGCTCAAAAACAGATTTTTCATTTAAAAGAGGAGAAATAAATAGTTGAGCAGAAGCACCAAAATGGCCATAGGGGTTGATTCCTTTTTCTCTCTCTTCAGCCTTGATTAAGTTTAGCTTTCTTTCCACAGATTTTCTTCTTTAGGTTTCTCATTAATCAATACCCAAGAGCTCGGAATCGCCTGTCTTCCTGCTTTTGAGATAAGATTGCTCTAGAGGGACTCAAATTGCATGTGGGGCTGTGAAGGTTTTCATCAATTCAGAGAGGTTTAAGAGTAGAAAGGGGGTTTCCTTTGAAGATGGCGGCTTCTTCTTCGTCGACGCCTTTCTTCGGAATTAGAGAAGAGGATCAGAACCAGATAAAGCAACAGCATTCCTCCACACCAACTTCATCCACAGCTCCAGCCGGACCACCGCAGAAGAAAAAGAGAAATCAACCAGGAACACCATGCAAGTATCCTATAATTTATCAAAGATCTATCTATGATGCGAAACTAATCTGTTTTACGAATTCCAATGCGTTCTCCATAAGTTCAGGTCCTTCCAAAATTTTTTTGGTAGCTAAACAAAGGAAAAAGAAATCCAAACGGGAACCCTAATTTTGAAACCTCTGATGGAATTAATGGAAATGGTCATATATGTGCTTTTCAGTCTTCTTCTCAGAGATTTTTCTTGTTAAATATTCTAATAGTTTGTTGTTTGGCATTTTTCCATGACAGATCCAGATGCGGAGGTAATCGCACTATCTCCCAAGACCCTAATGGCAACAAACAGGTTCATATGTGAGGTATGCAACAAAGGGTTCCAAAGGGAGCAAAACCTACAGCTGCACAGAAGAGGACACAACCTGCCTTGGAAGCTAAAGCAGAAAACTACAAAAGAGCCTAAACGGAAGGTTTATCTGTGCCCCGAGCCCACATGCGTCCACCATGACCCTTCAAGAGCTCTCGGCGACCTCACTGGCATAAAAAAGCACTACTCTCGTAAGCACGGCGAGAAGAAGTGGAAGTGTGAGAAGTGCTCCAAGAGGTATGCCGTGCAGTCTGATTGGAAGGCCCATTCCAAGACCTGTGGCACAAGGGAATACAGATGTGACTGTGGTACTCTCTTCTCAAGGTAATTTAACTTGCTCATAATTTGAGTCTCCCATTAAGCCTACACGCATAGCTATAGCGGGAAAAGGTAACAATCGGAAGAGGCGTTATAAGCACTGCTTGCCTTCTTTGGTTTAGGGCTTAGATTCCTCGAGTGACAGCTGCGGAAAAGTTTTGATGCTTTCTTCTCTCTTGGGTTCAGTTTTCTTGCCCCTCTCTCTCTCTCTCCTCACGCTCACACACTCACGGAGGAAAACGCGCACGGACAGGCTATTTTCTTTCTCAAATTTCCTTAATTTTCATTGGTACGGTGAAGAAGGAAAACATGTTCCCACGTGAATAATCTCTGGAAACTGCAATGGTCGTAGAGGTTTCAGACCGAAAAGAGAAGTTCATCTTTTATTATGCCTCGGTAGCACCGCCATTTTTTGCTATTTACTTTTTGTTATTCACGTGTTGCTATGCCATGGAGAGATGGTGTTGCTACCAGGTTTGTTCTCTTGTGGGTTGGCTAGATGTGATCAGCACTGTGCTCTTGCAGGTATTCCTTTCACAACGTTGCTGCTTAACCAACTCTTCTCTCTCTCTCTCTCTCTCTCTCGTGCTCTTTCTCTCTCTCTTTCCGTCTCTCTCGCTCTCTCCTCTCTCTCAACTGAGACCCAGATTCCTTTCCTTCGCCTTGGTTGCAGTTTTGGAGCTGGAGTTTAACAGTGTACAGAATTGTGTCCCTCGGGCCTCAGACTCAAATAACTTTTATGTTCCATGTGAAATTTCTGACGATTTCAGCAAGGAAGTGTTAAATTAAAATTAGATCCATTTCATGGGTTCGCATTAATTGGACACAAGTCCTCAGATTATTTCTTGATTTAGCACTTTTCACGACGTTGAATACATTTTCCCGTTGCATTTATTGAATTGTCAGTTCTTGAAGTGGTAGTTCTCGAGTGATTGATAATCATTCTTAGAAGTCCCAGTGAAGATCACTCACCTACCCCTTAGTTTAACTATCCTGATGTCTTGTTGGGAAATTCTAGCCAAATTCTTCACATCCTTCTTGACCTATACTTAATTCTTCTAATCGCTTCTCCATACACTTCGATTCTTTTGTTATTGAAAACTAATACGAATGTACCCAGTAGTTAGTATTTTTCCATCGCATTATTTTCTTCCTCAATAGTTGGAGTTGAATCGCAACCATTGTCCGTCAATGGTGTTCAATTGTCCGTGTTATAAGTAGGCATTCCTATATATGCATATGGAAGACTTCACCTTGCTTATATATGTTGATAAATCTTGTCAACAACCTTCAGACTGGTTCTCTACATCATTTTAGCAGGATTTGGATATTAATTAAGTCCGAGTTCAACTGAAATTGTTGTCATGTATTATTTTGACTCTATTATTTCTTTAAGAACATATCCATCTTTCATCCTCCAGCATGTTGATATAACGGAGTAGGCATGACATCTACCTGAAAGTTTTGAGTCATGGCTGAGCTAATGGATTCTTTTTCACGATAATTGGTGCAGGAGGGACAGTTTCATTACTCATAGGGCCTTTTGTGATGCATTGGCTCAAGAAAGTGCAAGACACCCTCCTAACTTGAGCACGACCATTGGCAGTCACTTATATGGAAGCAGCAACATGGCTTTAGGCTTATCTCAAGTGGGTCCTCAAATTTCCTCTCTACAAGATCAAAACAGCCAATCCAGTGACATATTACGACTTGTCGGTGCCAGGCCCGGTCAATTCGATCATCTCCTTCCCCCGGGCATTGGTTCGTCCTTCCGACCACCACAGCCCTTGGCTTCTTCTGCTTTCTTCATGCAGGAATCGAACCAAAACTACCATCGGGAACACGAATCTCAAGAAAGGTCATTACCAAACAAATCGTTCCACGGACTAATGCAATTCTCCAACCTTCAAAACAGCACAAGCAGCGCTCCAAATGCAAGCAACCTCTTCAACCTCAACTTCCTTTCAAATAGCGGTTCTAATAGCAGCAGCAACGCCAACAATAACGACAGCAGTCTCCCGTCTTCAGGTTTGCTAATGCCGAACCATTTCGACAGTCAAAATGGCACTGGTGGAGGGGGTGAAGGGTCGAATATCTTCTCCGGTAACATAATGGCGGATCCAATCACCTCAGGTGTCCCTTCTCTCTATAGCACATCGGTTCAAAGCAACAATGCCATCTCGCATATGTCTGCAACTGCACTGCTCCAAAAGGCTGCACAAATGGGTTCCAATTCAAGCAACAATAGCGCTTCTTTGCTAAGAACGTTTGGAAGCTCTTCCTCAAGTGGGACGAAATCTGATAGGCTGCTTGTTCCCGGTAGCTTAAGCAGCATGTTTGGCGAAAATGAGAATCATCTCCAAGACCTAATGAATTCCTTTGCCAGTGGGAACTCCACCATTTTCGGAAGTGGGTCTGGCGGACTGAGTACATTCGACGGCTATAATGCAAATAGGAGCAACTTAGCAAGCATGGACGAACCGAAGCTGCACCAAAATCTCACAGTGAGCATTGGAGGGTCTGATAGGTTAACCAGGGACTTTCTTGGGGTCGGACAGATAGTAAGAAGCATGAGCGGAGTTTCACAGAGAGAGCAACAGCAACAGCAGCAGCAACAGCAACAACCACAACATCATGGCATTGATATGAGCTCCTTGGACTCGAACAGAAATACCGCGCCGTCAAGCCAACCTTTTGGACGTGGAGGGAATTTTCAGTGAGAAAAAAAAAAAGGATAATTAGCTGCTGCTCAAAGAGAGGACAGAGGTACGTAAAAATTAGCAACGTATTAAATTGAACGTATGGTTAAAGTTGATAAAAAAAAAAAGAACGTATGGTTAAAGTACGTTGGATTCCTTGGTAAACGGGCTCTTTGATATTGTGCCCACAGGGGGTTTGGATTTACTTTTCTATTTCTCTGACACATTGTCTTGCATGGGGGCAGTCCTGATCTGCAGTACTTTGTTTCTTTTCTAGTCTTGTTGTACTCATTTTTTATTTTCTTATCTTGTCTTTCTATAAGTTTTTTGCGCTGGCAGAGTCACGAGCTCTAGTCATAACTAGGATGCCAGACAAATATCTTCCATATGTGCTCCGCCATAATGCACCTGCCATGTCCTACACGGGAGTCACCAACCCCATACACATTATTCCCAAAGAATGTCTAGGGTTCACAGATGTTCACATATTTTTAATAATTAATACCCTTAAGGATAGGAAACAACTGGACCAGTACTGTTCTCTTAATTTCTTTCCCTTTTGTCTTTCTTCAACGCCAGCTACAGTAATTATAACACTACATCTTCCTTACGAGCTACCTAGTCTGGACCTCCTTACTATAAGGCAAAGGAATCATTTAGATACATTCCCGAATATCAGATTATCCTGCTTGTGAAAAAAAAGGCAAGAAAAAACGTACTCATGACTCATATATATATATATATATATATATATATTGCATGCACTATATATACAGGTGTACCCTAGTTGGGATTATAGGATGAGGTCCAATCAAGGAGCTCATATGAGAGTGTAGTACTGGCCATGGGCCACACGTACGTACGACTGCCCTACCTAATACGTATAAGAAAATTTCAAAAACTGGTTTTAATTATGCAATTAATTAGTTTTTGCCGTCTTCTTATTTCATTAATTACCATGTAAATAATGGGATTCCCAGCCTCAGATCAAATCACTTGCTAGATGCTAATTTATAATTTACCCTTTTCACCTCCATAATCACGACAAGGAACGAGCTGAGTACTAGCTAGCTAGCTAGCTAGCTACCATTACTCAGTTAAATTTTTTGAGCCGGGGCATGAGTGGATGAAAGGTGATAATTGGTAATTCACATGCATGCAACTAGCTAGACACATTATTCTTAAAGAAAAATAAAAACGTAATTAACCCGGATTATCTAAACCTTTATTAAAAGGTTAGCCAAACAACCGTCTTTATATCATGTTTTAATACCTACCGTTATCATGTTCAGTAGTCCACGTACGAGCTGGTCGTACTGAAAAATACGAGAAACGTTTGAAGTATATAAATCAAAACAAAATTCTCTCATTAACATTGTGTCCTACTACGTACTTGTCATATTTGCTGTAATTTTCTGAATCATCTGAACAGCTTGAGTGAGTACTGCAATTTAGTTTCTCTTTGTTCTAACGATAATAGTCTGAAAATGTACTGCCTGATTAAAAGGGTTTCTGCCTTTTGTTTTTTACACATGATCTGCAGAAACAACCTCTTTCCCAGTGAGTTAGTTCGGGCTATTTGCAGGGAGTACTCAGAGTTCCACTACTCCAGACGCATCTTTCAACTGATCGATCCAAGTCTAGATATCGGATATCAAGGGCAGGCAGCTTCAGGCTCATAAAACCTACCTTTTTCGTTACCTTCAAGTGTATTGGGATGTTGATCAACGTCGTACGCCAGCTAGAACATTTCATATAGTTTGAGTGACTTCGGCAGACAATCCGTTTCTGTTTTGTTTCGAATTTATTATGTTGCTTTATGCACTGATTCTAGTTATAAGAAATGCCAAAAACATAGGAACTTTAATAAAATCTAAACCCCTGCCGTAACTGTTGACTTCAGGAAATTACCTTAGTCATGAGATGATTTCTCCAAACTAATTATAACCAGCTTTGAAGGAGAATATGCTCCCGTTTAGTTATAGTTGAAATGACTCCAGAAGCTTCCTCCTTTATTTTTTTCGCAGCGTTTGAAGTGATGTGATGTTGATTAAAGCCAGAAATGGTCAGGAAATGCCGTCATATGTTTAAAGTTTCACTTGTCACTTGAGGTAGTGGATTTGTTACCCTTCTATATCACCGTTACGTCACTGTAGACCCGTTGCTTTGAATCTATTTACCAGGGACGTACTTTAGTTAAATACTAGATAAAGCAACATATATATAGTAGGATTTGGGAAGAGCAAGTCACTATATACCGAAGACATATGCAAACCCAAAAGTTAATTACATCAGTTTTCTACAACATCAACGCGTATATCCCAAAATACATCAGAAAGCATGGCATTGCCATGATTGCAGTCCGCAGCCCAGCTATCCATAACGACAGTTATCCAAGAAGAAAAAGCAAACGTCTCACATCTTGTACACCCAGCAGAAACAACCTCCCAAGGAGACGGAAAAGAAAAAGAAAAAACTCACGCGCGGACCCCAGGACTCCGAGGAAACAGTGCTGCTGGGTTCTCTTTGCCCTGACAGCTTACATCAATCTAGCTCAGCTTATATAGCTCTAACACTCATCACAATATCAATGAATTTAGGGATCATTTTCTTCCGCCATGGATTCTGTTAAGTTCCTCTCTCGATCTCTGGTATACAAGCCGTGCCCCCCAAAGTTAGTTTCCCAAAAGGGCTGGCAATATATAATACCTTTACGAAAATAATGCAATGCATGCCCATGTACAACAAAAACACTCCATGAGCACTGGGTGCGTGCATGGGATTCCACATCTATCAGTCATGAATCAGATCCGTTGGGAGGATGTGCAGCAAAAAAATAAGTGGTCCATACCTTCTTTAAAAATAAAAAAAGAGTTTCATCGACAACCTAGATGGAGTGAGTCAGGATTCGATTTCTCTATTTTCTATTTTCTATTTTCTTTTTGTCTAACCAGATATAAACCGTCATAAAACTTGCGTTGGCTGGATGAGAATTGTTTATCTTATTTTTACCAACTAAAAGTAACAATAAACATGGATTGAAAAGAGGTCATACAATAACAATTAAAATAATAATAATAATAATCATTATTATTATTTTCAATTGTAAATAGCTCCTATAAAAAGCATTGAGACAATACGAATAGAAAGGCTTGAAGGAATCATGACAGCCATAATTGGATGCGCGTCACGTGTTAAGTCTGTTAATGTTGAAACAAAAAATATTCCACTGTTCGAATGCTTTTTTCCAGGTTGGATAGAGTTAATGTAGGGCTCTGTTTGTTTGCACCATGTGGAATAAACTACAGTGATTTCGTTTGTGACTGAGATTGATGCATTGTTCATGGAAGTAATTGAATCATACTAATTAGGCACTATTATTAGCATGATGATTATCAAGGACCAAGTACGGGGACAGAGGGCCACCAGCAGGCTTCCAAATATCAATATAATTTTTTTTTCTCTTTTATCTCAAGTAGCATGGTTTTTTAATGATTTACTTGTAATTTTTACATTTTAGCTCCCCAAAACTTTATTTTTTTTTTTGGTAAAACTGGCTCCCCTAGTATTTATCTAATCATAAAATGGTAGTGTTGTAAAATGTAACGAATTGCTAATGTTGTCGTGACTCCATTAATATTTGTAATTTATTATTCAATTCTGAGTATGTTGCCATAGATGTTTTACGGATATAATTCCGAGCAATATCACGCTATTTGCAACAAGATATGGATACAATAATTCACTCTTGCACTTCGATTCAGAGAATTTTTTTTTATATATTATATATGGGTGTGTTTTAATATGTTTATTTAGAAAAAAAAATTGTTCGGTTTAAATTGTAAAAAAAAATCACAACAAATAATAAATCCAAAGCAGGGAGATCTAGTAATGATTTTTTCAATTTCTTTAAATCTAAAATTGTTCTTGCGGGCACCAGCTGTACTTCGATTGATTAGTTATATAAATATTATGAAGACGGATTAGTCCTGAAATGCGACGAAATTGAGATTTTTTTAAACGAAACTTCTCTTGACAAAAGGTTAGCTTTACTGTAAAGGTTCGTCCTCTTCTGTTCATAATGAGGCCCATGATTCAGTAGTTATAACTCACATGTCCGCTAGTGATCACATAGCATGCAATATTTGTCATGATGCATGCTGGTGAATTTTTGTCAGAATTTGGATATTCCAAATTCCATTTTTAATTGTATCTCCGAAACAAATAATTCTTTATTAAATTCAGATATAGGTAGACATAATAATAATTAAATTTTATAAGAAGTACGTACATTACTTGAAGTTTAATGCGGCCGCAACATTAAATAAAGTAGGGTCTATAAATTATGTCTATCACTCTCGAAAATGCACCATACAATTTAGACAAAAAATTGTAAGAGAACCTAATTCCCTATCCGCTCCCATATTCCTCCCTATTGCTACAACTTTGTCTGGAATATATATAATTCCAACCACCAACCTTTCATTCTAAAAGTCTTCTTGCTAATTATGGGGCGGCTACCAATCATGGTGACTAAGAGTTGATACTGGTATGCCATTCATTGTCAAACGTGTTCCGTTAATGTCCACAAAAAACATTGTATTAACGCCACCACTCGTTGCCGTGGTAATTGATTAATTTTCGACTTTCATTGTTCATTAAGTAGTGCATCGACTCCATTTTGAGAACAGAAGGATATTAGGCGAAGAGGGAAAAACAAAACAAGAGAAAAAGGAAGAACAGAAACAGATCTGCAGGCTTCTCACGATGTAAGCTTGCGCATTAAGAGTATATGTATAACCTTCAACTATTAATCGAAGTCCAGAACGAAGAGAAAAACGAAAGAGTCACGAGCGGATAGTGGGAGGATTCCTTTTTTTTTTTTGAAGAATGTGAATCATGTACTGCTTATAATTTGTGTTGGGTTGATAGTCACTGTCATAGCTAGGCTTTGAAAGAAGCATCTTTCTTTGGCTGGCATGCAGAGGATATATACTTCTTTTTAGTAATTTCAAGCTATTTGGCGGACAAGACCTAGCTTGGATTTTTTTTACCACAGTACACGTACTATTGTGCACTCTTAAAAAAAATTTGTAAGAAATTTCTTGGTTCCTAATTAAAAAGCGTGATGAGGTCATAATTATTCTGAAGGATTTTTTTTTTCAAAATAGAATTTAATGAAATGGCTTCCCTAATTCTCAATCTTTGTTTTGTCCCTAGCTAACTGTTAATTAACTTTAGATAATTAATAAATTGAATTCATGCATAAAACATAATCCGAAAAATTAACAAAAATTTGTTTATATGGTTAGAAATGCAAAAAAGAAAAAAAAAATTCCGTAGATCTAGATGACATACTTTACAACCATTCCTACATGTATGCACGAGACTGATTAGGGCCGTTTGAAGTGACCGAGTATTATTTATAAGCTAAGAATTCTGTTTGTGGGTATAGATCTAATCTCCTGGTCATGCGGAGAAGAATAAGAATTTCAACTTCTTTTGGAAAGGAAGGATTAATAAAATCCTATTTATCGCAGCTTTTTGCCGGACCAATAAGAAAAGCATAAAAACAAAAAACAACCACGCACGCCCTTGTCATGAGTTTATTACTTGTCTTACATTTGAGAAGATCCAAGTGCACTGTGTCCATTAGTGGATGCTTTTACAGTAACACATGTACCCAAAACAGAGCAGACGTCAAGTGAAGACAGTATTTGTGGAGCACTTTCACGTTCACTGAAGCTCGTCGATCGCAGTAACAGCTAGCTAACTACTGACAATTGACATTATCTTACCTTTTATAGGAATGACGGTAATGAGGTTTAACAAACTCGATCCGTCGTCGTTCGACTCTCTCTGGGGTAAGATTTTTTTTGTTTTTTTTTTAAGCCAGCGACAGAAATTTCATAACGAGTAAAGAGTTTGCTATAGCAGTGCAACAACAAACGACAACAACGACAAAGCAGATAAACGAAAACATAAGATGAGGACAAACAGCCCATCCAAAGGGCAAAGAGCGCGCGGTAGTATTATATCCGTGAAGTTCAATTAAAGAGAACTCGAAATGAGCGCAACTTAACTACTAAAGAGGATCCGTCAGACTATGAATAAGAATAATAATAATTATCTTTTCGAGTAAGAGATCTTGGGCTTGTCACTACAAGAAACAATTTGTTTTTGGATGACAAATTAAAATTAGTCACTAAAAATATCCTTTTAGTGTCAAAAACAGCAAATTCGTCATTGAAGGTAGATAATGCCCAATAAAACCATCCGAACACTACAAAAAATTGAGTTTTGGGTCATGACAAACCAAATTTTGTCACATAAAGTGGTCTTTCCCTGATAAAACATTAATTTTGTCACCTAAAATCTTCTAGGAATGCCAAATCTATTTGAACAAGTCCTAAAACCGTTCAAATAGATTTGTGGTGTGATAAAATACGCCTCATCGCGAATGAGTAACCGATACAAATCATCACCAATACTTAATAGCCGTCCAGACCTATAAACAAACCGTTCGGATGCTTATCTAGGTGACAAAATCCAAATCGTCGTAACTAAGTGACGATTAGAATCGTCACAAATTTTACAAGTTCGTCCGGACGTCATTTTAAAAATGTCCAAACAAATATTACCTGATGAATAATAATCGTCAACACATAGTGATAAATTAAAAATCATCATGAATACTCAATACCGTCCAGACGTATACACGAGCGTTCCAACGCCAAAAAAATAAACCCGTTTGGATGCTAAAAACATGTCCACACAGGTATAAATGCTTCTTCAGCGAATCGTATGGTTCCATATTGCAAAACTTCACACATGTGATGTCGAAACCGTCCAGACCTAGACAAAACGTCTGGACAAATGTAAGTTCTAAAAGGTTTTCAAATCTGGCATATTTAATTACATTGAATTTGATTGTTCCACTTGTGAATCTAACCGTTGAGAACCGTCTTAACACCAAATGAAACTGTGCGGACGCCCTTCTTGTCACTTAAAACCTACCAGACTTGTCAAAATCACACTTTCACTATCTTTTCTCTCAAACATTTTCACTATTTCTAGATCTCTCAAACAACTTCAGGTAAAACCTTCTTTGTGACTTTGCTTTTCAATTTCATGATTTTCAATTTAATGCTTTTGAATTTTTTTGTTTTTTGTTGGATACTAATGCTGTTTTCTTTGTGTTCATGGAAGTACTATTCAAACTCTTAAATATCGACGTCCGGACGTGTTTAATAGCATATGTACTTGTTTCAAAACATTTGGACACTTTCTAAATGGAAACGTCGTTGTTTGAATTATGTGTGATCAGATTATGCTTACGTTCGGACAATTTTTACTAGGTTGACCATGGATCACTCTAGGAGAAGTATCACCAATGTCGGGGCACAGACAGAGCGACCAGCTTGGGCGGACGCTTTAATAGTGGAGTTGAGGATGAGTATTCAGGTGATATTGGAACCGACGCATTCATTGTGCATGGAGATCTATACCCATTTAACCAATCTGGAGAACAATTTTGCTCTAACAGAGAGGGCTCTGAGGGAAGAGCTAAATGCTATGCAGATGAAACTGATTTTTATGAGAGAACACATGTTCCAGTTGTCCCAATCTGTCCATACCTATTCCGATATAGCTCCAAACACTCATCAAACGGGTGGATAATATAGAGGAGCATGTTCGTGACACCCTCAGACAAGATCTGGACTAGCCAGCTTGTGATACGGACTAGTCACCTGTTTATGTTTTATCGCTATTATTTACTTATCCTTGGAAGGACCGTCTCCGACTTGTACTAGACTTTATGATTGTGTTTTTCGTTCGGTATTTTGATTATGTTTGATATTTTATATTAATTATATTTTTTCATTAGTTTAAATTTATTACAATTTAAACGAACGATTAGTACAATTAAATGGATGATTAGTACAAGTGCTAAGTTAACGGAACGGTTAGTATAATTAGTTATAACAGATATTTAATATAAAAGTATGCTTAACTACATATATTTTTTTATGTAGTCAAAATAAATAAATAAAGTTAAAATTTTGAGTTGAATTACATTTAGTTAGTTAAATAATTTAAATAAATTAAAATAAGTGAATTAAATGGGATCCATAATCAATTAATGAATAAATCTACAAAGCGTTCGCGCACCGTAACATCTCGGCCTTTCATTAATTGATTACGTTGGAACGCACAAAAATATCGTTCGGACACCCTTATCGTAGTAGCATGACTTACGCATGTTTAATAAGGACGAAGGTTGAAAACTACTCTAGGCATTCGGACGGTGTAGCATCGCATTTGGACGTGTAAGATGAAACGATGTAGTTGGAATGGATGACAGTATTGTTCGGATATCTGTGTAATAGTTGCATGGCTTACATGTGTTTACCCAGGACGACGGTTGAAAATAGTTGTAACTATCTGAACCGTTTGGAGGCCGTCTGGATGGGCCATGACGTTCATTCAGCAAAACGTGTGCTTCCACGTCGCATGATGTCAAGAGAATTACATCCAGACGGGAAACCACCGTTCGGATGCTTTTAATGTTTCGAACCGTTTTAAACGGTTTAAATTTTGGTATTTAATGCGGTGGACTTTCATTGGGCCACTTGTGCTAAATAGCGTCCGAACGGGGGGTAACTATCTAGACGGCGTCCATGGATTGTCAAATACTCGAACAGTTCGGCATTTTCTTTTTTACCGGTTGTTTTTTCATAAAAAATCTCTCAACCCTCACGTGTTTTCTTCCCACATCTTTACGTAAACTCATTATTTCGAGGCTCTAATCACATCCAAGTATGTCTTATTCATTTTTAGCATGATTTTAGCAGTAAAAATTTCATCTTTTTTTTTTTTTTTTAGTTTTACGTATAGAATTTCAATCCTATTTTTTGTATACTACATTGTATTTTTTTATTTATTTTTTTGTTTGTTTTGAGTGTATTTTTGTTATATTTGGTTGTGTATTTGGGAGTGTGTGAGAGGTGGAGGGAGGCTACCAAAAGAGATACAATGTCATTTTGCATGTGTTTGGATGCTATATCGAAGCAGTCTGGATGTATTTTATATTTAATTTAAATAGTTTACCTCTGTGTTTTCCGCTCGGACGGCAATCTCACGCTGTTTGGACGCTTTGGTGAAAACGTCATTGTTTTCACAGTGGTAGAAATTTATGCTATCCGTTAGAATCTGCCTGGACAGCTTATCCAAGCAGTTTGGACGCCTTTTTATATTTAATTTGCATATTTGTTTTCCTTATTAATCTTTTGGACGACTAGCGATGGATGTTTGGACGTTTGTGGTGGAAACGTCATTGTTTTCACCAAGTGTTTATATAATGCTACCCGTTCGCATAACCATGCGAACGGTCACCAAACTGTGCGAACGCTTTTGTGCAGTTTCTAAAAAAATGAGCAAACATTTGCGTTTCAATGCCAAGGCTTCCAACAGCCACACTGATCCCAAGCAAGTTTTCGTTCCAGCTCCATCATTGAAGCAGCATACGACGATTATCATGTCCCATTCGATCATTATCGAGCAGTAGATTGCGTTGGCTGATTTCAACGATCTTTGATATGAGGATCAGACGCTTTCGAAGGTGGTGGAGCAGGTGGGTTGGGTACCGTTCCTCTAGAGAACAAGCTATGTATCTATCGATCTAGTGAGGGAATTCTACGTTGCTATACTTTGGGCGCCTAACGTCTCAAAGCCTAGTTTGGAGGTCACCGTTCGTAACACTTAGGTCACATCCTTGTCGGAAGAGCTAGTGAGGTTCATGAGCTATGAGAGGCCTATGGTAGTGTTCCTTAACTTGCCTCTGAACAAGGAGGGCCGGCCTAGTAAAGTTGAAGTTTTTTGGACGATGCTGGATGGGGATACTATTATTCTGGAGGGGAACAACATGTAACACGGGCAGCTGCTTTCTTTTTGGAGGATCATGCATCTAATCCTATGCTACTGTGTCAACCCAAAGAAGCACACGACTGAGCTTACTTTTCACTAGGTCGAGTTCATGTACCTTGTTGCACTGGGGGAGCCTGTTGATCTGACATCATACATCTATCAACCTGTCCATGTAGAGGCCTTGAATACCAATACGATCGTTTATTTGTCATACGATATTCTACTGACTCAGTTCCTGCACGTTATGCTGGTACCCAAGGGTGCTGATGAGACAAAGACATATCCACTTGAGCCAATCAACAAGACTATGCTCTCACGTTCCATAGCCTAGACACGCCGAGTGCTAAGTACCGCGTGGGCAGCTGTCGGTAGACAACAGGAGCAGTCTTAGGGGACTAAGGAGGGAGATCCTGGATAGAACTCAACCCAAGGACTGGGGGCAAAGCGACCGAATTGGGTGGTGGATCTGATGGTTGAGTTAAGTGAGACTTTGCAATCGTTCATGCAGCCCACCCATTAGATGCTGAGTGATATCAGTGTTCGGCTTACGGCTCTGGAGAGTAAGGTCGGCAAGCTGGACTCTGAGTGGAAGAAGGAGGAGACTGCAGTTCAGTCAGATCTGATGGATGTGGCATCCGATGCACAGTTACTTGCCTTGACTCTGTGGGTCGGTGTGATAGAGGACCACATGAGCAGTGTACATGCGATTCTACAGTTTGGCAGATGAGGAGCAGCAGTAGTTTATATTATTTGTTTTTATATTATGTTTTGAGAACATGTATTGTGATTTCTTTGATGTTATTTTGTTTATATTATGTTTTGAGGATATTTAATATATTTATGTTATTTCAGTTATGTTATTTCTATTTATTCATCCTTAGTACAACATATTAATTAATGTTGTGTTTCTCATTTCGTTACACTCCTTCAAACTTCAAAACTACTATCTAACAAACTTAAGATTATTTATGTTATTAACACACTTTTGTTATTTAAAACTTGGTAATAAATTGAATGGTATGAGCTAAAAAAAAATTTTTATCGTCAAAAATTGTTTAGACAGCTAGATAACCGTCCGGATGGTTTTCTGTGAGGCTGGACGGTATCATATTGTATAAGAAAACTGTCCAGACGATAGTTACTCTGTCCGGACGTGTTCGTATATGATCATTTGGTTGCATGTATATGTAGAGACATTGTTGTATGGAGATTTCTAAAACGGTGTCGTCAACTGTAAGAGACCGTTCGGACGGAAAAGTGTACATGCGGACGTAATGAGATTTTAGGCGGCAAAGAATTCCCTTAAAAACTTATACACGTAGGCGTCGGCACAGGCTTAAGGGCGTCCGAACGTCGTTTATGTGGATGAAAGAGTTGAAATTGCAGACAGTACTCATAACGAGACAAAATTTATCAAAGTTGCGATTTGAGAAAGTGAAGAAGATGAGAGCTGATTATGGGCGTTCAATCTCACTGAAAAGAGGGTGGAAGGAGCAACTCAAGGAAGATTTCACATTGGATTTCATTTGAGATTAGTGGGTTTAAAATTTTACAAAAATTTAAGATAAAAAGCATGGAATTTAGGATATCAAAGCATGTGTTTTTCAAATTTTTAGGGTCTAAAATGATAGTAATAGAGTTTTAGGGTAGGTTGTGATGTGATTATATTGAAATGTTTGCGATTTGGGTTGATTTTGGGATGATTTTGTTAAGATTTTAGCATATGTTCGTCAAAAAACAGTGTTGTTCGACAATCGCAGTCTGGACAGATTATGTTCCATTCAGAACCTCTTTTTTGGTTCAGACATTTTGATAAAGTCGTTCGAATGCTCATATATATGGTTCAAACGTTTCTTACTCTATCCGAACAGATTCTGCTGTTATGTTTCATGCATTCATTTAGTAGCCTTAGCCCTGTTTAAGAATTACACTGAGTTTGGATAACGAACTCGGTTGTAATTCTTGAATTGTCCACGTTATAGACAGTTTGAGTTTACAATCGGTAATGTGGGTAATTATATCTGCTATTATAACATATGTGTTTAGAAATTTCGATGCAAATCTCCTTTTGCCTTTCGGATACACATTCAGCATTGAGCTTACACACTCGCCTTCAATGGTGGGTGTTTATGCTCAATGTTACATGCATGTATCTGGGGACTAAGGGAAAATACTGTCAAAATTTCTAAAGCATCGGTCATAATGATTGGGTCAATTACGTGCAATATGTGATATTATAAACTTGAATGAGATAGGACCTATCACCTGAAGAAATTGGAATTCAGTGTGAATATCATGATTGTTTGCATTATTGTTTGTATTTTCGTATTTGAAGGAACAATATGGATAAGGGCTAGATTTATGAGGCTAATATACTCAAAAGTGCGTACTATAGTGATAGTGTTCGGGATTTTATGAGTGTTGCCCGTAGTTATACAAATAGTCGTGGACTGATAAAATGTCTATGTAAGAGATGTAAGAATGTGTTGTTCCAACGTGTAGACGAGATGGAGGATCATTTATTCATAATTGGGTTTGATCAGAGTTACACTCATTGGGTATTTCATGGAGAGTCAATTTCAAAAGTTTTTAATCGGGTAGTGACTTTAGAACCTGAACCGAGCAATGAAGATTCTGAGGGAAACATAAATGATGTTATGAGAGACATGTTAGAAGATTTTGAGGCGGGAGTAAGGGTTGATGGGAATGCCGATCAAAATATGCATGGTCTTGAAACAAATGAGTCAGGGTCTGAAGACGGGTTTTCCGCGTATACCAAGTTATGGGCAGATGCTAAGTGATAGTTGTATCGCCGGGTGTAAGAAGTACTCAAAGTTGTCCTTCGTTGTTAGGTCATAATGATTGGGTCAATTACGTGCAATATGTGATATTATAGACTTGAATGAGATAGGACCTATCACTCAAAGAAATTGGAATTCAGTGTGAATATCATGATTGTTTGCATTATTGTTTGTATTTTCGTCTTTGAAGGAACAATATGGATAAGGGCTAGATTTATGAGGCTAATATACTCAAAAGTGCGTACTATAGTGATAGTGTTCGGAATTTTATGAGTGTTGCCCGTAGTTATGCAGATAGTCATGGACTGATAAAATGTCATGTAAGAGATGTAACAATGTGTTGTTCCAACGTGTAGACAAGATGGAGGATCATTTATTCATAATTGGGTTTGACCAGAGTTATACTCATTGGGTATTTCATGGAGAGTCAATTTCAAAAGTTTCTAATCGGGTAGTGACTTTAGAACCTGAACTGAGCAGTGAAGATTCTGAGGGAAACATAAATGATGTTATGAGAGACATGTTAGAAGATTTTGTGGCGGGAGCAAGGGTTGATGGGAATGCCAATCAAAATATGCATGGTCTTGAAACAAATGAGTTAGGGTTTGAAGACGGGTTTTCCGCATATACCAAGTTATAGGTAGATGCTAAATGACAGTTGTATCGCCAGGTGTAAGAAGTACTCAAAGTTGTCCTTCGTTGTTATGTTACTTCATGTGAAGTCGGAGAATAATTTGACTATAAAGGCATTTGAAGATGTGTTGGGCTTGATAAAAGATGCACTGCTGGAGGGGAGACACTTCTTAAATTTTATTGTGAGGCGAAAAAGTCAAGAAATAATTTGAGATTTAGCTATGATAACATAAATGCGTGCTTAAATGATTGTGTACTCTTTTGGAAAGAGTATAGTGAGTTACAAGAGTGTTCAGTATGTGAGGAATTGAGGTGGAAGTATAGTTAGAATAACAAATCAAAGGTTCCTTAAAAAGTGCTACGACATTTTTCCTTGAAACCGAGGTTGCAACGATTGTTTCTATCAAGACAAACGGTAACAGATATGCAGTGGCACCAAGAGAAGTGTGTGGTTGAAGATGGGGTGATGAGGCATCCTGCAAACTCTGTGAAATGGAAGGACCTCGATAAGAATTATGAATAGTTTGGTCGGGAATCTCGGAACGTCCGGCTGGGTTTATCATCTGATGGGTTTAATTTATTTGGCAACATGAGTTTAT
This sequence comes from Morella rubra, assembly GCA_003952965.2. Taxonomy (NCBI): domain Eukaryota; kingdom Viridiplantae; phylum Streptophyta; class Magnoliopsida; order Fagales; family Myricaceae; genus Morella; species Morella rubra. The sequence continues at coordinate 17,245,362 of CM025855.1, read as the reverse complement.
CGTACAATATATGGCTAGTGGTATAAATTTCATATAATATGCCGCCCTGAAAGTGTATGAAAGATTTAAGTTTCATGCTTTCATTGCTTATTACTTGTAGCGTTTGATAGATGAGTTGAAGGACTCGTGGGAAAATGGAGTTCAGATGTATGGCGTGGCCGTATCAAGTTCATTCAAGTTATATGTTGTTTTGCTTTGGACAATAAATGACTTCCTGAATTATGGTAATCTCTCGAGTTGGAGTACGAAAGGACAGTTAGCATGCCTTAATTGCAATGCGAACACAACATCGTTTTGGTTGAAACATGGGGGCAAACATTATTTTTTGGGACATCGCTGGTATTGGCCAGCGACGCATAGGTGGAGGCATGATGTTGACATATTTGACGAAAAAAAAAAGTTTAGAGCAGTGCCTGAAGAAGTCACTGGAGAGGAGATACTTCAACAACTTGAATTAATACTATTATGTTCTTTTGGGAAGACTCATAAGAAGAGAAAACAAGTTGAAAATGAGTGTCAATGGTAAGACGAAGGACAATGCTAGTGCTTGGAGAGACTTGACATTAAAAAGGAGTTGCATTTGCAGGTTCGGGGTCAGCACGAGGTGATGCCTCAAGTATCTTTTACTTTAATGAAGGATGAACGTAAGAAGTGTTGTGAATGGCTAAAGGTGTTAAGTTTCTGGATGGATACGCCTCTAACATATCTCGGTGTGTGAATATTAAAGAAGGGAAGATAATGGGTATGAAGAGTCACGATCAGAGTATTTATATGTGTTCAAACACAACTTATTTATGGAACATCGTCGTCTAGTGCCTCTTCATGTTCGAACGTGTGTCATTATTAGTTCAGACGAAACATAGTTGTGATATATCGTTGTTGTTGGTTTTTGTTCACAATCAATATTTTGATGATTTCAATAAATGGATTAAGTTTACAAAATGGACATCTTCAAAGACAAAGACATTTTTATCAAAGAGTCAAAGACTAGAAGATTGAAGATTAAGAAGATATAAGGAGCTCAAAAGTGAAGATTCAGACCATAGGGTATAATCTTGTAACTCTTATTTCACTTTTGACAAGGATTTGAATCACGCACTTGCATATCTTTCAAAACAAGCATAAACCGTTTTACCGCTTGTTTGGAAGACCAAAATATTTTTAATGGTTTCAAATCATCCCTATATAAACTCCCAAGTCTTGGTTATAATTTTGGGAAGTTGGTTTTTGAAATTAGAATCTCAAAAATGTCGAAAACGGGTTTTTTAGTTGTAGTGGTTGATGATAATCATCTGAAGCGGTCGACCTCTACATGAAGCAGTCGACCGATTGTAGCGGATGATGAAAATGCCCTACAGCCGCCGACCGGGCACGTAGGACAAAAATACAGCATTCAAATTTTATGACCATTGGGCAATGGCTAGTTGAAGTGATCGACCGGTACAATGGTAAAATTGTCAGATTGACCTCCAACGACTAGAAACGGTTAATTTTGATATGTGGCTTATATAAAGACCTTCCTAAGGTCTCAAAACAAGGGAGAATGGCCACATATCATTTCTATAGCTTGAGAAAAATCTTAAACCTTCTTATTCATATTTATCATATCATTCACACAAATTACATTTCACATCCTTGTCATTATAGGAATCGAAAGAGATAGAGCTTTCCATTTTCTTATCCACTCTTTGAGAGAGTTTATTCTTGTATCTTCTTATTCAAGAGAAATGATTCCCTTAGTGAGGTTGTTCACTAAAGAAGAAGCTTAGAGAGAGTATATCTCAAGCATGGTTCGGTTTTATGTGGTGCGCCTAAAAAACTACTTGGGTTGTGACTGTTGAGCCAGAGAAAGAACTTGTAAGGTTCTCTAGAACCCGGAAGCTAGAGTGTACACTATTTAGAAGATAGTAGAAAAACTTCAAGGCTCGGTAAAGAGCTTGAGGGGTGGATATAGGCGGGTTTGCCGAAACACCTAAAAATTTCGTGTTTCCTTCTCTAACCTACTTTTCTACTTTTAGCACTTATTTACTTATCACATCAATACTTGTGCTAAATTATCTTTTACTTTGTAGACACGATTTTGGAGGTTAAAACAAAAAAATTTTGGAAATCCAATTCACCCGTCCTCTTGGGTTGCCTTAAACCTTGGATTTACAATTAGTATTAGAGCTTGTGCTTATTTTACAAGATTTAACAATCTTAAGTTAGAATGACAACCTCAAGCTTTAACACTAAAGTTGAAGGGCTTTCCACACTTAGACCTCCATTTTTTGATGAAATGATTATGCATATTGGAAAGCTAGGATGAGAATTTATTTTCAATCTATTGATTGCGATTTATGGTTATGCACTGTGACTAGTCCTCATGTGCCTACAAAAAAGGTGGAAGAAGTGGAATCTGCTAAGAACGAAAACGAATAGGATGCAAATGACAAAAAGAAAATCTCTCTAGATGCAAGAGCCATGAACATATTATATTGTGCTTTAGATAGAGGAGAGTTTAAATGAATTTCATCTTGTTCAAATGCTAGAGATATATGACATGCTTTAGAAATTACTCATGAAGGAACAAGTCAAGTGAAAGAGTAAAAAATCAACACGCTTGTTCATAGTTACAAATTATTTAAGATGGAAGTAAATGAATACATTAGTGACTTGTATACTAGATTTAAAAATATTATAAATGCTTTGAATGCCCTTGGTAAATCTTATACTAACTCGGATTTGGTGAAAAAAATCCTTAGGTCACTACCGAAGTCATGGGAAGCAAAGGTAACCGCCATTCAAGAGACTAAAAATCTTACCAAGCTACTCCTAAAATAGCTTCTCAGATCCCTCATGACCCATGAGATCCAAATGTTCGAAAATGAAGATGAGAGCAAGAAGAAGATGAGGATCGCTCTCAAATCCTCCATAATCGAAAATAAAGATGACGATGAAGAAGACATAGTCTTAATGACTATGAAGTTCAAGAACTTCCTTAAGAGAAAGAAAGTAAAGATAAGCCTCAAATACAAGAAGACATCATGGAATGTTAACGATGAAAGCTCCTCCTCCGAAGAAGAAGATGGAGAAATCACTAACATGTGCTTCATGGCATTTGAGGATGATGATAAGGTATACTCTTCGGATGATGAACCTAAACTTTCTTATATTGAACTTCAAAATGCCTTCGATGAACTTCTTTGTCAATTTGAAAAACTTGGTTCAAAATATACATCCCTAAAAAGAAACTCATTTTGATCTCAAAAGAAATTGATTTATTAGAAAATGAGTGAAATACTCTAGAGCTTGAAAATGATTTACTCTAACAAAAAGCTTTAGAATTTGAAAAGGAGAAAGTTGCTTTGAACAACAAAATAGTTTCTCAAAGCAAAATCCTTGAGAAGTTTACACAAGGAAATAAATCTTTGGATTTGATTCTTGGTGGTCAAAGATGTATCTTTGACAAAAGTGGCTTAGGCTGCAGGCCTTCTATTCACCAAAAATATTTTAAGTATTATTTTCCGAAGGCTAAGTCTTTTTGTGTACCTACACAAACATGTCATTTTTGTAACAAAGATGGACATCTAATTTTTGATTGTATATTAAAGAAACTTGGGAGTAAGACTCTCAAGAAGACATGGGTTCCAAAAGGAACCGATGCTAACACCGAAGGATCCAAGAAAGCTTGGGTACTAAAAAAATTTTCTTGATTCTTTTGTAGGATTCAAGAAGAATGGAGCAATAAGACGTACCTTGGATGAAACTTGCCCATCAAGAAGGCTTGTGACATTTGAGGACAAATGCTAAGGGGAAGACCTTTGGTATATTATAATCCTTTGATAAAACATATTATTGGTTGATTGTCTTCTATGATGATTTTTTATGTGTTAATCTTAAATATGCAAATGTATTAATCTTTGACATATTTCTTGTATTTATCAAAATAGAACATCTCTAAAATGACATTTTTACAAAATCATAAAATTTTATGAGATTTTATGAGCCCAAATTTTTTGGTTGAGAATGACCTTCAAATTGTCATTGGTAACTAAGAGATTGGTACAAACACACTCGGTGGGCTACTATCGTAATAGGGATGGACTCTTGAATCCCCATTAGTCATCCTCTATAACATTTCAATGAGATTGTCATTCAAAACTCCAAGTTGTTATTTTGAATGTTCTTTTAAATGAAAATGATTATTTGAGTTCTATCCGTGTATTCACTTCTTGATTGACAAAGGGGGGGATTTCTTAATGTCTTTTTGATGTGACAAAGGGGAGAAATGTGTCGATAGTTTTGATGACTATATATTCTCCTTGAAAATTGGATTTTAAACTTTGATTGTATTACTCTTTTATGAATCCAATGGCTACTAATGTTTTGTCTCAAATTTCAAATGATTGTCCAATTGCAAAAGATTGGAGGAGTCATCCCAAAACTATAAATTTATTGTCATCATCAAAAAGGGGGAGATTGTTGGATTTTGTTTACAATTGATATTTTGATGAATTCAATAAATGGATAAAGTTTACAAAATGAACATTTTCAAAGACAAAGATATTTTTATCAAAGAGCCAAAAACTAGAGGATTGAAGATTATGAAGATGCAAGAAGCACAAAAGTGAAGATTCAAGACCATAGGATATAACCTTGTAACTCTTAGTTTCACTTTTGACAAAGATTTGAATCACACACTTGCATATCTTTCAAAACATGCATAAACCATTTTACCGCTTGTTTAGAAGACCAAAATATTTTTAATAGTTTCAAATCATCCCTATATAAACTCTTAAGCCTTGGTTATACTTTTGGAAAGTTGGTTTTTGAAATTGGGATTTCAAAAATGTCATGTGAGTCCGAATATCAACCCAAGAGGGGGGGCTGAATTGGATTTATCAAAAACCTAGTCTTTTTAGATAAAAATGCAGATTTGAAAATATTTAATGCTATAGCCAAAGATAAACAATAAATGAAAGCAATAACGAAAATGGTAGGGAAGAGAGATAACACTACGATTTTTAGGTGGTTAAGACTTGCCTACATCCACCTCCAAGGCTATTGCCTTTCTAGGGCTTCTCCACTATAATCCAATAGTGTCTACAACTTAGCTTTCGGGTGCTAAGTGACCGTTACAAGAGTTTTCCAAGCTCACTCTTCAACTCGTACGCAAATCTCAAAGCCTATGAGATTTCTTCTATCCTCACTGGTAGGCCCAAGTGTATACCACACTCAAAAGGTTTTTAAAGTTTAATGATAAGAATGAATAAACAATAGCTCTTAAAGCTAGATCAGCAAAACAAAGCACAAAAAATGCCTACAAGACAAGATCTGATGATGATGGCAGCAATAACAGAGCAGATCTCTTGAAAAATGTGCAACCCTTGTCTTTTGCATTTTTCTCTCACTTTTTGGAGGCTAGGTCAAGATTGATGATGTAGAGAGGCAAAAGGTGTGCAAAAGATCTCTTTTCTCTCTCCATAAGGTTCCCTTTATAGGTCTTTAGTCTTGAGGAGTCCTGAGGGCCTTTTTGGAATGTTGGAGAGGTGCCCTAAGTGCCATAATGTCTTGATTCGCATGCTGAATCATATTTTTAAAAACAGAGTTCCTGCAACATATGTCGACATATATATGCCTATGTGTCGACACCTTCGTAGAGTTTGGAACTTGCTCACAGGTGCCTATCGCATGTGTCAACACTTCATTCACCATGTGTCGACACTTTGCTTCCCATGTGTCGACACCATCAAAATGACATTCTGGCTTTTGTTCTATGTGTCGACACTGTGTCAACCATGTGTCAACACCATCTTGGCGGATAGAGTTTTTCAGTGCTTTTTGATATGTAATTCATTTCGTTTCAACACTAATGCTCCTACAATAAAAAATATCATAGTTTGAGTGCAAGCCATGGTGTTTAAATCGAATATAGGGCATAATGAATTAAAGAGAGATATAAATACAATTGAATACTCTTGATTGAATAGTAAATTGGCAACCACGTATCCTATAAATACTCCAAAACTATTTTATCATTTGTTATTATCAAAATCAAGTTAGATAGTTGATGAAAATTGCGGATGATGAAAATAATCTATAGTGGTCGACCGGGCGCGTAGGACAAAAATTTGACAACATTCAAATTTTATGACCGTTGGGCAACAGTTAGTGTACCGGTCGACCGATATAATAGTAAAATTGTCAAATCGACCCCCAACAGCTAGTTTTGATATGTGACCAATATAAAAACCTTTCTAAGGTCTCAAAACAAGGGAGAATGACTACATATCATTTCTTTAGCTTGAGAATGATATTAAACATTCTTATTTATAGTTCTCATATCATTCATACAAATTACATCTTTACATCCCTATCATTATGTGAATAAAAAGAGATAGAACTTTTTGTTTTCTTATCCACTCTTCGAGAGAATTTATTTCTTGTATCTTCCTATTTAAGAGAAGTGATTCTTTTAGTGAAGTTGTTCACTAAAGAAGAAGCTTATAGAGGGTATATCTCAAGCTTGGTTAGGTTGTGAGTGGTGCGCTCGAAAAATCACTTGGGTTGTGAGTATTGAGCCCGAGAAAGAACTTGTAAGGTTCTCTAGCACTCGGAAGCTAGTGTATACACTATTTGGAAGATAGTGGGAAAACCTCAAGGCTCAATAAAGGAGCTTGAGAGGTGAATGTAGGCGGGTTCACTGAACCACCTAAAAATCTTGTGTTTGCTTCTCTAACCCTACTCTTTATATTTAGCCCGTATTTAGTTATCGCATCAATACTTGTTTAAATAATTGTGCTAAATTATCTTTTACTTTGAAAATATGATTTTGGGGGTCAAAATCGGAAAAGTTTGGAAACCCAATTCATCCCCCCTCTTGGGTTCCCTTAATCCTTGGATTTACAGTTGTCTTGCCATTCAAACCAAGCAATACGTGCATTCGAACGCAATTGGACTTTGTGCCAAATTTTTGAACTTTTCATTTTTGGCATGCATCTATTTGAACGATTGTAAGTTACATTTGACTACTATGTTGAAAATTTTAAAAAATGTAGGCGAAATTACTCAAAAGGTTCGCTTTGTTATAATTTCATCCTTGTGGTTCCAACTTCAACTATTGTCCCTCCGTCCATACCTCTGTTACTCCCCTGACGCAAAACACTGACATGTCATTTTTAAACATGTGGACAAGGTTGAGATGACATTTTTTTAGACATGTAGACTACCTCCCCATTTTTTAAACACATGAACAGTAGCTAAAACCACAGGACAAAGTCAAGAAACCTATTTGCCCCCCATCTCTGGGGCAAAAGATGACCACGGGTTGCTATTATTCAAGAGTAGAGAGGGAGGAGATCGTGTCAAGGTGCAAAGCTAGAAAGAAGTACATGAAGAAACTAATGAAGGTAAGGCACACATTCTCAGCCGCGCACAGCATGTACCTTCGGTCTCGTTGTAGTATCGGGTCCACTCTGTTCCATTTTGCTAATGTCAAAACCAACGTCCACCACCACCACCACTCCTCCCCTTTTCGACGCCACCGCGGCCGCCTCTGCCTCCAATGAGTTCGAGCTCCGACACATGGATGTCCATAACTGCCTCCCCGGCTATTCCACTGCCTCTGCCTCCTCTTCCTAGTGTCCAACTGGGATTTCTTTGTTTTCTATATTTTGTTTATTAACTATTGTGTTTTGCGTGTTGGGCAGGAAAAGTTTATACTCCTAGGTGTAATTTTGAGTCTTGTTTTGTGAATGTGGGGTTTGAGTCCAAAATCAACCAATTTTAGTAACTCTAATGGGGAAATGCAAGGAAGCGGTATGGCGGGTGGAGTTGTTATCAGTGACAGCCACTTTTCAAGTCTGGAAAGGCATTACGCTTGGGAGACGAAATTGTACCTGGAAGTCAAGGTAAATATCAGGTCCACAGTTTCTTGGAGATGTTCTCTTATTCGCACCGCACTGCTCTCCCCCTGTGGGCTCGTGATCGTATTTTGTTGACCACCTTGTCAAGGCTTACAATTTCATTTTATTTATTTGTGCACTTAACAACAGATAAATCAAGCGAAAAGATTAACAAAGAAATACCGAAACTGGAAAAAAAAGGTCACTCTTACAGAGAAGTAGCGAGACGCTGCACTGGTCTCAGCCTTGTCCACATGTTTAAAAAATGACATGCCAGGGTTTTTCGTCAGAGGAGCAATATAGGTATGGACGAAGGGACCTTTGTGCATCAAATTGGTGACCTCAGGGACTAAATCATTGAAGTTGGAATCACAGAGACCAAACTGTAACCTATTGAAACCACATGGACCATTTGAGTAATTTCGCAAAAAATATAAGGGACCCGAAGTTCCCCAAAGCATTCATTTTCAAAGAGAGACAAGGGGAGCTGGTATGTGAAGCTTTGAGGAACACCTAGCAAAGAATCGTCAAGGCCATCCATTTTGATTGAAGAGAAGGATTTGTGGTATTGAAAGGGTTGAAGTGTTGTTTTTGGTGGAGGGTTTAAAGTTGAATTTTTTGCGTTTAAATTTTGTTCGATTCTTAACCGTTTGTTGCTTGTTTTTGTGGGACTAAAAGAAAGAAGAGGAGCTTACATTCAATTAGAGGTAATAATTATTTAATTTATTTTGGGTATTTTTTAAATTTTGTAAATGTGATTTTTTTTTGTTGATTTTTGAATTTTGGATGAAAAACATGGTTGGGTCCTTTTTTATGCGTTTTGGAGTGTTCTTTAGAGTCGTTTGTGATTTTCTTTAAGCTGTATAAGTTCTATTTCTCAGTGTTTGTACGAAAATGTTACCATTTGAACACTGAAAATTCTATTGTTGGTGCTAGTTTGTTTCCGTTCTAATGGTGTTCTATAATCCACTCGAACATAAAACATTACCATTCGAACGTGTTTTAATGGTTTTGTTTGCAATAATGTGATGCATAATACTCTTAGACCCGTTTGATGTTTATGGAACGTCAATCAAGTTGAATGATGTTGCATAAATCTCAAATTGTCCAACGTGTAACAGTTTTGGGATTATACACTCTAATTTGTAATCTGATCTCCCGAGTGATAGATATGTTCAATGAAAGGTTCGTCCAGTCTCCCACCTTCGTTCTTCAAGGCACTGTTAGTATCCAATGAATAAGTCTTAGACGAGGACTATCCATTGACTAACACACGTAATTATGACTCTGCTGAGTGCGTCCTGCATATCTACAACATTTTGAAGTGAAGGTACATTTTTTTTTTGGCATTCAGTATGCAGTGATAGTTTATTATCATATCTTGTGTTTAACCATTTCCATTCACTTATACAGGTAGACATGCATGCTATGGTACGATGGTACCTTCTACATCAAATGGAAACTAAATGAGTTGCTTAAACTAGAGTTGGAGTCACAGTTGGAGGACAAATTGGAGAAATTCATGAGGAAGCTACAATCACAGTCATGACGTAGGTCCCGGGCAGTTTGGTTGTGTTTTATATATTAATATTGTCTTTTGTATGCTAACAGTATTATTATTTTACTTTGGGATATTATTTTTAATATCTCTGTATTTGTATATTAAAATTGATGTTTTCTAATTCATCATAAGTTACTTAATTTCAAAAAATTATATGTCTAGTTGTTCATTATAAAAAATCAAAACACCGTTCCATCGTCAAACAACAGATTCGGACATCCATCAATACTATCGTTCGCTTGAGATTGCACAAATCAACTCTTATTGTTCGGGTGGTGAGTATTATGGAAGATACGCCAAATTGGGCCAAAGACCAGAGTCTGTTTGTAAAATTTCTTAAAGAAGAGGGTACCATTATACAAAATTCTATGTTGTGATCACCTCATGAAAATGGTGTTGCTGAAAGATGAAACAGTACCATCATTGATACGGTAAGAATTATACTTTGTAACAATGATGTTCCCTTATTTTTGTGGAGTGAGGCTTTGAAATCCGTAGTGTCTATATTAAACAAAGTTCCATCTAAGGCGGTTTCCAAAATGCATTTGAATGATGGAAAGCATGGAAATTGAGTTTGGAACATTTACACATATGGGGTGCTGTACGGTACCACCCATCCACATTCTTTCCACTTCCATTTCTTGAAAAAGGTTAGCAGCTTGCATTTTCACAAGTGTGGTCATCATTTACGTGCACTTTTCAATATTGCTTTGCGTTTTGTTTTTAAACCTTGCATATATCTATTACGGGTAATGTTTTGAGACCTACACAAAGAGGTCACCAAAAAAATCTGGGGACACACCTTAGTCGATGTCATGCATAAAAAAAGATCAGGTGGACACATCTAACTTTATTTGTTTGGTTTTCATTTGGCTCGCATGGTACCACGGGAATACACTATATGGTTTTTCTGCCTATATAACTAGTTATGTGTTCTAACAGGACCAATGTGGTTGGCTCAATACACTACTTTTTATAAGCAAGAGAAGGTGAAACTCGTGCTAACCCATGTAGTGTATCAGGTAGCCAAGAACTCCATTATCATCCATGAGGGTTCAGCCGGAAAAAATCTGGCATGGAGGTGCTAAAGCAGACCTCATCATCTGCTCTAGTACTTTTGTGTTTGACATTTGCAAGGTTGTGTATATTGATGGACACAATCGCAATTAGTAGAAGCTCAAAATTCAAAAAAAAAGAAGAAGAGAAATAATGAAAAAGAGTTTTTCATGTGATCCTACTCCAAGATCTGACATCTCTAACGATCTCATGCCATATCACAACTAGGGTTTAGAAAAAGACTATACGACAGTTTTTCAAAAATAATTGGCCATCAGGAGTTTAAGAGAGTTAAATTTTGTATCTCTTTATTTAAAAGTTTAAGGAGAGTGTCAGCACTCTTGTAGACTTTGGTGAGGGTATATCACCAAAGGGTTGAAGCTTCTGAGGGTTTTCTTATGCTTCGTTGTAAAAGCTATTCCTTTGACTAGAAGAGGTGATAGTGGAAACTCTTAAGACTCGGTAAAGGAGTTTGAAGGGCAGACGTTGGCAAGTTTGTAGAACCAACTAAAAAATCTAAGTGTTTGATTTCTCTAGCCCTACTCTTTTAAATTAAATTGTTTTGTTATATTGAAAGCTTGGATTTTTGAGTTGCTTTTGAAAAAGTTTTACAATCCAATTCACCCTCCCCCCTTGCTCTTGGATTGCTTCAATCCTTGGGATTTTAGACAAGACAGCCTAGACCACATTCATTTTCTAAAGTGTAAGGTCTGAGTAATTTTTACTCATGACCATATTCATTTTCTAATCTCCATCAGCTAGTTAATCATTAAGTGGGAGAATGTTAGCACCTGTCTCCAATTAAGAGACTTCAAGTAGCCCACATACTACATTCAATTTTAAAATCAAATCATTGGTGGTTGAGATTTTGCGGACTACCTGTTAAGGACTTCGCCAAAGTGGAGGCCCATTATTGACGTTATGCGTACCTCCACTTGAGTTTCAAGGAAGGAAAGTAGTTGATATGTTGAATGTCGATATTGCCTATCTATAGAGGTGGTTATGGTGCTCCATCGACACACACGATTATGTAAAATACTCTATTCTTTATTCTCCATTTACACTTAAAGTTAGTAAGATTTTTCTTATTTTTGTTCACGTGATATGACTGAAATTTAGTGATTTACTTTTGTGTATAGTAGAAATAATATTTCTCCTTTTAAGGTGATGTTTTACAAGCAAAAGGTTTAAGAATTTTCAGTTTACAATAGAAAACTATGCGAGTGAGACTTTTTATGAGGGTTTATAAAAAGTTGGTAAATAAGTTGGAAAATGTTTGATTGTAGAATGATTTTTATTGGAGTTTGTTAAAAAAGTAAGGAAAGATAAATTTGATGAAATTTTTTTATTGAAAACATAATAGAGTTTGTTAAAAAGTAAGGAGAGAGAATATTTGATGTAGTTTTTTTTAATTAAAAAGTATTGAAGTTAGTGTGAAAAAGTGTTGGAATCTATATGAAAACTTTGATATTTGGTTGTAAAAATCTTTAGTTTTTTAAAAATTTCTCATAAACTTGAAAATGTTTGGTAACAAAAGATGATTAAGTGTGGGACCAAGGAAATCAAGGACAACAGCCGAGAGATCATATGAACAAAAATGAGAAAAAACTTACTAACTCTCAGTGTGAATAGAGAATAAAAGATAGAGCTTTTCAGCCTACTCTAGTTCTTGTAAGCAAGTGTGTCGATGGAGCATTACAGACACCTTAATAGATAGGCCAAGACCAATATCCATGTTCAACATATCAGCCACTTCCCTTTCGTCATAGAGAAATGGAGATACACATACTGTCAAGTAATGTCAGTAATGGGCCACTATTTTGATTAAATCCTTAACAATTAGTCAATAATCAAATAGATAACACTATAATATTTATTTTAAAATTGAATGTAGCATGTAGGCCACCTTACTCCAACCATTGTGTGTGATCGAGGAAATTGAAGACATCAGCCAAGACCTCACATGAACTAAACTTAGAACGATATTGTTGATTTCTCACTGTAAATGGAAAATGAAGGATAAAAGTTTTCAGACTAGTCAATTTCAAGTAGGCGTGTGTGTGGATGGAGCATCAGAAACGCCTTTATAGATCGACCAAAAAAAAATCCACATTCAACATATCAATCACTTCCCTTCCATCAAGGAGAAATGGAAATAAACATAACGTCAAGTAACATAAAATATGGGCCACTGCTTGGACCTAGTCTTTTAATATCACAACCAACATGATTTAATTTTTTGAATCAAATAGATAATACAAAAATATTAATCCCTCTTGTAATCCCTAGAATTAAGGCAACCAAAAGAGGTGGTAAATTGGGTTTCAAAATTTTTTAGAAACTAACCCTCAAAGATATGATTGTTAGCTATAAGTTCTACAAAGAATATCAATTTCAATAAAAGATTAATGATGATTAATGGATAATGCAATTCCAAAGATACAATTTATATTTAATCAAGAAACTAATAGCACAAAGTAAAGAGATAAGGAAAGAGAAGCAAACACAAGATTTTAGGTGGTTCGTCAAAACTTGCCTACATCTCACCGAGCTAGAATATTGCATGATTAGTACATCTAATACCAATAAACTTGTAATTCTTTCATGTCATAATTATTGGTTTTAAATGAAAAATTGATTAAGGATCATTAATCCAAGTTGTGATTTAAATCGATAAAAATAGCATAATTTATGCTTTATTGTATGACTTGAGATTAAATTAAATTTTTATACAACAGTTTATTCCCGAACATCATGTACCTAGCTCATATTATCTCAAGATACATTTGAAGATTCATTTTCTTTATCATGAGCACTATAATTATCAACATTGTAATTGTTTCATGAATTTAATTATATGATGCCAGAAGCTAATTAAATATTCTTTGTGCAAAATAATAACATTGATTACTCTCTGGACCTGTACAAGCCAAGACACAGTCTACTGGAAAAATGGCAGAACAGGAGAGCTTCTAGAAGATGTCAATTGTCCAAGAGCAAAAGAAGAGCTGGCAGAAGATTCTTTGTAACTGAATTTGGCATCTTTTACCTCTCTCCTCTAACCGATTTTGGCATCTTTTCTCTAACCAAATTTGGTATCTTTTTTCTCTCTCCTTTAACCAAATTTGGAATTTTGTGCCTCTCTCCTCTAACTGTTTTTGGCAACTTTTCTCTAGCCAAATAATTTTCTCTCTCCTCTAGGCCGAATCCTATAAATACCCCATCCAAAAAAAAAAAAAAAAAACCCTGGCCAACCATCATCCATCTATTCTCTCTCGTTTTGCTTTTTCCCTTTTTGGTTCTCACTTTCACTCTCTTCTCCACTTCTTCTCTTTTCTTTTCTTCTCTTCATCCATTGTTGTTACCTTCAAGCTTTTTTTAATTCTATTTTTCAGTTTTTAGAGTAGTTTTCTTTATGCTTTTATGAATCTAGTGTTCTTTCCCTTTAATTTTCTGTAGTTTCATTTAAATCTCAGTTAATTTTCTTGTTGTTCTTGCTTTCTTTTAGCTTGAAACTTGGATTGTAAATACAATATATTACTTAATCCAAGAATCTTGTGAAGTTTTATTCATTTCCAGTCATTTACATTTTGTCTTTACTTTTTGCTCTTTAATTTCCATCATTTACTTTCCGCTCTTTTATTTCTGTCATTTACTTTCCGCTCTTTTATTCCTGCCATTTACTTTCCGCTCTTTTATTTTTGTCATTTACTTTCCGCTCTTACTTTCCACAATTTACTTAGTGTCATTTACTTTCCATTATTTACTTACTGTATTTATTCATTCGTTGTGTTTTAATTTTGTTTCAAACTCCCAAATCCAAAAATATAAATCTGAATTGTGTTTAGTAACTTTTATCTTTCAATTACACACTCATTGCACATATCACCATTTTTATTTTCTCTTTATTACTATTTCTCCTTATTTCTTTGCAAGTTTGAAATCAGTCCATTTTTCTGAAGGAGACAATTTGGCCTTTGGGCTAATTATTACACGACATAACTCTTATACTTGGGATAGCCTTTATGTTGCTCATTTTTGAGTGAGTCAACTTCCGCCTCTCAAGCTCCTTACACTTGACCTTAAGAATCACCTCTTCAAGCCTCAAGAACTAGTTTGAGAACAACCCTTTCCAAACACCTTATTTCGATTGTCAACCCTCACTGAAAGGAAACAAGAGAATCACTCTCTTAAAAGGTGTAGATGGATGAACGGAATTTTTCAATAAGACTCCCTTGATGGAATCACTCTCTTAGGCTTCACACAATAACAGGGATGTGAAAATGTTGATTATTTGAGAATCATGTGAGAAGTAGAATTCAAAAGGTTTGTGATCACTCTTAGCCCTAGTAAATGATAAATGGTTGTTCAACAGCATTTATAAGGTTTTGGGATGGTCTTAAATAGGCATCTTAAGAAAACTAGTCGTTTCTAGCTATTTGGAATAGATCTATCAAAAATATCGTTGTACCGGTCGACCGCTTACATCATTTGGTCGACTGATGCAGATTACTGTTATCCCCAATGGTAAAAAAAGTCAGAACGACTAACATTTTGAAAATAGTATCTGGTCTGCCACCTCACCAAGCGATCAATCCCCTGGTCAGCCAATTCATAGAACGTGGTTGACCTCCTTAGAAAAATATGTTATTTTTAAAAACAAAAAACCACTCGTTGACCGCTTCACCAGGCAATCGATGATCTGGTCGACCTCTTCATTTAAGGCATTGGCCAGTTCATCCAAAAAAAGTTTTGACCTTTTAAAAACACCAATTTTGAAGACCAACTCCGCATAAGTATAAATAAGATTTGGAAGTTTGCATAGGAATAATTTGATGCTACTAATACATATTTTAATCTACAAACAAGTGATAAAATAGTTTATGCACGGTTTGAAAAATATACAAGTGTGTGGTTCAAATCCTTGTTAAAGAGGAAGCCTAAAGGTACAAAAATTACCTTAGTAACTCGAGTCTTCACTTTTTGAGGCACTTCCATTGAATTGATTGTTGTTTGTCCATTCCGTGCTCATATTGGATCTTCTTTGCTTATCATCTCAATTACTTTTATTGTTATCATCAAAATATCAATTGTGACAAAAAGCCAACACCTCTGCCTATCATTCCCAAATCACAAGCTATATCAAGTCTTATACAAACCTGTTTATGCATTAAACTGCCAACTGTAAATTCAAAGGGAATATTTTCTATCTCTTTCTTTTCTAAATCAATTTTTAGATATTAAATTAGACTAAATTTATCATACTTTACAATTGGTGCTGCATTGGGTTTGCAGTCACTCATCCGGAATTTCTATAGAACTCTTTCAATGTAGATTTTGTAAGATAGTCCTAATTTCTTTTGAGACCTCTCTATGAATTATCTATGCCAGTGACATAAGAGGCTTCACCCAAATCCTACATCTCAAAATTCTTGAAAACATATTATTTAGAATCTTTTAGTAGAGCTCAGTCCTTGGTTGGAAGAGGGACGTTTAGGATTTTCTAACAATGTTATTTTTACTATTTTAGTTTAATCTCATATTTCTAAGTGCTATTTGTATCTTTTCTTTGGTAGTGTTTCAATTTCGTTTCAAACTCCATAAAAATCCAAAAGTATGAAGCTGAACTTTGTTGAGTGACTTGTCTTTTATTTTTCACTTTCGCACTCATTGCACATATCACAACTTTATTTTATTTTCTTGTGAATATTTTTCCTTGTTTTTACTGAAGATTGAAATTAGTTCATTTTTTCCTAAAGAGACAGTTTGACCTTTAGGCTAATTATTAAACAATAGAGCTTTTATTCTTGGGATAGCCTTTGTGCTACTCATTTTCGAGTGAGTCACTACTCGAGTAAGGCTCATAAAAATGATGATAAGCTCAAATCTGATGGCTCTTCTACAAGTAACACTTCCTCCATCGACAAAAGATAGTAAAACCATGCAGCAACATATGCTACTATTTTTTTATGGAGTTACTCAAATATGCATGTAAAATTAGTCATTGTTGTATAATTTCTCATGCCTCAAACCTCAAGGGTTAGAGAGTAACTTACTATCCATGAAAAATGTGACTTTGAGTTTAAAAAAAAAATTGAAACGTACTTAATAATCTTTGATAAAATACTTCAAGTAAATCTCCCAAAACAAGCAAACAAAAATACTTTATTCAAAACTCTTTAAAACCAAAAATATCAAATTTGAACATTTGTTCTCAAACCATAAACTAAAATAAATTAGCCTGATAGGTATTGTCAAGCATTTATTCAATGCATTTTTACAACTACCAACCCAAATATCTAATCATGACTCTCGGCACGCACCGAACATCATATGAAAAGACAAAAAACTATAATGCGTGAGTTCGACAACTCAATAAGCAAAATAATTATACTAGTGTTTACTCATGAGCTCCAATGTAAGGCTAAGAAATAGAATGTTAAAAATATTTCTAAGTTGTGAATTTTATCGTAAATAACAATTGAAAACTGTGCTTGGCAATTCATATTTATAACTATGACGTTAAAATAATTTTAATTGTACAAAATAATGTTATAAAATTGTCCTTTGGCTATAACTATGGGTCAAGTTTATGCCCACTACTAAACGTTTAGGCCCACATGGCCAGTAGGAGACAAACTCCAAAAGGACTAAACATGTTCTTCAAAAGACCTATATATACAGTCCCAAAAAGCAACTATAGTGGTCACAGCTACAAAAGAGTAGGACAAACTACTGGCCCTAGTCTAACATGATGAGCTCAGGAGGCAGTGAAGGCTCAACAGGTATCTAGGTTTAAAAATGCTCAATGACTACATCCAGGTTGGTTGAAATCCACACAAGGATCTGAACCGTTAAGAGGTAGTCCCCATGTTGAAAAGTCCAGAGGATCTCGAATATAATCATGCTAGTATGCTAGTAGTCACAAGCATGACAACAAACACATAAAGGAGAAGTGAGTCATAAGGAATCAATAAAGTTTGGAATGGGATCAAGGCCTTAAATAATAATCAGCAGTACAGTAAAAGAAAGAGTGAACAAAAATGATAATAACATGGTAAAATAATGCACATGTACAATGCCGTGTAATACGATCCCACCTATGTTTTCCGCCACACTCTGTTTACCCCAAGAGTTAGGGTTGTGTGTCCCTCTCCTCCTTACTTTGGGACTGTCCCGTGATTTCTGTCCTACTCGAGACACTATGGGTAGAGCGCTGCTCCATACCCTCTTGGAGGCCACCCCTTATTATGGCAGTGGTTGCACATCCTCCAGTGAGCGCTAACATCACACTTTGCTCAATTCATTTTATTTTCTTTACCACCGCAATGCTCAAATTCATGTCAAAGTGGCTTGAAAAAAATAATAAATGATTAATGCTATATGTTAGGCAAGAATTTATGTCAACTTATGCTAATTTTATCAACAAAAAAGTAATAGCCAGGTAATCTAAGACAACAACGTCATTTCAACTCATTGGTCACAAAAGTATTAAAAAAAAAAAAGCACAACGATCAATTATAAGGAGCACCTGAAAAGGAGGATCTATGAACTCATGGAACACTACCCGTAATCAAAAAGAAAGAGTAAAAAAAATTTCAAAACCACACAAGGTGGTATCATATAATCTTTCTTGAACTAGACGATTTAAGACTGAATATAGAACACTCGAACCTAGAGGGGGTTGAATAGGTTCTTTTAAATTCTTCTTCTGATCTTTGAATTTAATGCACACTTCACAAGAATATCAGCAAGTTCAAGAACCCAAAATCTTAACCAAGATTCTATATATGCGGATAACAAGAAAAACTATGGAGCAATAAATCTTTTTATCAAAGCTGCAAGATATTCAAGATAACTATCTTTAAACTTAAAGACAATATTGAACAGATTTATTACTCAATCAATATTAACAATTTCAACAATGATAATCACACACAAATGACACTTGGATTAGTTACGAATAGAATCCTCTTGAAGACACTTCATGAAGAAAAACTCTACGAGCCTCGTGGCTAGTAAAAGTTTCAACTAGTATGAGAACTCAAAGTTACACTGTGATCCATTAGACGTGCAGAAATCCCCTTGCTACTCTAACCCACCGAACTTCTTACCTAAATCTTGAATGCTAGCACCTTCACCATTGATCTGCACTCCTTTTTACAGCACATAATGCTATAAACAAGTAAACTTTTATGTAATACTATAAGCAAGTAAAAATTCAATAAAAGAGATCTTTATCCCTTCTTTAAAAGTTACTATGATTTAAACAATGAGAGCATCAAGTAATAGACTTGAACATAGAATTACTCATGATTGTACATTTCATGCAATAATATTTCACAATAAATTTATCGTAACATAAAAACATTGAGCGATTTCAAATAAACATGTGATTTGTAAAGTGTCACTCAGCACCTTTAGGAAAATAACATAATAAATTCGCCTACCTTGATCGTCAGAGCACTTGCACCACTTAATCAATTTTAACCTATCAGAAAAAAGAGTAAATATAAGCAGAAGAATAACACAATTAAACACCTCGACACTAAGTAGAATTTACTTAGTCATTCTAACTATAACAATTATCGAATCTGACCTCTTATTGATGGGCCATTGACTTCAACTTGAAACACTCTAATGAATATTACAGTATGCACATACAAAGTCACTTTCTGGTAACGTGAAGAAGAAGAAGAAGAATAATGACTTGGAAGAGGATGTGTCATAAAATACAAATGCTGATGTGGAAGCGTAGTGCTTATTCATCTTACTGAGTTGGAGCAGGTTATTAGCTTACTGAGCTGGAGTGATTTTTTTTATTCTCTGTTTCTCTTTCCATGCTTGAAGGTTAAATTCAAAGGTCGTTATAGGCATATTGTTAGAATGATAGATGGGTCTTCTACGTTATTTTATTCATTGGCAACTGTGTGTATATATATATATATAACAGCCGACAAGTCACTGTTTCCTCCATAGGACAAGTCAACAGTAAAAGCAGCCGAAAGCCGCCGACATGTCACTGTTCTACCACAGTAACAGCACGCATGATTACATAGTATCCGCTTGATTCTACAGTCACCCTTCTATCTTTAAAAACAGAGGTCGAAGTCATTTGTAAGCAGGAATTCGAACTCCGCTTCGATTTTGCTCCCTCTTCTCTCTATCCCCTATTTGTTTCCCAAGTATATATATATATACACACAACACTTTGTAAGTGTTATCCATTCAATACACAGGAAACAATTCTTCTTTGTCACTCTGCATCTATTCCTTTTTTGCTTTCTCTAGTTCTATGAAAAGTTTCAATGAAACCTAATAATTCAACAAAAGTATTGTACATAAGAGGTAATTCAAAATTCTACCTTAAAACCAAATTAACTTCTTAGCTGTCCTCAAGCCCAAACAAACAGTTTGACCTTTTACGCTTCAATGGATTACAAAAGTTAAATCTGATTTTCAAAAATCACGAAATTTACCTTGAATTATTCATTTTTTATTGCTTGACATTTAAAGCTCAATTTCACTGTACATGGATTTCGTTTGATTAATTAACCAAATCTTTAGTTGAAAATATAAATCTGGTTTACAAACCTGAACCTGGGAGCTATTGCTCAATTTCAAAAAATATAAAAACCATATTGAACGATATCCATAAGTCTTGAAAACCCAAAAAATTTGTGGTAAGTGAAGCGTTTGGGGGCAATTAAAGTCGAAAGAGTCTATAGTGCAAGACATCTTGTGTTGTTGCGTTTTTTATATGATGCCTACGATTGGGTACATGAGGTACGAGGGAGCACCAACAACTCGAGAGTGTTCCTGGACCGCATTACTCAACCCCATAATGAGTTCCCGTGGCCTAGTTGTCATACCCCGACCTTTCGCTTAACATGAGCAAATGGATGACATGACAGCCTATCATACCCCAATATTTTGGTTATGAATAAAGATTTTTCCTCTTGATTTGTAGTACTACCTTATTCGATTTAGGATTTTAGGAAGCTTTAGTTAGTAAATACGTGGTGATTTTGAGATAAAATTAGTACTTAATTTATTGGTTTCAAACCTTGATTTGTGTTTGATTTAGTGAGATTTGGTGTTCACTAGTGACCAATCTTTTATCCATGGTGTTGAGATGCACGTTTTGAGCCAATTTATTTTTGGAAACTAGTAAGGAGGGTTTCGTCAAAAATCGTCAAGTGTGATTAGTAGGTCAATTGTTAATCCATTAATGCGCAATGCAACTTTGAAGACATTTTATATTTTAAAAGCTAGTAGGACTATTTATGAACTTGTGGATGGAGATAAATTATGGATAGAGATGAGTAATGGATAGAGGTGAAGTATGGATAAAGATGACTTGTGGATAGAGATGAAATTGTGGATAGAGATGAAGTTGTGGATAGAGAAATATGTTCAAGCTTGGTTCGTCACATCGCGACATGTGCTAGGCTAGTTTGGTGACTCAAAAGGCTACATTCACCTCACGTCGACACCTAGCAAGCTACAGCAACTGCAAGGCATGGTAGCTATGGCGAGTCACCACTGAAACTCCTATGGTTCGACACCTCGTGCTTCTCTAGGTTTAGCCTTTTTAGTCGTGCTTTCTAGCCTTGATTGGTCGTGCTTCCTATGTGTCATCTCTATCCACAATTTTATCTTTGTCCATAAGTCATCTCTATCCACAATTCATCTTGATCCACAATTCATCTCGATCCACAATTCATCTCGATCCGTAATTCATCTCTATCTAGAATTCATCTCTATCCACAATTCATCTTTATCCACAATTCATCCATATCCACAATTCTAAAAATCAACCTACTAGCTTTCGAAAAATAAAAAGTCTCCAAAATTGAACCATAAACTCGTGGATGAACTCCCGACATATTAGTAGAATAAAAATCATGTGGTTGTTTTCGAGACAAAAACGTCCTACTTGCTTAAAAAATTAAATTGATCCAATACGAGCTCCTCAACATTCTGAACAACAATCTAGTTGCACGCGAACACCAAATCTCACTTAATTATGTCCTAATCAAGGTTCGAGACAAAAAGGTCCAACTACCTTAAAAATTTAAATTGATCCAATGCGTACTCCTCAATCTCTTGAACAATAACTCAGTTGCATGTAAACTCCAATTCTCACTAAATCATGTCCTAATCAATGTTTCGAACTTAGTATCTCAAGTACTAAATACTCTCTCTTAGTCACTAAATATACCTAATTTCACTACTAATTAAACAAGAGAGCATAAACAATATGCATGTGATGTTTGAAAGCTCGGGGTATGACATACTCCCCCACTTAGAAATAATTCTGTCCTCAAAATTAAAACATAACACAAGAGACGCACCAGTTAGTAAAACAAGTGAGGATACTTGTCACACAAACTCCCATGAAGCTCAATGATATCATGAGGAATCTTCCTGTTTCTTGAGGTTGCTGCTAGTTGTAAAGGTCACATGCCATGATGCCAATGGGTGAGGAAAGGATTTGAGGTTCTGGTCCGATATCAACACTCTAACTCCCATGAAGCTTCTGATATCGTGACTCTGCCATAACACTTTCACTAAAGGAATCTTCCTGTTACGCAGCTCTTGATCCTTTCTATCTAATATCGCCACAGGTTGCTCCTGGTAGGTTAAGTTTTTGCTAGTTGTAAAGGCATATAATCTATCACATGGGAAGGATCTAACATATTTTCTCAACATAGAAATATGAAAGTATCATGAACTCCTTCCAATTCTGGGGGTAAGGCTAATTGATAAGCTGTTACTCCTACCTTATGTAGTATCTCAAAAGGTCCAACATATCTGGGACTCAACTTTCCTTTCTTCCCAAATCTCTTAACTCCTTTCATAGGAATCACCTTCAAGAATACTTTATCCCTTCCTCAAAATCTAACGGTCGTCTATGATTATCAGCATAACTCTTTTGTCTACTCTGAGCCACCTTCAATCTGTCCTTGATTAGTTCTACCTTTTCACATGTCCTTTGGATTAGGTTAGATCCAATCATTTGCCTTTCTCCTACTTCATCCCAAAACAACGACGTTTTACATTTCTGTCCATAAAGAGCTTCGTATGGTGCCATCTGAATACTAGTCTGATATGTATTGTTATAAGCAAATTCCACTAATGGTAAATATTGAATCCAAGATCCCTTGAATTCTAAAATACAAGCTCTCAACATATCCTCTAAGATCTGAATGACTCTTTCTGATTGACCATCAGTTTGAGGATGAAATGCAGTACTAAACTTCAACTGGGAACCTAATGCTTTTTGGAATCCATTCCAAATTCTCGAGGTAAATCTCGTATCCCGATCAGATACTATAGAACTAGGTATACCATGAAGTCGTACAATTTCCTTAATGTAAAACTCAGCCAACTTCTCAGAAGTATAACTAACCTTAATAGGAATGAAATGAGTTGATTTTGTCAAACGATCTATGACAACCCAAATAGCATCTTGTCCAGTCAATGCTCTTGGTAACCCAACTACAAAATCCATAGCAATCTCATCCCATTTCCACACTGGGATTTGTAAGGGTTGTAACAATCCTGCAGGTTTCTGATGTTCAGCTTTCACTTGTTGGCAAATCAAACATTTACTAACAAACTTTGCTATCTCCTTTTTCATCCCAGGCCACCAAAACTTAGCTTTCAAATCTTGGTACATCCTTGTGGAACCTGGATGTATGGAATACTTTGACCTATGAGCTTCCTACAGTATTAGTTCCTTAATCTCCTTATTGTCTGGGACCACTATCCTGTCTCTAAAGTATGCCAATCCATCATTCTTAATCATTACCTCTGATTTTGAATCCACAAGTTCTTTCACTATTGGATCTTGAGTCTGTCCATCCTTAATTTCGATCCTGTAATGAAGATTGAATTGTCAATGCATTCAATTGTTTCACTTCCTCATCCAAAAGTAATTCAATCTCATTCCTTTCCATATCCTTTTCCAATTCAGGAGACAACTTCTTACTCCTTTCTTTTCCTTCCATAAACTTTCTACTCAAGGCATCTGCCACAACATTTGCCTTTCCAGGGTGATAATTGATGGTACAATCATAGTCCTTGATTAACTCCAACCATCTCCTTTGTCTCATATTCAACTCCTTCTGAGTAAAGAAATATTTCAAACTCTTATGATCTGTATAGATTTCACACTTAACTCCATACAGATAATGTCTCCAAAGTTTTAGTGCAAACACTAAAGCTGCCAAATCTAAATCATGAGTGGGGTAATTCTTCTCGTGAGTCTTAAGCTGTCGTGATGCATATGCAATAACTTTTCCTTCCTGCATCAATACCCCTCCTAAACATGTCCTTGAGGCATCAGTATAAATAACATATACTTTTGATTCCTTAGGTAAAGCTAAAATAGGTGCAGTAATCAGTCTACTTTTCAACTCCTAGAAACTTTGCTCACATTCCTCCATCCATATAAATTTAGCATTCTTCTTTGTCAATGCTGTTAGAGGTGATGCCAATTTAGAGAATCCTTCTACAAATCTACGATAATATCCAGCAAATCCAAGAAAACTTCTAATGTCATGAACTGTAGTAGGTCTTGGCCAAGTATAAACTGCCTCTACTTTTCCTGGATCAACTGATATACCTTCACTCGAAATAATATGTCCTAGAAATGCTACTTCCTTTAACAAAAATCACATTTCGAGAACTTAGCATATAACTGTTCATCCCTCAATCTTTGCAAACTAACCTCAAATGATTCTCATGCTCTTCCTTACTCCTAGAGTATATCAATATATCATCAATGAATACTACTAGAAAATGATCCAGAAAATCTCTAAATATTCTTTACATGAATCCATAAATGCAACAGGAGCATTTGTTAATCCAAAAGGCATTACCAGAAATTCGTAATGGCCATATCTGGTACGAAAAGTTGTCTTTGGTATATCCTCCTTCTTGATTCTCAATTGATGATATCCTGACCTTAGATCAATCTTAGAAAATATTTCAGCACCATTCAATTGATCAAATAAATCATCAATCCTAGGTAAAGGATACTTATTCCTAATAGTAACCTTATTCAGCTCTCGATAGTCTATGCACATTCTCATAGTGCCGTCCTTCTTTTTCACAAATAACACTGGAGCTCCCCAAGGTGAAACACTAGGTCTAATATATCCTTTCTGCAATAAATCTTGCAGTTGTTCCTTTAATTCCTTTAGTTCAGCTGGGGCCATCCTATATGGAGCTTTTGACAAAGGTGCAGTATCTGGTACCAATGAAATTTCAAATTCAATTTCTCTTACCAGTGGTAATCCGGGTAGTTCTTCTGGAAAGACATCTTGGTACTCACAGATAACTGGTATGGTTTCTAACTTCTTTTCCTCTTCCTGAACTCCAGCAATTGAAACTAGAAAAGCCTGAGCTCCATTAATCACACTTTTCCAAGCTTTCAATGCATATATTAATCGTACTGGAGGAAATTCCTTGCTTGGTTTGGGAATCACTTTCTTGGCATTCCTGAACTGAATTCTCTTAGGTCCAGGTACAAATAAACTTACTTCCTTTGCATGACAATCTAATGTCACATGATAACCAGATAACCAATCCATGCCAAGAATCACATCAAAGTTACCCATATCTAGGATTGTCAAATCTATAGGCAATCTCCATCCTACTATTTCCATTGGAAACTTCTTGATTTTCTTAGTACACATACTATTTATTCCCAACGGAGTTACCACATCAAGTCTAACAAGTAAGGGTTCTATCAATAATCCAAGTCTATTTACGCAATTCTGTGAAATAAAAGAATGCGTAGCACCAGTATCAAACAACACGGTTACTAATCCACAAGAAAGGGAAAAAGTACCTGTCACCACATTCTCATCTTGCTCTGCTTCCTCCACATTTATAGCAAACACTCTTGCTGGTCCAGTTTCCCTCTGTTGATTTCCTGGATTATTTCCAGGATTTCCTCTTTGATTGTTACTGGGGTTAGTAACTTGATTCCCATGCCCATTCTGAGGGAATCCTTGCCTCACTGTACAATTTCTAGCAAAATGACCTATCTTCCCACAAGTAAAACAAACTATCCCTGCAGTACTAGGGTCATTCCTTCTATCCCCTTGCCCGTTGCCTTTATTCCCAAAATTGCCTCCTCCTCTCTTTCCTGATGACTGTCCTTGGAATTGAGTTTCTTGGAAAGAGCGTTTCTTATTCTATTCATTAACAATAGCATTCTTCTGTAAGGTACGTTCCTTCTAGATGCCATTATCTCCTAAAACACAAAGGTAGGCTATAAACTCCAAAATTACCACAAGATAAGGACAATATCATATCATTCCTACGATCATACTAAGCTTACTAAGGAGGTAGTTCTTTTCCTATCACTCTCATTTTCTTAGGTTTTGCTAACTATCCTTGCTTTCCTAAAAACACAGATCTGATACCATCTATAATAGCCTGGACCGTGAAACTTCAAACGTTGTATTATAGTAATGGACACAGCTATAAAACTGAGGTTACGGCCTACGGGAAGATCGACAAAGCAACAAGATACTAAGCAAAACACACAAAGGACCTTTTATTAGGGGTAAAGTCATAATTAGCCCCATAAGTATGAGCAAAAATCAAATCGGTACCCTAATTATCAATTCAGCGATTTGAGACCCATAACTTTTGAAAATCATCAATTTTAGCCCCCCATCTAAATTGGACGTTAAATCCGACAGAAAATCATGCAAAATGACCAAAATGCCCCCAAGATAAAATTACCAAAAAATTCATTAAAAATAAAAAAATGAAATTTTTTTTTAAAAGTAATATTTTTTAAATAAAACTATTGAAACACTATTTCAATAAAATATTTATTTTTAATTTATTTCTTAAATTTTTATTATTTTTATTTATTTTTTAAAATTTAGTCTTGGAGGGGCATTTTGGTCATTTTGCATGATTTTCCGTCGGATTTAATGCCTAATTTAGACGGGGGGCTAGAATTGATGATTTTTTAAAAGTTATGGGTCTCAAATCGCCGAATTGATAATTAAGGGTACCAATTTGATTTTTGCTCATACTTATGGGCTAACTATGATTTTACCCCCTTTTATTAATACCAAGGTATTACAAAAGAGGACTCACTTTCTTTAATGTACATACTAAAAAGTAAACTGCAGCAAAAAACTAAGAAAACATAAAATGAAGATCTCTAATCTTCATCATCAGTGTTATCCAAGTCTGAGATGTTGATGTAATTATCTGAGTGCGGAGTGATCCATCTATGTCCTCATCCCTCTATCAGGACATCTAAGTCATGTGTGACATACACACGGAAAGTCAGCTCCAGAGTGATAAAGCCATGTTGAATGGCTTTGGTAAACTCACCTAAATAAACCTCAGACATCTGCTAAAGAAATTATTTAACAAACAACGGTGAGTCCAAATGACTCAGTAAAGCCAGCGGTTAGTACAACAGAATAGCAGATAGAATAAAAGATATTAAAGAAACTCGTTTAACAATAAAATCTCAATAGAATACAAAAGTAAATGAAAAGACTCAGTTTTCTCAAAAATGATCTTTTCCTTTTTCCATTTTCAATTTCGATTACCACTACTCTCACTCCCAGAGTGAATCACTTGGCCAGAGTGACGAGTTACAAGTAACCTTCCGTATCTTTGTAGCAGTACTCCCAGAGTACAATACGCCTCAAACTCCCAGAGTGAGTTATCCTAACAAAGGATCTTTCCGTGTACGATGAAGAGGCCAGAATGTCACAACAAGTGAACACATCCTCTTGTGCATAGTATTGTCACGTCTTCACAGTATTACGTTAAGTATGCATGTCTCATGTCAATGCCCATACATATCATTCATGATATGCAACACCTTAACCATACTTGAACATCACAATATTCCTTTCCAACGTACAAGTTAAGTATGCATGTCTCATATCAACGCCCATACATCTCATTTATGATATGTAAGACCTTAACTTGTTTCCATCATCACAACATTATAAAATAGTTCTCAAAGGAAAATGTTGTGAAAGCAAAAACAACACTTTGATTTCTCGGTTAAAAACCAGCTTAATCACCATGTAGAAAATACTAATTTTGACATGAAAAGTATTGAAATCAGAAGGAAAGAAATATGTTCAAGCTTTGAAAAACAACTTTTGGAAGAAATTTTGAAAAGAAACGGATCAAAGTTGAAAAATAACTTGAAAACGAATCGAACTTTGAAAATGATACTTTTTCGAAAGGACGAGCTTGTTCTTTGTCAAGAACATGAAGAACACGAAGAACATCAAGAACAATAGGAAGAATAGAAAAAAAAATGCTAATCAACATCAAGAGCTGCTAGAATAATAAAGACAAGAGATTCACAATAATCATCTTGAAAACTTGAATCGAAATCAAAGATAACCAACTAAACTTTACCTCTAAGCGAGTTTGATCTTCACTAATCTTCACTAAGCGATTTCCTCTTCTTGCTTCTACTTCACTTCTCTACTAATCTCAAGCTTAACCCACAATTTGCTAATGAGATGGTGTGAGTTTAAATGGCCGGCCACCCCCTATTTATAGGCAAGCTTGGTTCGTCACATCGCGACATGTGTCTAGGCTAGTTTGGTGACTCAAAAGGCTACATTCACCTCACGTCGACACCTAGCAACCTACAGCAGTTGCAAGGCATGGTAGCTATGGTGAGTCACCACTGAAACTCCTATGGTTCGACACCTCGTGCTTCTCTAGGTTTAGCCTTTTTGGTCGTGCTTTCTAGCCTTGATTGGTCGTGGTTCCTATGTGTCATCTCTCTCCACAATTTTATCTCTGTCCACAAGTCATCTCTATCCATAATTCATCTCTATCCACAATTCATCTCTATCTAGAATTCATCTCTATTAACAATTCATCTCTATCCAATTCATCTCTATCCGTAATTCATCTCTATCCACAATTCATCTCTATCCATAATTCCAAAAATCGACCTACTAGCTTTTGAAAAATAAAAAGTCTCCAAAATTGAACCATAAAGCTCGTGGATGAACTCCCGACATATTAGTAGAATAAAAATCATGTGGTTCGTTTTCGAGACAAAAATGTCCTACTTGCTTAAAAAATTAAATTGATCCAATATGAGCTCCTCAACATTCTGAATAACAATCTAGTTGCACGCGAATTCCAAATCTCACTTAATTATGTCCTAATCAAGGTTCGAGATAAAAAGGTCCAACAAGCTTAAAAATTTAAATTGATCCAATGAGTACTCCTCAATCTCTTGAACAATAACTTAGTTGCATGTGAACTCCAATTCTCACTAAATCATGTCCTAATCAAGGTTTTCGAACTTAGTATCTCAAGTACTAAAAACTCTCTCTTAGTCACTAAATATACCATAATTTCACTACTAATTACATACAAGAGAGCATAAACAATATGCATGTGATGTTTGAAAGCTCGGGGTATGACAATAAGGTGCTTGTTTAGACCATATAAGGCCATGTTGAATGTACAAACAAGATTGGGCATGAACTGATGTGCCAATCCCGAAGGTTATTTCATGTTGACATGTTCATTTAGGTGACCATGTAGAAAGACATTTTGTATGTCCATTTGATGTAAAAGCCATCCATAGGAAACTATAATAGAGAGAACCACACTGAATTGTAGTAATGGGTTTTACAACAAGATTGTATATATAGGTCCGTAAAATCAAGGCCAGGAATTTGGCCAAAGCCTTTGGCTACTAAACGAGCTTTGTGTTGTTCAATTTAACCATTAGGAGTATGTTTCTCATGAAGAACCCACTTACAATCAATGATATTCATGTTCGGGGAGAGCAAGAAAAAGTCCATATACCGTTTCGTAATAATGCATCAAATTCAAAACTCATGGCCTGCGGCCAATGGCCATGTTTAGAAGTTTTTGTAAATGATGTTGATAAATTGGATATGGAAGTAGAGGGGCACTTGGTTGCCAAAGGATATTTGAAGGATAGGAGAAATTTGGTTTGAATATTTCATTTTTGGCACGTGTTTAAATAGAATGGGAGTTTATGGGAGAGATATCCGGATGAGGCGGAGTTATGAGAATGGATGATGGAGGATTTTGAGGTGGTCGAGAAGTCAGAATTTGTAGGGGAATTAAATTGTCTAAATTAGGAATAGAATGTGTGGTTAAGGAAGGAGACATTAGTGGAGGTGGGGGATTGGTGAGATTTTGAGTGGGTGTTAGACATGGAGAGGAATGTATGAGAGGTAAATTAGGAGAGGAAGGAATTGGTACATGCCGTGTTTTGTGTTGGTTGTGAAAGAATTGAATTAGGAGTAGAAATTTTTGCCAACTAGAGCATGTGAATGTGAGATGCAATGATAAGAATTTGAATTTGAATTTGAAATTTGAAATTTTGAGAAAGCCAAAAACGAGAAGATTTGAATGCAAGAGAGGGAGAGTTAAGGTGAGAGCTAATTTTTGGGGAGATGGTGGAGAAGAAAAAGGAAAATAATTTTCATCAAAAATGATATTTTTAGAAATATACATCCGGCCGAATTTTACGTCATAGCATTTATACCCTTTATGAGTAAATTTATAACCAAGAAAAACACAGGTGGTGGAATGAAAGTCTATTTTCACTACAAGAAATTTCATCTGTAGCAATGCTAGTTTTCCTTGCCTAAAGTAGAGAATACAGTAGCCAAAAGCATCTGTCGACGTCGACTAGTCATCGAGGCCTTCGTTGAGATTGCCTCGTGGGGACTAGCTTTTACCAACGACGGACACTGCTACGTTGCGGCTAGTCTTTACCAACGCCATGTCGCCACGATCTTTTAGCAATGATAGAATATTACCCTTGGGACTAACCTTTACCAACTAAAAATTTTGTCGCAAGGACAAACCTGAACCGACGATATATTATGGTAGGCAAAAATTTATTTTTTGAACCATTTTTTTTTTGTAGGAATTAGTCTGTACAACTGACATATTATTAGTTTTTGTACCACTTCTCAACCAGCGCAAGTTGTTACAAGAGAATAGTGTCCACCAAAACCTATTCATGGTATAATACACAAGATCACACATTACACTATTTCATAGAAACATCAACATAATTTTACAATTTTTGCTTTGTGAATACCCACAAAAGCCTTCCAAATGTTCAAAGCATTGTCATGATCCTAATATACCAACCAAGTTTTATACTCAGGTAAATGAAAATAGCGTATTACATGCTCGAATCTCACAAATTCACCCCCATAAGCTCAGGATTCAGAAATCAACATTACAGATACCAATACACTTGCATACACAAATAGTCACCGCTCCATGATTCACTAATTCCTACCAATCAAGCTGTCGTTTGGGATAGATGCAAAACCTGTCGACAGAAAGTAGAGTGGAAACAATTAATCAATACAGCCAAGCCAACACAACTTTTTTACTTGGGTGTGCAGCCAATCTTAGATACCTTCAACATCAGAGATCCGATGCAATGGTAAGTGATAGATTCACCAAGCAATTGGTATACCCTATAATAGCATAATGTTTATTCTATTGAAACATGAAGCAGAGACAAGAATTATCCCAAAAAAAAATTGAAACAAAAAACACAGACAAGTAGCACAATTACAAATTTTTGTGCGAAAAGTACAGAACTTAGTGGCTAAACTTGTCCCAATTGAACACAAAGGTCTTCCATAATAAAAACAAAGAATTTAGCTTGCTCTTTTTTTACAGTTTTTACAGTTTTATATATGCAATCTAAAACTTAATCATCACGCACTATCATACATCCACCGTATGTATCACTTTATTATAGTAATGAGGACAAAGTATTACACCCTTAATAGAGATGTAAAAATGATCTAGCAGACCTCATGGTTTTTAGACTCTACTTTTACTTTTGTAGTTACCTTTAATACGTTCCAATTAAAAGCCCATGTCCATTATGTCTTCAAAAGCCCAAGCATAAACCAATTACATTGAATATGGCAACAAAACTCAAAAATCAGCCAAAATTTGGTCACTCATAACTGATTTGTACCTCAAACAAAAATTGACAATGGATTTGTCAGAGTGCTTGTTGAACATGGGTGAAATTGGTGGTCCTAAGCTGAGCTGAGTATTTCTGCAAATGCTGCTCAATGGCACCTTCCATCTACACCAGTGAACAGACGACACTAATCTAGAAAACCTTCGGAATGGTTTTGACGAGCCTCACCACACACGGCCTTGCCTTGCGTGTGCTCTGGTAGCAGTGGATTCAGTGGATTCCAGGCTTGGGTTTGAGTTTTGACTGCGGTCTGGTAGTAGAGCAGACAAAAGATAGAGACTCTAAGGCTTCAATTTTCACGTGAGCGGCAATTCTTGCCGCCTAGTGTATGCCACACTTTTAAGAAAATGAAGCACTCTGCTGCTCTCAAAGATATATTGTTCTTTTTCAAGTACAAAATACTTTTAACTTGTGCATAGCGCATAATTTTGGGGCATTGCCTACCATGTGGGTCCACATAAACTTGATTGTGACCAACTTTTCTTTAATGTCTCTAATGCTGGTGAAAAGGCGACGCGCTTTGAGATGTTGCTAAAAATCTCGTTGCCAGAACCAAGATTTCTTGTAGTGTTTGTGACGATTGTAGGGATATGGAGAAGAGGCTAACAAGCACACCCAAATATTTTTAGGAATTTATAGTAAGGGGTAATGTTAAATAATTTTTCAAAATGACTTTTATGATCAATAATTGGTGTGAGTAACTGATTAAAAAGGTAATACACGGTTTCAAAAGCCTCAGCCCAAAATTGTTTAGGACTTGAAGAATGAGCTAATAAAGTAAGGCCAGTTTCTATAATATGCCTATGCTTACTCTCAACTGAACTATTTTGTTGGGGGATATAAGGACAAGTGATACAATGAGAAATAAAATACCCAATTGTTGAAAATATTTATGTAAACAGGGAAATTCACCACTTCAATGGCTTTGGATTGAGATGATTTTTCTTCTAAATAATATTTCAACATAAGAATCGAAGAGATGAAAAATATGTTCCACATCTGATTTATGGGAGATAGAATTTGCTCAAGTCATCAACTAAAGCAATATAGAAACGAGATCCATTTATTGAAGGAATAGTAGAAGGTCCCTATCCATCACAAAAAATTAAGGCTTAATTAGTGATACAGTCCTTGTGGTATTCACTTTTAACAAATCAGTCAACGAGGTATAACTTTGAACAAGCTGGTCCTTGTGGTCTATTTTTTAAAAATATAGGCCCTTTTGTCGACCAAACATTAGCCCATTAACAAGAACGGGGTCTGGGCATAGGTTATTTGATCCCAAAAATAGAAATGTCGACCCTGAACCCATGCTGGTCTTCCATTAATCGATTGGCTTTTGTGGATAAAAGTAGCCATACATTTAAAAAATAAACCACAGGGATTGGCCCGTTCAAAGTTATACCCCAAGGATTGATTTGATAAGTGAATACCACATGAACTATATCGGTAATTAAGCCAAAAATTAATTTCAATGAGTAGCAAGACCTAGAAGAAGATATAGGAGGAAGCAACTGGTGACATTTTCCCTGTTGCCAAGCAGGGACAAACAATTTCTATTTTATTGGAATGACTCAAACGAAGCTAAAAAGTAAAGGCAACATGACAGACAGTGTGTGATGCAGGGTGACCAAGACAATTATATCATGTGTCAAGGGAGGCATGTTTCACCAAGATGAATTGAAAGAATAAAAGACCCGAAAGTGGGAAAGAATGTATATAAGCCTCGTTTATTCGACCCTTGATGCAATAGTAGTCCCGAATCCTTGTCCTTGATCAAGAAATAGGAAGGATGAAATTCGATGAAACAATTGTTATCTTTAACAAATTGAGAGATAAAGATAAGATTTTTTGTAATATGAGAGACATGGAGGATGTCATGAAGAAGAAATTTTGATTTTGAAGTGGAGATATAAGATGAACCAACATTATGTATAGCCAAACCTAAGCCATTTCACATTCTTATTTGATCAGTACCACAATACTCCAGCTATTGTTTTGGAGGTTATTGAGATTAGCAGTTAGGTGATGAGTTGTCCCGAAATCTGTGGGTTGTTGAGATGAGACAAGGTAGGCAGCAAGGTTTGGACTATCAGCCTGATAGGAATGATTGAATAAATGCTAGCATGAGAGAGCTATATGGCCAGCTTTGCCACAAACTTTGTAAGTGTGGCAAGCAACAGCCTGCTAAGGCAATATGCCAAGAACACCAGGAGCTGAAAAGGGATTGTGTCATCCACTACCATGACCACCATGACCTCCATGAGATCCACAATTATAATGGGATCTACGACCATGATTGGATCCACCTTTGGGAGCAACATTAACACTAGAAAAGGCAGTTGCATTTAAGGCATCATGTTGCTCAACACGAGTCTCGTGAGTGAGCAAGTGGTCATAGATGTTATCAAGAAAAAGGGGATCCACTTGAGTTGCAACAGAAGTGACAAATGGATCATTCACATCCTAAACCCGCAAGTAAGTACAATTGGATTTCAAAGTATCTCAAAGGCTATCTGGAAGTAGCCAAATATCAGCCATGGTCTTGATTTTCTGAAAATACTCAACCATGGAAGAGTCACCCTTTTATGGTTGCCAAGGAAATATGAGTTTGCAGTATACAAGTCTCTAGAGCAATCTAGAGAGCTCGAGAGGTGGAGCATCCAACATCGTAGGAAACAAAGAACTCAGAGAGAGAGGATACAAGTATCCTAAGAACAAGTTTATTTGTTTGTTGCCCAGTGATAATTGTAGGATTGGCTATGGTGGAACAAGAAGATGAAGAGGGAGTAGGATTTGGAATTAATGTGGGTTCAAGGGTGTGTGATAGAACAATCAACATAGCTATAGATGTGTTGATTGCATAGGTAAGGCACAATTTGTTCCTCCTAGAGAAGAAATATTTAACGGTTCAAGTACTTGATGGTAACAAGATAATGAAGGAGATGTTTGGAAGCCAAAATTTTGAGCCCCAAAATTTTTACTCCAATAAAATAGCAAAAAATTCACTTTCTCCCCATCAAATCATCACTTTTCACTCCAAAAATAAAAAAATTCATTCAAATCATATATCTTCTTTTTCTCCTCACCACAGATTTTTTACCACCCCAAAATTTTAACAATAAAAAACCACTGAATTTGGGTTGGTGCAGGAAAAGAAGGGGAGGGTGGGATGGTTTCTGTGCATGAGTGGTTTGAATCGTTAGAAGCCATAGTTGATGTGGGCCTATAATATAATTTGATACCATAAAGAGAATAAAGACCAGTGTGGAAAGTTGATTCTTTTTCTTATTTGATTTCTTTAGCACAAGTACATTTTATAGGAATAGTTGTACACACTTGCAAAATCTGAGCCTAACTCTTAACAATTGTATCCTCGGTTTGCTTTTCAATTTCTTGTGTTTCAATACTCCTCATACATATTTGGTAGCCCTCTCATTAGAGTTGTAAAAGTGTTGCTCATTTACACCAAAAGAGAATCTTCCCTCTGAAGGTCGTCTCACTAGCTAATACGTGGTAATAAAATGTAGAATAAGTTCTCCAGGTACCTAGATGCATCAGACCTAAATTTGTTGGTGTACGTACTATTAGCTATCCATTCCTCACATTTTTAGTTGGGCTTCATGATCACATGCCCTAAAGGAGTGTTAGGGCATCATATTAGCGATGACGAGCGATTGCAGGCAAATCAGCCTTCATAAGCTCCAATCGCGGAGTGCAATGCATAGTAGAAGTAGCACTATGTGATCTTTTGGAGCTAGTGATATAGGCTGCCTCTGTTAGTCGGGGACATCATTTCTACAACTCTTGACTTGTGCACATATTTTGGGTTGATATATATATATTTTTAGTAAAATTACAGCCATATTTCTTGTGATGCACCAAACAACAACCCTTGTTGATCAAACAGATAATCAAGTACTGTTGGACCCAATGCAAGGATACATGTATTGCTTTGTGATTTTGTTGATTCTTTTTACCAATCGATGCATGGGTGGTTTCAATTGAATGTTGGTCAAGGGGTGTAGTTTATATAGCTATAACAATGGGGGTGCAAATTACCCGTTTGGGGAGAAACTTATGTTGGGCTTTGTTGTGTAAAGACCGACGTGTGAGAGATACCGAATAGTCGATCTATGCCCGTCACAAAAGAGAGCTTTATCTGTAGCTATGACATTTGGGGTGCAAAACGATAGTCTCCAATATCGACTTCTCATCATCTGCTTCATCTCAGCACGTGGAGTGCAGCCCTAAGCAAATATATGATGTGACGTTTTTCCAAATGTGTTTAATTGGGTGGTCTACGCATATTCGGAGCTCGAGTCATGTTGAGAGGTCTATTAGTCATGACTATATAGTAGCAAAGGAGCCCGATGTGTTTGGAGGTGAATCTTTGGGATCGTGGAGAGGAGCCACCAATTAGTGCATCAACACAGGGTCATGCAAGCTCATCCAATTAGGGGACACAGACTCCTTGGGTTAATGATTTCTTATAAGAAATCAAGACATAGTTATTTAATCTTCCTGCTTTCATTGTGGACTAGATTATTCCTCTTATGATTTAGTTGGAGACTAGGGATAGCTGCACTGTGTCCGTTGAGGACTATTATTGTGTGGCTTACTTGATGTGTGCTCGGAGACTCACTTGACCGCTCCTTTTTTTGGTTGATTGATTATACTTTTCTTTTGACATTGGCTTCAATAATAACATTGTGCATGGTAGGCACATTTTTTGGATTGTAGGGTCTGTTTCTTTGCTCGAAAAATTATTATTTTATGTTAAAAAAAATTCATTGAAACGATTTTAAGAAAAAAAAATTACCTTTTTGGTGTTTGGTTATCTTTTAAAATATTTGCGGGAAAATATATATATTTTTTTATGTTTGACATGCTTAATGATTTACGTATTTACATAAAAAGGCTTAATTACTGTATAGGTCCTTGTGGTTTACACTTTTGACATTTTAATCCCTTAGATATTGATTTTAACCGTCGGTCCCTGAGGTAAGTTTTTGAGACAAATCGATCCTCCGTACAATTGCCGTTAACCAACATACGAATGATGCTCACGTGGATTTTAAATGTCATCTCAACGTCAATCATAGGCTGCCGCGTGGCATGAAATTTTTTTGTCACAATTTTAATATTTTAGTGCCTAAGGTATTGATTTCAATGTGAAGATCCCTAAGGTACACTTTTACCATAAAATTGGTCCCTGCAATTCAATTGCCATTACCCAATTAACAGAGAAGTGCCACATGACCTGGAAAGACAAGAATATAAAACTATCATATGCAACTTTAAATTCAATTTTTATTTTAAAAAAACATTACTTTTTATTGATGCTATCATTTTTATTCTTTAATAATTTTATCTTGGATGGCATTTCGGTCATTTTGCATGTGGTTTAATAGCCAAATCAAACAGAAGCAAGAATTGATTGTTTTTTAAACATATGGGCTGAAATAAAATATTTTGAAACTTGAGAAAAGTTTACTAATTTTTGCCCATAGATACGAAACCTACTATAATGTTCCACTAAAAAAAAGAATAGTTTACAAAAAGTATGAGATTAATTTATTTTCTGAAAAATAATAGAGTTTTTACTATTGACCTGAAAACTTTTACTTTGACTTCATCTGTGTATTCTAACGATAATAGCATAAATGTTCACACATACGACGACACTGTTCTAATTCTTATGCATAGATCATATATTTTGTACTTTATTCCTCTACATTTCATCCCCAATTATCTCCCGCCACCGTGCGAACCACACCACGCCACCGTCATGGTGACGAATCTGTTGGAGGTAGACAATATTTTCACCACCGACTACAACTGGGTTTAGACATCTAGATTGATTATGCTTGTGAAATTCGAACTTATTTGTTTTTGGACTTTGCTGTAGGCAGAAACACTTGGATCTTAATCCTTATGGGCCTAGCTAGTTAAAGAACCATATTATCTGATAAAGGAGTCCATTTTTAATTAAGAAAGTGGACTCAAACTTGGTGTACTAGATTTTGAAATCTTATATTGGTTTTTAATTTAAGTTTCGATCCCTCTTACATTTTTTATGAGTATTTTGCTTTTAGATTAGCAAATGAGGTAACGAAGCAGCACCTTGGTCGGGGTTTTTATATGTTTGGCCTAACTCTACATTCATTCTTTTAAAGAATTTGCAACAAGAAGAAACTATATCCATATGGGTTGTGGCTGGCCTTGTAAAAGTTCCGTAAATATATATAGAGAGAGATATAACTAAAATTCAAACTTCTACATGGGAGGAAGTACTTTTTTCTAAAGTTCTGCTCGAGATCCTTATGAAGTGAAATTAAACCTTATATAGTGACCAAAAAAAATTTGAAAAATACGACTCCCCCTCTCCCCGTTCTATCGTCCAAAACGTGCCGGTGGTTCTAAGTTCCAAATTTTGACGGCTCCTTTAATTTTAGAAGTACTTATAAAAAGAGGAGACTATACAGCTACCTAAATTGCCATTTGAAAATTCCGCGTAGTTCCCTGATGTTT
This sequence comes from Morella rubra, assembly GCA_003952965.2. NCBI lineage: Eukaryota > Viridiplantae > Streptophyta > Magnoliopsida > Fagales > Myricaceae > Morella > Morella rubra. The sequence continues at coordinate 17,207,279 of CM025855.1, read as the reverse complement.
TGTTTGGCAGCATGCAAGTCATGTGACGAAGACCTTACGAAATCAACGGGGAGATGAAGAAAAGAACGCGAAGACAAAAGAAAAAAAAAATGACAACTGCAGGAATGCAGCCAACAAACACTTTTTCCCAACTTTTGTTGGTTGAACTGAGATAATTCGAGCTTTTGTTCTCGCCTAGAAAGGAACCTTCATTTGGTTTGCAGTTTTCCTTGTCAATAACATAAGTTTATTTAGCCTTTTTTCACGATGTTTTATCCAGATGGAGACAGTACTAATCTTGTTGGTTTGTGAAAGCTCTCAAATCCTCTGGTATTTTCCTTTGTCAACCTCAGCGACTTAGTCATGTGATCGTAGTTATCCCGGCCCTTTTCTTCCTTTTTACGTAAAATGCTGGTACGTGTACATCTTCAGTAATACAATGGAGCCAAATGAATTGAGGTCCTCGAAATTGAAGTGAAGATGTGACTTCCAGACGAAGCATATATATAATATATACACCCTTTTAGAAAGGACGTACATGATGGACCACCGCAAAATTCAATGCAATGGACAAATGTTCTCTGAAGGGATCCATTAATTTTTTTATGCCAGAGAGGGTATAACTGTAGGGACTCCCGAGTCATCCAGTCAACTCGATTCTTTTTGTGGAGCCACAAGAGATCCAGCTACGTGGCACTTACCGGCCGGTAAATATTGTGGTTGATTAATGATAATTAATGGCACGTCCGTTACTACGACATAACTGTCGGAATTTCCGGTAGGACCACACTAAGATATGTAACTTTCATGCTCTGCATGCAGTTCATATCTCGTATTTTTTTTTTTTTTTAAATAAACCGTATGATAGAGAATTTATTGTGCATCTCAAACGATGGACAAAAGACACCAACTAGGTATGTCACTAGCTAGATCTAAGACAACCATAGAGCACGGCTGAGAAACAGCCCAACCTCTAATATTATACGCTTCAAACATTAAAGATTTAGGGACATGTTTTGCTTTCCATTCATGCACATGATGATCAATAGACCGTCAAACAAGTTGAATATCTGCAATAAATGGCATAATAGTCAAATCCCGCTGTGACCGTGGAGCATATAATATATATGCATGGTTGATAGATATATTTCTTCCATCTAGAAAAGTGTTGTATTAGTTAACGGTTCTAGGGTTGCGATTTTTCAGGGCCTAGTTTTGTCGCAAAGGGGGAGGTTTCGCACTCTCCATCCGGGTTATATATGATGCCACGAGATTTAGTGTATCATCTCCAAGAAACGCAGGATCGGTTATAAGTTTGGGATGTAGAAGAGGGGATTGGATTTATTTTCAATTCTCGAGTTTCTCTGAGTTGATTGGTTCAATCTGTAGACAATTAGTGAAAGTAAAAAAAAAAAAAATTGGAGAAGATTTTAATTTAAAGTACAAATTGTGTAGCTTGAAAATTAGAATGAAAAAGAATGGAGATCTAATATCAAATATAGTTGCGTGTGAAATAATAAAGGCTTCGTTATACAATTAGTTCCTGTGATATAACGTTTGGACAAAAAAAGTCAATGTGATAAACGTTTGTACAAATTCGTCCATATGGTTAGTGTATGGTAACAAAATATAGTCCATCCATTTTAGTTTCGTCATATCTCTTAGTGTCCGATGCTGATGTTTGATTAGTAACGTATGATTTGTTGTATGACATTTAATTCACTTCAGCATCACATGTTACGGGAGATAACAGAACTAGAACAAAGGGACCATTTTGTTATTATACATTAACCACATGGATGAATTTGTACAAACGTTTACCACAAAAATCTTTTTGTCAAAACACTATACCACAAATACTGTTTTTATAATAAACTGGTATTTACTGTAGGAGGAAATTTTGAGAGAGTTCCGTCACTATCATTGCCACTGCATAGAGAGAATATCCTAAACCCTAGAAAATATAAAACCTAATTAAGTAACTAATTTACAAGTTTTCGCTTTCAATCAGTCTAGTGAAACACTAAGCTCGTGGTGATTAATGTATCTTCAAGTTTCTCGTCAAGTCTATGAAGTAGGAATGAAAGAAAAAGATGGGACAGAAGCAGATTGAAAATCATCAGCAGCCTTGCCTAACAAGTCCTCTTCAATTGCTTACAAAAAAAAAAAGTCCTCTACAATTATTTATGAAACCCTACAAAAGAATGAGAGCATTTTCTACATGCCAGACACGTCCGGGGATGGCTCTCCATCTGTAAATAGGTCTATCAGTATATATCCACCCTGTGAGTTTAATTATTGTAAGTTTGGATTAACATGAGACTCTGTTTGGTGAACTTTTTCGAACGTATCTTTTTGATCGCGAAACAAGATTTTCATCCAAACATATGTCTAAGCTAAAAAAATTAAAATTCTCCTATAAAAAAATGTTTCATAAGTTCATTGAAAAAAAGAAATTAGTTTATTTCATCACCCTCACAAACACCCAAAAAACACATCTGAAACACTTTTCTTACAGAGTGCAGAAAACAAAAGAAGTTTTTTGATCCAAACATAACTTAACTTGCTGTCTAAGTTAGAAAATCACACATTATTCTTCTTCCATCCGGTTGCCAGCGACAATATATAGTGCCAAACTAGGGTTCACTCAGGTCTTGATCAAGATCCATCTAATCTTCTCTCGTGGATACTCTCCACAGTTTCCTTCATTAAAATAAGGGAAAAGTTAGAAGTTAAACTCAAATAAACAAATAAATGAAAGGGGAACATTGTGGGTCATGTTTATCTTCTGGAGAGACTTTTTGCGGTTTGTAAGGATTCCCAGTGTCGGACGCTGGAGTTGCAAAAAAGGTGAACCCCTCAGGCTGCTTCCTCTCCTCCTCTTCTTCTTCTAGGAAAGAGGGGAGAGGGACCCACGCGTACCTTGAAGAATCCTTGCCGGCATCCTAATATGGACGCCATAAAAGACAATCATCTCCGCTCCCCCACCGTCCTTTTTTTTGTCTAATATCCTTGTCCATCCTCATTTTTTAGGTCTAAATTGAATGGGGAAATGCTTTCACGAGGGCGCCATCTTGTCCTGTCCGTCTGCCCCTCTCATTTGTTTGGACAAAACCTTGAAATTTTAACAATCTGTAGAATAGGGCTTGACTATTTGAAGGAGTTGGTCTTAGTGTAACTTATGTGTTAAGTATCACCTCAAAAGTTGGTAATCCGAGGAGGGAACCCAAGGCATATAAAATTCTACCTTGCCAGGTCATACTACGAATGTAAAACCGATCTCATACTCTTAAATAATTCACAACATTCCACCACACTTTATAGCCTTGACACCGACATAAGGCTAGTTGTGCACTAGGCCTTCTTATCCCGGCTATAAAGATGCTAGCTTAATGATTGAAAGGATAGACCTTCGTTAACCGGATGAAGCTCGTTCAAAGGTGGGTGTGAGTTCTGGGACATGTCAAAGACCTTTGTCCAATATTCGTTTCATTTCAAGGAAATCGTTATTCATAGGGCGCAAGTTATGATAAGAAAAGTTACTAATGCCAAAAGTCTGAAGGAGGAGAGGTCGTAATCAAATTCAAGATGTAACAAATTGTTTTTCTTAAATGAAATTGGCAATTCTTGCCATGAAAACTAAAATTTCTTCCTTTAAAAGGTATAAAATAACATTATTCATATATAGCAGGTCCTTGGATCCCGCACAACGTACCCAACTTTCTCGTACGTCCCAAGTCACCTTTTGCTCCCCTTCAAATACAAAACCAATCTAGCAAATGGAATGAGTAGTTGGTCGAAATTAAAAACCCGTTTGATATATATATATATATATATATATATATATATATATATATATATATATATTTTCCCCTTCCCGGCATAGCTGTTTCGTGTTGAAAGTGCTTAATACTATCCTCACCGGCATAACTATTAAGAAGCCCACAAAACCACTACTCGAGGGCCATTACCAATACTTGACAATAGAAAGCATTGTGGAAAGCCCAAATCCAAGATAGGCCCAATGTGCTTCTTTCCACTAGAGTTGCATGGCCCAAATTTTCCAATGTTTGCGGAGGAGATTAGCAACAAGAGAAACTAAAAAGAGTTTGACCAGCAAATTGGTCAAGCAAAAAAAGAAAATAAGAGACTCTGACCAGAAATACAAAGCTCGTGACTGCAACTAGGACTAATCATCAGTACCAGCAGTGTGCGGGTTAAGTGGCATCGCCACCGGCACGGGCACAATGTACCGGTGACCAGCGCCCAGCAGCATCGATACTGGTGAGCAAAATCCTCAACATTAGTGGCGATGAAACCGCTCATTGTTAGGCAGTTTCACCCCTTAACTGTTTTAAAATTTTTTTATTTATTTTCATACGAAACTTGCATAGTTTCTTATTAAAGAGGAACGATGCCGTTTCATTTATTGATACTTAAAACCTAACCCTGCCACCCCACTTTTTCTCGCTCCTTTCGCTTAGCTACCTCTCCCCCTCTGCAACTCTCTCGCTCTCTATATCTCTCCCCCTTTTCTTGCAATTTGATATTATATGTTGCGATTTGCTGTGTTGCATTTTTAGAAAAAAAAAATTTTTTATGTTTTTTGCGATTTAATTGATATTTGGAAAAAATTTCGAATATATGGTAATTTTGTTGCTAATGTGTTGTGATTTGATATTCATTATTTGGGTTGCAATTTTGAGAATTTATTTTAGATTTTTTATAATTTGGTTGAGATTTGGAAAGTTTTTTGAATCTGTGGTGGAGAGGCGATTTTCTTGCAAATGTGTCGATTTGGGTTGAGATTTGCTATTGAATATTTGAGTTGCAATTTTGGAAATTTTTTTAGGTTATTGCTATTTGGTTGACATTTGGAAATCTTTTCAAATATGTGGCGCAATTTTTTCGAATTTGTGGTGTGGTGGTGGTGATCAAAACTGCCACTGTTAAGTGCCGGTTTTCCTCGTAATGGGTCTAGTGGCATGTCCATTTTTGGACATCTGCCCATAGCGGTAGTAGTTGCGGTGGAGGCAAAAACCACCACCGTTTATGTACGACCCTAACTATAATAGAGTGGATGAATAACGACAAGTATAAGAAACATACTTATGCAAGAAGGTTAAATACATGTTTTTATGCTCGAACTATGAAATCATTCACACTTTGCATCTTAAACCACTAACTTTGAGTCTACACATATATTACAAGCTAGATATATGATTTTCTTTAAATTGAACTGATAATTGAACAAAAATGAACATACACATTGTATTTTCCTTTTTTAGACTGGAGAATGGTAGAATAAAACTAGTGGAATATGAAAAAGAAGCCAAAAAGTGAAAATAATAAAATAGAACCAAAAGGAAAAAAAAATCAAACAAGTTAAAAAAGTAATAGTAATTTGGTTGTTTTTAGTGGGAAAATACAAGTCCAATTCTTGGTTCAACTTATCAAAAATCATATATCTAGGATGTTATGTGGCAGTTATAGACAAAATGTATCAAAGTTGATGGTTTAGGGTGTAAAGTGTGAATGATATCATAGTTTAAGGATAAAAAATATATTTAAACCTATGCCAAACTTGTTAAACTCAAACTTTTGTGTATAAGTCAATTATGCCAAGAACCAGAGCATCGTTCTAGAGAGCTCGGTGCTCAGTCCCAAAACCCTTCCAACTAGTTCTTGACCGCCCTTTGCTCGTGCATCTCCAAGCCGACTCCGCCCGCCGTCCTTTCTTTTCGTCGGGCGAGCTTATCTCTAGATATCCAATTGTGAAAGGGATATTTTGGGGTTCTTCCTCAACGATGAGTATTGCAACACGTGAACTTTTGTGTCTTCGATGTGGGGAAGCACCTTATGGCTTCAGCAGCCACTACTCTGTGACTTGCGGTATCCAGCCACCTTGCATGGAGCAGCAGGCGTGTGCATCTCACACGCACAACAATCCTTTGTGTATGTCGGTTATTTCTCAGCTTTTGTCAGATCTTCTTGCTGTTCTCTCCGGTGGCTCCTCTAGGTTTGATCTCAAGGGAAGTGCGTTCACCATGTGGCTTTCCTCTCCTCCGGCTAACGCCGCCTGCGCTGCAAGTGGCGTTATGCATGCTTTTGGGCCTTGCACCCAATTAACTCATTTGGACCATGGATCCATTTATTTAAGATGTAGGACTTCTACGGATTAGTCCACTAGCCGGCCCTATCCTTTTCAGTTTGATTGGGGCTTTTTGTGGGTGATGCTTTGCATTAGCTCTCTCTCTATCAATGAATTTGACTGCTTGAAAAACAAAAGAAAAGGGGCAAAAGCGAAAGCAAAACCTATACAGAATGTTCTTAGGCCCAACATCTGAATCCTTACAAACTGTGGGAACTGGGGAATAAACTTGCTCAATCATAACAGCTCCCCCGCTTACCCCTCCAGCTCCCCGATCTCCCCCAGAAGAAAAAGCAAACCTAATTTTGCAAGTATCGCAACTCTAAAATGTCCTAAAACCGGCTCAGTATGTTGTATTGGGCTAATCTACACCCCTATAGCATTTGCACCATCAACTGTGCACATCTTTTTCCTCTGACGAGCCTGACTAATAGTACAACTTTGGACCTTTTGTATGAAGGCAAAGAACTAGAACAACACGAGTTTCTGGATGCGAAAGATCCAAAAAAGGATAATCTATCTAACCCAACAAAAGGGAGGATAATATTTCTCCCATAGTCTTTTCAGATGTTTCACCTTCATTATCCATCTCCATGCCAGATTCGAGGACTGCAGCATCCAGTACTAGCTTCCGTTTTGCAATCTCATAAACATTCTCATCAACAGTACCCTTGGTAACCAGCCTGCAAAGAACTCAACCAATTAGAATAAAATCATTTACCATATAAACTTTGCAGCAAAGAAGAATGTAGATTGGTGTCCTGGAAAACAGAGTATAATGCCTTTGTTTCCCCCACATTATATTTTGGGGAGAAAGGGGGCTAGGAGCAGCAAGCACCTGTGTATTGTAACAGGTTTTGTTTGGCCAATGCGATGACAACGGTCTTCAGCTTGTCGGTCAATCTGTGGGTTGAAATCCATGTCATGAATGATGACAGTATCAGCTCCAGTCAAGTTTAAACCCTGCCCTCCGGCTCTTGTGGATAGCAAGCATGCAAATATAGAAGAATCGTTATTGAACGTGTCAACTATTGTCTGTCGCTCTGTCACCTGTGTACTGTCATGGGAGAGAGGTTCACGCATCGCTGCAATCCTGAGCAGCTCTTGTTAGCAAGCACATGTATAATCGTTAGAACCCAACTATTGTCTCGCTCTGTCACCCTGTCGGAGAGAGGTTCACGCATCGCAGTGAATAATTATGAGTGCAAATGAACTATAATTAAGCTCAACACATGTTTGCACATGTATATTCTGAGCAACTAAAAGAACCCTAGGGGCCTTCTCTTAGATTCCAAAAAGTGAGACCCGTGTAAAGATTGTATAGGAACTTCTCGGTATGGGAATATCGTCATCAAGGGGAAGCCATACCTTCCCACAATCCAAGGGTTGAAACAATTTGTGATACTGGTTTTTTAGGCAAATTTACAATTTTTGTTTTGTTTTTCAGTTTCCAATGACTGAGTCATGTCTTGATATCCATAGAGTCTCACCAATCAAGGGTAAGGGTGGCATAATGAGCCAACCGACGCTTTTATCTCAATATGGTTAGTTTTGTAACTAGAGGCAAATTTACAATTTCACAGAATTGTGTTCGTTAACAGTATTCCAATGACTGAGTTCAGTCTTTTTTGTACTTGCAAAGGTCTTGGATATATATTTTCTAGTTTAAGTGAGTTCTGCATTGAATTTTATTAGCTCTTTAGTTTATAAGTCAAATTACAAGTCACACTCTGAAAGTACGATCTATATACATATGTCAAATGACAACTATGCTTGGTCTTGGATATATACTTTCTAGGTGAAAACTGCATTGAATTTTATTAGCTCTTTAGTTTATAAGTCAAATTACAAGGTCACACTGCTGAAAGTACAACGAAGACGATCTATATACATATGATAAAGTAGAGGAAAAACATGACAACTAAACGACCAATGCTTTCTGTTGCACACTTGGAAGTACTTCTTGTTTATAGTTTGGCACACTATTCCACCTCAAGTTGCTATTTTCATTTATGTTTATATCCCTATATCAAAGGTTTCTCCTCAGATATCAAAACCCTGAAACCAAACATATTTCATGACCAAATAGCGCTATGAAACACCCATGGATTCCGAAATTAAACTGCTGTCAAAAATGTTCTAGCGACCTGCTTGCTGGAAGAAAAAGTTATTTTACCCTTATTTCCCTGTGGTTTCAGAACTTTAAATCCTTGAATCTATCAGCTTTTTCGGGAAACTGAAAACCCTACTCTGAAAATTGTCCCCACCCAAAGCCCACAAAAAGAAACCTAGACGGATTCTCTAAGATCAACCCTGCATCAGACTTGAATCCTATATGATCTACACGAAGTCTGACAGTCCATTCCATCCCCTCTCTTACTAAAAGTTCCGAATATGTGGCCAAATACCTTAAAACATCAAAACCATAATTTGGAAGCCTGGCCAAATACCTTAAACATCAAAACCATAATTTGGAAGCCGCTCGCATACTTTCCACTACTAATCCAAACCCCTCAATTCCTTTTTCTCCCCAACCCAAAGGAAAAAAGAAAGGAAGAAAACACAAAAATAATTTTTCAAAGCTAATATATAGTTTACAGCTCTGATGAAGATGGTTAACTTAATAAAGGAACTTTGGGCATTTCCTATTCTTGACTCTGGTATTAGGTCCCGCTTTTATTTTTGGTGGGTTGGGGGGTGGTGATCAAAATGAGTACAGTGAAAAAAAGAATTAGTAAAAGCATTATGGATTTATGCCATCAACTAAAGCATTCAAAAGTGAATCATGGACAACTCAGCGAGTCATCCTGAGTACCCAATATACACTATCCTAGAAGTGACAAAGAAAGAGAGGAAATAGTTGTTTGTAGTGATACTTCAAGAAATGACCAAACAAGGCAAAACAAACTCATCAACCATGGTTGCTTCAGGGGCCATAGCAGCCTGCTAGTGGAACTTAAAAGTACAAAAGACCAAAGAAGAATATTACATGTCATTGATAGAGGGCACTTTACTAACTAGAGCAAATGACATCTATATCTTTCTGTACCGGCAAGCTCATATAAAGCCAAAACAATTTTATCAATAGATCATGTACACGTAAGGTGAGTTTAAATATGCCCTTGGTTGATCCAAATCAACAATACCATTAGAAGCACACAGTTAAGTTGTAGAAATTGACAATAGAGAGTGATCCTACATTATACAACAGGGGATATCCACAAGAAAATCCATCAAACAAGGATACATTCCATGAGTTATACATTTTACTAAATATGCCACATGCACATGTAGTTAAGAGAACAAAAAGAAAATCTGAAACTAGTGAACTGTACCTTCCATCGAGTCGTTTATATGTAACCCCAATCACATCCAAAGTCCATTCCAAGATATCAAGCATTGATGTCCACTGGCTAAAGATCAGAACACGATGTCCACCTTGATACAATGAAGGAAGAAATTCAGCCAATGCCTGTATCATTGAGAGAACAACTCCATAAATTAGGAGCAGAAAGTAACATACACCAGTACCTTCAACTATGATCAAACAGACTTATTCTGAAAAATGTGTAATATTACTTCAATCTTACCCGACATTTTGCTGAAAGCATAACATGTTTGTCTGTAAGGACTCCCTTCGTATCGGTGACATTGTAATGAAGTAAAAGCTGGAAAGAAATGGAAAAGATATTCAAGTTAATTCTGCAACTAAATGACACCTAAAACTCCGATTTCAAATAAGCAAGATAAAATTCTGTTAATAATTAGAATATAATGAACAATGGCTCCAAGAAATAGACCATTGGTTCAATCTTTCGTTGTTATGCTTGTCAGAGAAGTTTATGATAATGAACATAAAAAGACAAATTATACCAAACAAAAGGAAAATAATAATTGTTATGATCTAATCACAATAGCTCAATCAGCTTGCTATAGTTGAAGATAGCTACCACAATATGAGCACAAGAATCCAAATCAGGATTAAATGATCAGCAAGAATCCAAATCAGAATTAAATGATCAGCACTTCATAAAGACACATAACCATTTTTTATCTAAGCGCCATATTCTGATGAGATTATAAGAAAAAAAATCGTAGGAGTGAATTTTGAAACTAAAACATAAAGTCCAACAGCAGCCATTAACAACTGTTTGCATTCAGGCTAGTTAGCCTGTTAGGATAGACTGGGGGGAGGAAAGAGCTGCTAAGTTTTAATACTGACTTTATTGTTCATAATATTCAGGGCCAACATCTTGTCTTAACAAATCCCACATTTTCCCACATTTGATTCAAATCTGAATACCTATAGTAGAGATGTCAGACCTTGTTCTTTTCTTTTCTTCATTTTTCTTCTTTTTTTCTATGTCAAATCATACCACCAATTTCCCAGGGAGTTGTATTTTCATTACTGGGAGCTGGAAACGGTGTGAACTCCTTTTTCAAGGAGTTGTATTCTGATGTTCCACTGCCCCAGCTGGTGACAAGGGGCCATGGAGATTGAACCATAATCACGGTTTGATGTCTGTTTCTACATGGGTTCAGAAGGTTCTAATGTTGAAAGTAACTTTGTTCTTTTTTCTTCTTTTTTTCTAAGCACAAGTAACTCTGTTCAAATGGACGGCTGCCTTGACTAAAATAATGACAGCAGATAGATGCATTAGAAGGAATAGAAAGATTGGGAAGCCTATGTAGCCTGTGCAAATCACTTTTTGAGCCAATTGATTGCTTTTTACATGGCTCAATACTTATTTTCTCTAGAATACATGGTGCAGTTCTGAGGAGATTGCAGGATGTAGAACTTTTTTTGAATAAATATCCCATATTTCCTATTCAAATTTAAATATCTTTAATCTATAAGTCCTTTTTATTCAGAAGATAACTCAATAAATTTATGCCAACAATTGTCCACTGTTTATTCTTACTTCATTTGTTTGCAATTGTGATGAAGATGCAGTGCTAGATTAATCCCAGGGTTCAATGAACGTATGGGCTTCAGCATGGAATCCTAGACTTGTGCTGTTCATTATCAGAAGCTGAGGCTGGTTGACTCCTTTTTTAAGCAGATTATTCTAATGTTCCATTGGTGGAGGTGGTAATAAGTGGGCATGGAAATTAAACCATAATGACCTGAAGCTTGCTCCTAGAAGGACCCAAGAAGATCTAACAGAGAATGAAAACACTGAGAGGCAGAGATAGCTCGGGAAAGGAAGCCTGGGAACTTATTCCTTTTCCTTGACAGGCAGTACTACTCAAACATATGAAGTTCAATGAATATGGAAAAGTACAATCACACTCGATCACAATTAAAACCTAATAACACAAATACGAAACACCCTCTATCAATAGTCAACACTCCCCCTCAAGCTGAGGCGCAGATGTCTTGCATGCCCACGTTTTTCAAGACTGAAAATTGCTACATCCTTTCTGAAGATATTGGCAAGCTGATTTTCAATCTTCACATATGGTGTACAAAATTAGGCCTTAACGCAGTTTGTCCTCAACAGAGTACCTAGCAGTCTTTATATGTTTTGTCCGATGATGTTGTACTGCATTATGAGCAACATTAGTAGCGGCCTCAATATCACGGAACAATCAGATAGCATCTTTATTATCACATCCTAACTCTTTTAGCAATTTCTTCAGCCATAATGTTTGGCATACTTCAAAGGCCATTGCTCTAAACTCATCTTATGCACTGAATCTAGCAAGTGCTGCAATGGCTTGCTTCTTACTCCGTGAAGTGACCAATCACACAACCCACATAGTACAGTATCCTTGAGTAGATCTTAGATCAATTACCAACCACAATACTACTTGAAAAATTCATACAAGCGAGTAGTATTCTTGGCTCCCATGTAAGTGTGCTGTAATCACTCCAAAATGGCTTTTGTAGATCAAATATGAAATAGAGTAGCACCAATACTGGGCTTAATACTGGAAAGCTTAAGGGACATGATTAAGTGACCCTCCTGGTCCCAAATACTGATGAGAACAACTGAAGTGGTGGTAGTAGAAAGCTAATCATGTCACTAGTGGACTCAATAGATGCTGAGGGGGTGGCTTATTGGATGCAAGATTAAATACCACTTTCCTGTGAAGAATATTTCAATCAATCGAGCCCAATAGATGTAGTCCTCACCAATGAACTAAAGGATATCATGGAAAAGTTATGGAAGAGTTGAAGGCCGAGACAAGATCAGGTTTGGTAGCCAGCATAGCAAACAAGAATGAATATGTCACCAAACACAGCTCAAAACAAGAAACAGTATGCCTCGGTAACTAAGAAGTATGCTGATAAATCATCGACCAAACTAAAGTATAGCTCTGAATCAGGCAAAGTATCCTCCCAATTGGCTTGATAATCACTCGACCATCCTCAATATCCTTGAGAGCAATCAAATCATCACTGAAGCTGCAAAATAAGGGTGAAGGGTCCTGAAAAGTTGCCAGTAGTGGTTTCAGCAGCTCGACCCAATAACCTATCTGGGTCAGACATTGGATACACAGCTTGAACTGAGTTGAAGTTGGGTGGATGCTGGTCCGAAATTTTTTGCATCTTGTAGCCTGACTATGTTGAGACTTGAGAAGGATCTTACTCAATCTTTCGAGTGGGCTGGACTTTAATGGTCTCCGAACATTGGCCCAGACAGTCTTGAAACCCAAACCGTCACTGTCCAAATTCCTTATCCTTAGCCCAAATAATTCAAAATAAGATTGTCCTTATTTGAGATAAGGACAAATCAGCACACGTCTACAGAAAGGGCCACCTATGTTTGTGTGTTTTGAAAACGTTTCTTTGTCTCAAGATTAATTTTTCATCCAAACATGATTTTTTACCCTAATATCCTTCTTAATGTTCAATAAATTTTTCCATTTCATTATAAGCCTTGTTTTCCGCAACAAAAAACATAACAACCAAAACAACTTTCACAAAAACCCATAAACAATTCCTCTCAAAAAACTTTCTTCCCAAACATACTTCATAACTGTCACAATCCCCAAGAGAATATATTTGAAAATTTTTCTTTCTAAATATCATTTCTATGAGCCCCACCACTTTCACAAACACTCAAAAAACCACATCTCAACAAAATTTCTTAATAGTTACAAAAATTTTTTCAACAAATTTCTCATTCAAACGTAGCCAGTGCATTATTATTAGTCTTGGCAGGAACCTTCAACGCGAGACTCGGTAACTGCTAACCAGTACTCCAATGACAGTTACTGATGCTATTAAAGACCAACAAGACGTCAATACTGGGAGAAAAAGTCAACTGAGAATCTACTTTCATCAAAGAACATCGAGAACCATCGTGAAAAGCCACGAGGCACCACAATCCACCATAACATGTCACAAGCAATCCCGTCCGAACTTCCTGAGGGTAGTTTAAAGCAAGGGAAGGAACTAAGAGAATTTTTTTTTTTTGATAAGTAAGTCAATCTCATTAGAACTAGTGAAAACAGTACAAAGGACTATACCGAAGCCACTACTCCAAACAAGCAAGAAAACTGAGAAAATCTACAAATTCTAGAAACGAGCAACTGATCACCAAGTTCACCCAAAGAAAAAGAGAAGACATCAAAACGCCTTGCAACCTAGGCAAAGACAAAGAACAATCTTCAAAACATCTACTGTTACGCTCCCTCCAAAGACACCACCAGATGTAGTGAGGAATCAAAAGCCATATAACCTTAGTGAAAGGATTGCAAAACCTGAATTACAACCATGAAAAGGGTTTATCTGGTGTACCACCAGAACCCAACAAGGGAGATAAAGATGGTACCATATTCAGTCCTCTTCTCTTTATCCACCCTAATCACATGTTAAGTCTCACAGCACAACCCTGATAACTGCCATCTACAGGGTATAACTAGTAAAAAAAGAAACAGGAGATATTACAAAGAAATGATGAAGCAAAAGGGAAAAAGGGAAGCAGGCCCCTAGAAGCAAGGGAATGATCAAATGCCAGACTGTAATACCATGTCGACATTAAGTTCATGAACAAAAGAGATGAGGTATGAGATGATCTTTCTACCCTTGGGAATTTAGGTGTGCCGATGTGATGCCTCACCACCTATGCATTTAGATAGCCAGGTGGAGGCATACGCAACCACTACACCATCAAAGTTTTATGGCCGACTTAAGCTTTTCGCCCTAAGCACCCTATGGTTCATGAATGCAAAAACTAAAAAAGGCTGCCTATAAACAAATTAAAGTGAGAAATTCAAAAAGCAGGATTGGCGAGTTCCTCATAACATGGCATTCCCCCCTTGTTACACCCTAACTCAAAAAGCAGAACTCAATGGTTGTCCTAACTATCCTAATCTTTTTATTACAACCGAATCAAGCTGCATGTCCAAGCAAACCCCCACACATACACAAGCTTCTCTAGTTCAACAAACGAGCTACTGCATTGACCAACCAAGGGTGAAATCCCCATTGTACAGCCCGCTAGTAATCCTCTCATTTTATGAAGATACAAGAATTAAAGGGAGCAGGAGATCTATGCTTGGGATAGAAGCATAGAATTCCACTAAAAAAAAAACAGAGACATTGCTAGGATCCAAATCCATTACCTGGTGAATGGAGAAGTCATTGTACTTCTTAAGTTCCGCAATTACCCTGTCTAAGGTACATTCAGAGCCAAACGCACCCATCGGGTGTAACTTTCTAGCAAAACGAACAACATCCTGGTCACTGTAGATACGCCTAATTAATAAAGGATGATTTGCGATCTGGAAGGAATAAACACATAAAAGGAGGTTAAATGAAAAAGAGAAAGATAGACAATATCAATGACCAGGTCAGAGATAAACAGCCAATATCTAAATGATATACCATTAACAAGTTGAGTATATAAGAAATAGAGGTTCCACCACCTTACGAAATTGAACAAAATAGTTGGAGACTTGACGTTGAGGAAGAACTCCAAAAATATTAGTTTTTTGTATGTCTGAAGCTTTTGCGATACGAGCTCGTGAAGCTGCACGATATTCCTCAATAGCTTCCCTATATGCATCTTCCTGTTGCCTTTCCATTACAACATACTCAACCTGTAGAATAGTTTTAGCACTCGACATAAGTGACTAATAAGTGTGAAATATATGGTCTATAGATTATTATCTATTTCCAATTAAAAAGCTAGCATACCCGTTGAATCTTTGGAACGAGCTGCTGCATTACATCAGACTTCAAACGTCGCAGAATAAATGGTCCCAAAATAGACTTGATACGACCAATCAAATCCAAATCATCTGCATTTAAAAGCTTTTTCAAGTCAACATCCTCGGTAGCAAAAAGATCAGGCAGCATAAACTCCAACAATGACCACAGCTCCTGCAACAAAAGCCCATCAAGTCAACCCCGAAGAAATTACAAAACACTAGAATATTTATGCTCCTAGCAGTAAAATCTCAATCTATTCCTGTTACATACAATTGTAATCACTTGAATGCGATCCGTTAATGAGCAAAGCAAATTTCTAAAAACAACCATCATTAAAGATCAGTCCCACCTCCCTACCACCCATCCTAACAAGAGCCGTCGAAAACATAAAATAAATGAAAGAGGTAGTATTCACAATACAATTGTATTACTTCCACAAGGCAATGCATACTGTTGCCTTACAACAGGAAGTGTTTATTGACGGCTGAACCATTTTTTTTTTCTGATAAGTAAGTTAAACTTTATTAACGAAAAAGAGAGTTGACAGTACAAGAGAATATACTGAAAACACTAGAGCATACAAACTAAAAAACTCAGAAAATCCGAAAACCCCCAAAAGGAAAATCTAGGGCTGAAACACATTAGAAAGTAGGATTGCCAGCAACAGAGAGCTCAAAGGCTATTTGCTTCAAAGGTCAGCAAGGATAAGAGGAATTGGGTCTAGATGTTTGAAAGATTGATAAAGGCTGAATTCTTGATGGTTTACTGTTGTTACAGATCGAATAGAACGATGGAGGATATCTTGCCAGCAGCATATCAGGGGGATTAGAGAGAGGGGTTATGCGGGAAAGAAATACGTGTTTGTGGCAGGACAAAGTCCTGAAAGATAAATGAAAGGTGACTGGTGCTATGGTTTTAATTCTAGGGAATTTACATTGAGAAATCAGGGATCTGATTTCAAGATTTAAAGGACTCGGAAGAAAATAAAGGATAAGTACAAGAAGAGTAAAGGTCTAACCTTCATGCAAGGTATTTCTTTACGACACAGTTACTTACATCATCTATTCCTTGAAGAAACATTAATAGCTGAAAATTCTCCCATAAAACCATCTCTATCAAACGAGAATTCCATGTAGAGCAATGAAACTTTGACAGAAGTAAAAGGATATCTGAAACAAGGCATCACCTAAAATCTTATCTGACAACCCCTTTTAGCCAAAAAGTTTACCCCACCAAATTGCATAGAGGGAGCCATGCACCTGAATTTTGTCCTAAGGTCGTAATGATCTAAAAGAACCCCACATCTTCCCTTTACACCAAACGATAATACAATGCAAGACTATGACTCAGATTTTGTTGTCCAACAGAGTTCCTAACTGTAACATTTACTTCAGTTGATACATGCACCACATGTATTTGGAACTCACGACCACAACCTCCATCCATTCCTCATGGGAGGAAGTACTATTTAAGCCAAAGCTCATGGGCTAATGACCGTCTATCATACTACTGTGTTTTTAATTACAGCATTTGCAGCATGTTTCTACATTAAATTTGGAGTAAGAATTAGAGAATATGATAGCAAATCTAGGAAATAGGTTACTGCCAGTTATACATGTAGATCATTCTGGAGAGGTGTTCCTGTCAGCATTAGCCGCTGATTTGCATTTCGTGCTACAGACATTAGGTTCTTCCACCTATAGCTGTTTTTATCCTTTAACGCATGGGCCTCATCCATCAGCACACAGCTCCATCTCCAACGTTTCAGAATTTTACGGTCGTCTTTTTGCTGTGCACTGCATACACCATCATCGATAAGAATTCAACCCCCACAAAATCAAGAGAGATATTTTGGTCAGGAGCACAGTACAACAAACCTGTGTCTTTCAAAAAGTGAATAACAGACGAGAAGAACATTGAAAGGAGACGGCAATCCAGCTTTGGCTAAAGAGCTCAACTCTTTCGAATATGTTGATCGCGCAGCGCCATGATACTGGAGAACTGAAAAGGATGGACACCACTTCTTAAGTTCTCTTTCCCAGTTTTCCAAAACAGAAGCAGGGCATACAATTAAATGCGGTCCGGGGTCATGGTTCAAGTGTTTCAGCAAAGTCAGATATGTAATAGCCTGTTAGACAAGAACAATTTTATTATGTTGCAACAATTCACCAGTGAAAATAAACCATTTTGTTTTTTCTTTCTTGTTTTGAAGGAAGAAGAGGAGGAGGGGGAAAGGGGGGGGGGGGGTTCCAAAAGAACTGCTGAGACATGATAAGACTGGAGCCCAATATACCTGGATTGTCTTCCCAAGGCCCATCTCATCTGCCAATATGGCTGCAGAAAATACGAGTCAACTTTAAGCCTGAAGAATTATCTAAACTCCTAAACATAAGTACAAATCCTTATGTTAAACTTTTTAACAGAAATATGCTTTTCATGGAAGAGAAAAAAGATCAGGATGCAGGAAGGTTTATCATAATTTGGTACTCCTACAAACAAGTACATACTGACCAGCAGCAAATATTTCATATGCAGAACACCATATCAAGACAGTAGGGCATGATCCACAATTGAGAAATGCAGAACAAAAGAGATATATACTTAGAATTTCCAAATTCCAGGTAACAAAGTTAGAAGATATGCTCTTATCATCAAAATTCTTCAAATAAGTGACACTGTTCATGAAAAGCTTTTCGTGAACAGAGAATCTACTACAGAGATGTCATGCCTACACAATAGCAAATTAAGCCATAAACTAGGCAAATTTGGAGTCGGTCTTTAGTTATGCCATAAATGCTGTCTGATTCTGATCCATCATGAAATGATGACCCTTGATGTTGTTACCCCATTCAATTTCTGCCAATGAAAAAATGTAGAACCCAAACCCACCCCTTCCAATATTTAACATCTTTTTCCATAAGCTGATTTTCTTCTGCAACTTCCATGAAACCATCAGCCAGCCAATCCATCTTTAAGCACATGTTTGGTTCAATTTTTTGCCTCCTCTGGTAAACTCTAACTACATGCTGGATTAACTTGTCATGCACTGGAGAATCCTCATGCAGACTGCTGTGCAGCAAAACCAGCTTTTACCAAACTATTTGGATATGGCAGATGGGAAATCTCAATTAATCAGCGCATTTTAGTACCCCCCTGGAAAGACTTTTTTTTTGTATTTTTCTTATTTTTATTTTTATTTTTGTGGCCAAAGACAAACTTAGGTGTTAATCTCTCTAGAAAGTAGCATTGATCTCCTTTCAACAACACTGCCTATCTCTCTCACTCCATAAGCACCAAAACAGATGTATCAGAAATCGTTCAAACTACTTAAAGAAGCATGCCAACTAACGAAAAAATTGACATATATCTATAACAAATCCCACACCATATCCGATAGCTCCAAGGTCAACAAAGTCTAGACATTTACAATATCATATCATGGGCAAATGTCTATCTCTCCAATGAGAAATGTTGCGCTATGCATCATAGACGTAAACTATCAAAATCTCTCATGTATGGCAGATTAAGCAACAGGAAATGGCTACCAAGGAAGTAAGCTGACTGCATACCAAATTCTCAGCCACTAGTTTGAGCATTTAAAGTTCTGTGATTATTTGTTTCTGTTAGTGGCTACTATGTAGATCGAACAAATCTAACTTGAAATTTTGCACCACACAGTTGAATCTGGACTCCATTACCACCAGATCACCAAAATAAGCTAGCGACCAATGACACTTTGTCCTTGACAATGCCAGAAAAAGTGAAGAGAAAATGGAATCAGCATATGATATACCCAGTCCTCTGTGCTCTTCTCACAGGTTTACATGTCAATCACACTGTCACCATCACATATGTAACTTGCTGCACCACCAAAACATTATCCTTCGCAAGTCGCTCTGATTGATTTGCCACCAAGCTCATAAACAAAAGACAATTGAACCAATCATCAATGCTAAAGGTGAATTCAATAAGCCATAACCTCTCATCTCCCATAGCCAGCCCTACAACCAAACAGGATGAGTCAACCTTTGGGCACATATCCTGAGTTGATGGGAGGGACAAGTTATCCATTGAATATGTACCATGAGGGGAAAAAGGTATTGGTTGGACCTCACTGATATTTGTAATTTTTTGTTCCTCTTAAGTGTTTCAATGGAGGTATCAGGCTTGATGGAGTTAGAGTCGAGGTGGACATTTGTTGAAATTAAATTGGATTCCATTGTTTGTACCTTGTTCTTGCTCAAGCCCAAGTTGGTTTAGCAACTTTCTTACATGCTTCCAAGAAGGTTATTTTGCCTTTCATTAGAAAGTACATAGGCATTCTTAAGAAGGTGCTCTTGCATAGTCTAAAAAGGTGCTGGGTGTTTATAAGAAGCACTTTAAGATCCTATATACATTTTGCTCTCGTCTTTTCTTGGAATGAAGAATCTCTCCGAGAGAAACACAGCAAAAATATTTTGGATGTGCTGCAGTACTCATTTTTATCTCAATTTCCAGTCTCAAATCCATTCCATTATTTCAAACACAAAAACCATTTTCCATCAATCAAAAAATTGCTCATCTCATTATTCTCGATTTCTGTGATGAAAACACAATAAAAACAAAAATTCCTTTGAATTATTTTCCAAATACTTCTTCTCATACATATTTTTATAGGACCCCATTATTTTTCACCAACTCTAGAAAAGTACAGATAAATTTTTTCTCTTTTCAAACAATTTTCATGGGGGTTCCAACAGCTGCACAAAGACCCAAAAGATGCATCTCAAAAGGTTCTTGTCAATGATTACCATGTTTAGCAACACAAATTAGAACTTTTTTGAAATTTTGAAGTTTTTGGTTGCCAACCAAAATCTCAAAGCTTTGATCAGCAAAATATTTATCCTTCTCAAATCAAATCATCTCTCTCCACACTTCCATCAAATAATCTCCCTCGACACTTTTTTACAAAATTCAATAAAAATCAATCTCCAACCAAATATCCTTCAAATTTTCTACCAACTTTTCACAAACCACCATAAAAATAAATAAAATCTAACACTACCCCCAATAAGAAAATTCTCATTAGAGAGGAAATTTTGTTCTTTTTCTAAGCATCCAAACATGGGTGTACAAAAAGAGAAAAATATATTTCATATCCAAACACACCCATTGCATCGCACCTTAAGAAAAGATTCTGAAGAGTGTTTCCCTATAAGAAACTTTTTTGATAAGTAAGATCAATATATATAAATAGAAATAGTGAAAATGGTACAAAGATTGTACTGAAAACACTTAAAGCATACAAACAAAAAGCTAAGAAAATCAAGAAAATCAAGAAAACGACCCCCCCACATAGCAGAAACCCAACGAAAAAGAGAGTGCATAAAAACACCCTGCAAATGAACTAACGATGAAGCCATATCCTCAAAACAACGAATATTTCGCTCCCTCCAAAGACACCACCAAACACAAGATGGAACCATATTCCAAATTGCCGTAGCCAAAGGATCCCTAAACTTACTTCCCCAACAAAACAACACATCAAACACCTTAGGCAGCATTACCCAATTCAGATTAGAAATACGAAAGAAATAAGCCCAAAGCGACTTTGCCATAAAGCAGTGCAATAAAATATGGTTGCTGGACTCACTATCCCTCTTACATAAATAACACCAATCCGTAACATAAACTCCACACCTCCGAAATTATCAATTGTCAAATTCCGAGAATGCGTAGCCCCAAACGAACGAAACTCTCATAGGAACCTTAGTCCTCCAAACCCCTCGCCAAGGGAACAACTGAGAAGTACCACCAGAAATAGAGGAGTAATAATCTCTAACAGTGAAAATACCATCCTTATCTCCCATCCAAAACAAACGATCCTCACTATCGCGACGGAAGACCATAGCGTAAAGCGTGGAATAAAAAGCTGTAAATTCTGCCAATTCCCAATAATTGGCAGCTCTCAAGAACTGAATCTCCCAAACCGAAGAAATTGTATCAGTCGACAATGTTTCCCTATAAGAAACTTTGAAGAAGATTATCTCCCAGCTTCAACAAGGAGAGAAAGATAAATTTTATCTGTTTTGTAAATGGTCCTCTTGTGAGTGTGAAATTTCAGTGTAATTGAGATTTGAGTTCTGAGTTATTTTCCTCACCACTCCATCTTAAGTGAGTAGATTTATTCTTCATCTGTCTGCATACCTCACACTGGGGAACCACATAAATCTGTTACACAACAAAATCATAACTCTCTAGTTCAGGGGTCACTTGACTGGTAGCTAGTAGCAACTAGATCCAATCTAGAAATTTGGATAAGGAAATTTTCAAAAGCCATTACATTTCTTTGCTCCTAGATTTATCAGCAACAATTGGCAAAAGAAAAAGACCAGGAAAAGCGTTGCTTTTTAAACATTGCTACCACTTTATCTTAGAAAACACCGTACTGCTGCTATCCTGCTTTACTGTGTTTATGTAATATACTCTTCAATAACTCATGAGAACAATAAATATGAAACATAAATCAAGTTGACAAGATAAAGAAAACTAAACTATCGTACTTGTGTTGGTATTTGAAAGACAATCAATAGGTATAGCTCATGTCTTTCGCATGAAGTGTTAATAGGCATAGTGCACGGAAAAAAGATAAAAGCACGATGGTGATGATGAAGTGTACTACCTCCACCAATACCCTTCTGATATAACAGAAGAAGAAAATTGACACCAACTAGCTGGTATGGCTTGAGAACAGGTTGGAAATCTGAATCCTCCGATCCGCATGCCGCATCAATATCATCCTAGAATAACTAAAGTTATATCAGTTGTCAGCTCCATTGAAAAAATAACTAAACATATAGTTTAATTGCCAAAATCAGAAAGCATACGTGAAGAAAGAAAATTGCCTGTGTTTTTACCCCTTGGCAACAAAGTAACTCTCCAAATATATAGGACCTAACTCCACAATTGTCAAACAACTAAGTTTTTGTTGTTTTGCCAGTAGAGTCCATTCAATCTGCTTCAACAAAAAGAACATACAATACACCAATTTACCGCCATGGGCACACTTAATTGCTGAGACAACATATGAAAAGGCATTGAAAAAAGCAGGAAAATCAAAAGAACGAGGGAGAGAGAGATAATCTCTAATTATCAATCGTTCCGGCTAGGATAACCAGTAAGCTCCGAAATACTTAAGATAACAAACTACTTGGCTAGGAAACCTCCTAAACCAAAATGAGAGAACATTTAAAATTCGCAGAATCATCTTTTCCGAAGCTCTGTCATTAAGAATTCAAAAGTATACAACAGAAGTTTCCACTAGAAGCTCCATGGAAGTGAAAAAAAAAAACCAGCTGAGCTAAAATACTTGGACAACAACAGACAAGTTATCGAACATATCCCGCAGACAGCTCAACAAACAATTTATCCCAGTCATGGTGAGTTATAACTCCACTCAAATAAAAGCAACAAATCACAAGAAATTAAAAACTGTATTAAAAAAGCAACAAGTTCAGCTACAATAACAGTCAATAAAACTTTTAAAAAGCTTGGAGCACCTGGGTCACAATCCTCAAAGTAGAAGCCTCCACTTCTGCGTAGCGATCGCACACTGTACGTGAAGAGCCGAACAGCTCTCCCTTCAACTCCGCCGATATCTTGGCACACTTTTGCAAAGCCTTCCCCACCAAATCTTCATCATCCTCATCCTCCTCCTCCGCGTCGCTCGACTTTACCTCATGTACTTCCTTGACATCCCCATCGCTCTCCTCATCATCGACCACGAAGCGACGGCCACGATTCGCCGTGGTACTCGTGCCCTCCACAACGACGTCCTCGTCCTCCAAATCAAAACATTTTTCCGCCAAATTTTCCATGACCTCAACGCAATCGTCGCCGCAGGTGGGGTCGGAGACTTGGGGCTTGGACGAGCCGTAAGCGAAGGATTCGATAGGAGGAGGTGACTGCGGGTTTCTGAGGACGCGAGAAGGTTTAAAGGAGTGCTTCTCCCACTCATCGTCTGAGATTTCCTGAGATTTCCTTCAAACACGCGCGTTCATTTCATTAGCTTCTTCTTGTTCTGAATCAGCGGTCGCAATTTTTCTGTGTCACTAACGGTAGGACACGTCACTCCCAATAATATCGCGACAGTACGATTTTGGTCCACGTTGGCATATTCGTTTGAGAGAGGAGGCGGAGGGAGCCCAGATCTGGGTATGGTGCCAACGTGAAGCGACAGTGACGTGATAGCTGAGTACAGGGAGGACTGATTTGGAATGGATGGGAAGTGAACGCTCATTTCTCACGCTTCCTGCTCCATTGTACGTCCTCCTGCTGCATCCTCCTGTCTGGTCTTCAACCATTCTTCGCGCCGCCTCCTCCCCCTCTCGAAGCATCCAACGCTGCCTCAACCGTCACAGAAACGCACCGTTTCAGAACAAGAAGAAGCTAATGAAATGAAGCGCGTGTTTGAGGAAATCTCAGACGATGAGTGGGAGAAGCACTCCTTTAAACCTTCTCGCGTCCTCAGAAACCCGCAGTCACCTCCTCCTATCGAATCCTTCGCTTACGGCTCGTCCAAGCCCCAAGTCTCCGACCCCACCTGCGGCGACGATTGCGTTGAGGTCATGGAAAATTTGGCGGAAAAATGTTTTGATTTGGGTTTTTACCCTTTATAAAAAAGTCTTTGAGTTTTAAATTTATTCAAATCAGTCCTTAAGTTATTTTTGTTTATCGATTTAATCCTTTCATCCAATTTTATCTATCCCATGTACAGTCAGCTAACGGTAGGACACGTCACTCCCAATAATATCGCAACATGCGTACGATTTTGAAAAAAAAAAACTCACAAAAGGTAGTCTACGTTGGCATATTCGTTTTTTAAAAAAAAAGCCACCACCGCAAGGGAACCCAGATTTGGGCTCCTTGTCGTCGGGGTGGATGGCTCCTCACGGCGTGAGCCACCCTGGCGACGGGGAGCCCAGATCTGGGCTCCCTCCATTGCGCAAAGGGGTGGCCTCCCTGTTCCAATTTTTTTTTTAAACGAATATGCCAACGTGGACTGACTTTTGTGATTTTTTTTTTTCAAAATCGTACACGTGTCGCGATATTATTGGGAGTGACGTGTCCTACCGTTAGTTGACTGTGCACGGGGGAGACGGAATTGGACGAAAGGATTAAATCGATAAATGAAAATAACCTAAGAACTGATTTGAACAAATTTGAAACCCAAGAACCATTTTGATAAAAGGGTATAAAACCGAGGGACCAAAATGGGCATTAACCCAAAAAAAAAATACAAAACAAAACGCCCGGAGCAGTAGAATAAAGTAAGACAGCATTAAGAAGAACAAAAAGTAAGGGTATGTTCGTTTTGGTAAAATTTTAAGAATTCTAAGTATAGTGTGAATATTTAGGTGATGTTGGAGTTTTATTGGCATGCTGTAGAAGTTGTTGAGTTGTATTGATGTTTGTAAAAAAGTAATGTTGAGTTGTATTGGTATGCGTGCAGGAGTAATGTCGGGATTTTAAGTTTAAAAAATTTGATTCAAATTCTAAAATTTTAATCCAAACGAACAGCCCCTAGTAAAACAGAGAGAGATTCTGTTTTGACCAATAGAAACACTGCAGACAATCCATCCATGCCCATTATTCTGTTTGTTTCTTGACAAACCTAATTGAATCCATGCCCCTATTAGGGAAGAAAAAGCTTTATTATACAATCAGTTTGCGGTATGAGATTTTGATAAAAAGGTCTGTGTGTTAGATGTTTGTACAAATTAATCTATGGAGTCAATATTCTGTAACAAAATGGTTTCTCCATTTCAGTTAAGTCATCTCCCTTAATATCCAAGCTGGATTAAATCTCCATGTGTGTATTAATCAGCGAATAACACATGTCCTACTTATCTAGCAAGACGCCATGCTGGAAGCCCACTCATCGAGCGTCATCCACTTGCCCGTCATGTCAGGGTTTTCTTTATAAAAGAAAAGGCTTAATTATATAAAAGGTTCCAACGCTATAACACTTTTACAAATTGGTCTCTGTAGTAAACGTTTATACGTAGTAGTTCCTGTGGTCAGTGTATTGTAAAAAACAGGTCTGTCATCCTACTTAATGGTTGTAGCTGAGCTGGATTGTGTGCACTAATCAACAAATGCCACACGTCCTACTTGTCCAGCAAGAAGCCACATTGGAAGCCCAATCAGCATCGATCATCCACCTTAGAGCCCTATCAGCATTTTCTTAAAAAAAACATGACTCATCACTTCTAGCCCCCGAAACCCCACCCCAGCCTGACTAGTAAAAAATCCCCATGTCCTAAAAAACCTAGCCATCCCCGATTCAACCCACCCCATCCCGACAACACACAAAAAATCCCCAATTCCTAAAAAATAAGCTACAATAAACCAACTACTCAAAAACAACCTACTTCTTAGAATGTGCCAACTTTTTTCTCTCGACGCCTTAGAATGTACCAACTACTCACAACAAACAAACATCATCCATTCCTAAAAAATAACTTCCCAACTTCACATAATTTCTCCAACAACCATCACAAAATTTGGGGTCTTATCCCTCACTGGGTGCTTGATAGTTCCTAAACTCTACCTCAAGTGCATGAGTCGTGACAAATAAAATAAGACAAAACGAGTATCGTTTCCACAAGGACAAGATTCAAGTACCAATTTATAAAATTTCCTATATTATTTAGACAATCCCAAATTGATGTGAATGACTGCAAATTCTTAACCTGAAAAATCAAATATTAAATATTTCCTAGGGCTTGGATTTCATCAATTGAATTTTTCAATGAGTTTAAATATGATTGCTTGCATTAATGTTTTGTTAATCACAATGACCGAATTCTTTTTTATGCGATATCCTCTTTCAAGATATAACATCTATACCTATATTAATCCTACGTCTACTTTGGTGATCACAAAAATTAATAGAGATTCATTATGCTTTGTGGAATTATTGAATGTAGGTCATAGATGTGTATTTATTTCTAAATTAAATCATATCAAAAATTCAATGACTACGTCCTAGCCTAGAATAAGAAAACTAGCAAATCATAACTAATAAAACAATCAAATTATTTTTCAAAGATAAATTTGATTTGAACATCCTTAATAATAATTCAAAAACCAAAAATTACAAAAAGAAGAAAAACTCTGAAATTACAGAAATTCTTAGCTACTACGGTCCTCATCTGAATATCTTCTCTCTTTTTTTTTTTTTATGTCTTTTCCCTTTTAAAAATCCTCCTCTATCTATAGTTAAAATAGAATCTCTTTTCAACTTTTAAAATAGATTTTACATTTCAAATTTTAAAATAGATTTGCTTTTCAAATTTCAAACAATTATCTTTTCGAATTTTAAAACAGAATCTCTTTTCAAATTTCAAAACAAATTTTCTTTTCAAATTTGAAAATAGATTCGAAATTCAAAATTCTAGGATGATTTTATTAACCAAATTCTAGCTGGATTTAGAGCATCAAAACTACATAATTTGGAGTTGGAAACTTCAAAAAAATTTAAATCTCATTCTCAGATTTCCAACGCATCTAGCTTGTATTTTTCTGACTTCTAGAACTCAGATAGAGGCCAAAAATCGAAACTGGGTCTGGGTAAACTTCTAGACAGATTCGAACTTCTCCGTTTTTTATAGATTTTGAACTTCAAAATGGCAGAATTGGGTTTTAGGCTCTTCATAAAAGTTTTAGGCCTGCATCTTAGCTTTCCAACAAGCAAAACGACACCTAAATCTTAGGTATGTAGCTCCAGTTAGAATTTAAAAACCAAATATTATTCTATTTTTACTAGATCAGCTCAACTAAGATTTGTTCTCTCGGCTTAGCCTGAATTCTGCTCTTCCCATCAACTCAATTTCAACTTATTGAATAATTAAATACCTGCAAACATCAAGAATTCTTAAGAATTAAATAAATATAAAAGACACTTAAAATTCTAGACAAACAAGCTAAGAAACATACAAAACACTTTGAATCAAAACAATTACTACTAAGAAAATGTGTGATATAAATTCTCACATCAAATACTCCCAAACTTGAATGTTTGATTGTCCTCAAGCAAAAAAAAAAAAAAAAACCATAAAAATAAAATGACCATAGTTTGGCTCAATTCATCACACACAAATGACATATCATGCAAACATCAAATTTTTGACTTAAGACATAAACAATAGCAAATAAAGGAAAACTAGGCATACTCACTTTATCTAGTTCAAATATATATACATAATTCCAAACTCAATCATATTTATCATGCAACCAACACAATTAAATCATGTAACAACTCAACTTGAAATTACCCCTTCTCACTACTACAAACAAGGTAGCAAATAAGGGAGATATATTTATATTTATATTTTGTTTTATTTTTGTTTTTTTGCAATATTTATTCTTTTGTCTTCAAGTTGTCACTCGCCTTTTGACATGAATACAAGCATTTGTAATGGATGTACCCGGTTACTCAACAAGCCACACACTTAAAGTGTTTTTGCATACTCATATTTCAAGTTGCCGTTTGACATAAAAGTAAACATTGGTAATGAATACCCCTAGTTACTAAGCAACTCAAAACATTAGAGTAGATAGATATTTAAACACATTTAACCATGCAATTATCTAATCATTATCACTCTTAAACCTTGTTTAGGACTAGATCAAAGGGGATAATCACAAGAAAAGCATCACACTCATCTTTTATGCATAGCCACACAACTTTGCAAGGAAATGTGTACTTCAATAATCCAAAAGAAAACAAGTATGCTTAACTTTGCTTTATAAGATATCACCAATCCTTAATAAAAAATGTAATGCCTAACTCAATAAAGAATCCAAAATTGTAATGTTAATCCTATTTAAGTCTCACACAAGTGCAAGCCAGAATTTCAATTTTTTTTTTCAACTAACACAACCAGCACCACAACTAGCATAATCATAAAACATCCACTCCCCCAAACTAAATTTTCACATTATCCTCAATGTAAATGGGAAGAAAAAAAAATGAAGACTAATACTCCCCTTTTTAGCAAGGCTAAACACAATGAATGTCCGAGTGAATTGAACATAAACTAGCTTTGTGCTGGATTTATCTGAACCTACACAACACAACCAAAACAAAGGGGGGGTCACAACTATCATTAAGAAAACTTAAATAAAAACGACAATTAAAACAAAAGAAAGAACATTTTTTTTTTAGCTTGGGTTGCCTCCCAAGAAGCGCTTATTTATAGTCATCAGCTTGACTTCTAGACCATCAACCATATGTAGGATTCATCAAGGAGTAAGTAACTTATGGATACACTTTTGTTACCGTGAATGGGCTATACCACCTAGACCGAAGTTTGCCTAGTACTAGCTTAAGTCTTGAGTTGAAGCATAACATCTGCTGCCTAATTTCGAAGTTTTTAATTTGAAGATGCTCGTCATGCCGATGCTTGGTCTTTTCCTTATAAATCCAAGTATTTTCATAAGCATCCAATCTAAACTCCTCCAACTCACTCAACTGTAACAATCTCTTTTCTCCCGCAGCTTTCATATCTATATTCAACTCCTTAATTGCCCAATAGGCATATGTTCCAATTCAACTGGTAAGTGACAAGACTTTCTAAAGACAAGTCTATAAGGAGACATACTCAAAGGTGTCTTGAAAGCTGTCCAATAAGCCCAAAGTGCATCATCTAATTTATTCGCCCAATCCTTCCTTCAACTGCTCACAGTTTTCTCCAAAATTTGCTTTAATTCCCTATTTGCAAGTTCCACTTAGCCATTTATTTGGGAATGATAGGCAAGTGCCACCTTATGTGTAACCCCATATTTCTTCAACAAAGTCTCAATGACCGGTTACAAAAATGGGAGCCTTCATCACTAATTATAGCTCTTGACATTACCAAATCTTGACAAAATATTTTTCTTCACAAATCTTATCACCATATTAGTGCAAAAAGTAAACTCTATTCTAGGGTTGCCATAATTGGTGCCGACACCAACTCTTGCTTTAACCTGTTAAAAGCATTCATACAATCTTTATCAAAATCAAACATAATATCCTTATTTAACAGATTACAAAGAGGTTTAGAAATTTTAGAAAAATCCTTAATAAAACTCTAGTAAAATCCTGCGTGACTACTTCTAACTCCCTTAACATTAGTCCACTTCAATACCTCTTACTGAAATTTTTGTTGACTTTTAGTCACAATCAATGTTTTGATGATAACAATAGAAGTAATTGAGATGTGAAGCAAAGCGGATCCAAAATGAGCACGAAGCGATCAAGTAACATCCCCTTCAATGGAAGTGCTCTTAAAGTGAAGACTCAAGATGCTAGGGTAATCTTTGTAACTCTAAGACTTCATCTTTAACAAGGATTTGAACCACACACTTGCATATTTCTTCAAAACTTGCATGAACTGTTTTTCCTCTTGTTTTGAATATTTAAAAATGTTTTAATGGCTTTAAAATAACCTAATTAAACTCCCAAACCTTTTATATACTTATGGGAAGTTAGTCTTTAAAATTGGGTATTTTAAGTTGGTCAAAATTGTGTTTTTAAAACAACCGGATCATGTGTTTAAGTTGAGGAGGTCGACTGGCTGGTGAAGCGGTCGACCGGTCTTCGACCGCTTGGTATAGCGGTCGACCGTTAGTTTGAAAAGTGAAGAAAAGAGCCGTTCTGACCTCTGACATTATGACCGTTGGGTAACGTAAACCTGCAGCGGTCGACCGACTCATGTAGTGGTCGACCAGTTCGTCGTGAGTTTTTTTTTACAGCTCGACTCCCAACGGCTATTAACGACTGTTTTTCTTATGAAGCCTATATAAAGCCATTCCTACGCCTTTTAAAAGTTGCTGAACGACCAAAATCATTTTACTAAGGCTAAGAGTGATCTAAAACCTTTCAATCCTTGTTCAAATATCATTCGCACATAATCAACACTTTCATATCCTTGTTATTGTGTGAAGCCTAAGAGATAGAAATTTCTCATTGTAACATCTACTCCATCAAGGGAGTTTTAGTGGGCATTTTCGTTCATCCCTATACACTTTTAAGAGAGTGATTTTCTTGTTTCCTTTTGGTGAGGGTTGTTCATCAAAAGAAGGAGTTTGGAGAGGTTTATTCTCAAACTCGTTCTTGAGGCTTGAAGAGGTGTTTCTCAAGCTCAAGTGTAAGGAAAGCTTTCCTTTGGTTGAAGGGAGCATAGTGGAGAAACCTCAAGGCTCGGTAAAGGAGCTTGAGGGGTGGATGTAGGCGGGTTTGCCGAACCACCTAAAAATCTTGTGTTCTCTTCCTTTATCTCCTTACATTGTGCTACTAGTTTCTTGTTCTAAGTTTAATTTCTTTATTTGAGTTGCAATATATATTGTTGTGTTTAATCTGTTATTGCAATCGTTTCTCTTTGTGAGACTTGTAGCTAGCAAACACTTTCTAAAGGGTGAGTTTCAAAAAAGTTTGAAACCCAATTCATCCCCCTCTTGGGTTGCCTTAATCCTAGGATTAACAATTTTGTGGCCTAAAACAATACCTTCCTGCACCATAAAATGACATTTCTCCCAATTTAATACCAAATTGGTTTCCTCACAACACCGCAAAATTCGAGACAAGTTTTCTAAGCAACTATCAAAAGAAGATCCAAAAATAGAAAATCATCCATGATCTTTTCAACAAAATTAGAAAAAATAGCCATCTTACAACGTTGGAATGTAACAGGTGCATTACACAAACCAAAAAGAATCCAACGAAATGCAAAAGTACCATAAGGACAGGTGAAGCTGGTCTTTTCTTGGTCTTCGAGGTTTATAGAAATTTGATTATACCCTGAATAACCATCTAGAAAACAATAATATGCATACCTAGCAAGTCACTCAAGCACCTGATCAAGAAAAGGTAATGGACAATGATCATTACGAGTAACACTATTAAGTTTCCTATAATCTATACACTCTTCACCCAGTTATTGTCCTGGTGGGAATTAATTCATTATTTTCATTAAGCACCATAGTCATCCCACCCTTTTTAGGTACTACCTGCACTAGACTAATCCATAAACTATCAGATATAGGATAAATAATTCCTACATCGAACAATTTAAGAACTTCAACCCTAACTACTTCTTTCATGTTAGGATTTAACTGTCTCTGCTTTTTCAACAACACGTTTATGGTTATTCTCCATTAAAATTCTATGCATACATAATGAAGGGCGAATCCATTAAAATAATTTCTACATCTAACCATTTAGGAACTTCAACCCTAACTACTTCTTTCATGTTAAGATTTAACTGTCTCTGATTTTTCAACAACAGGTTTATGGTTATTCTTCATTAAAATTTTATACATACATAATAAAGGACTAATTCATCTAAGGTCTGATACAGTCCATCCTATGGCTTTCTTTCTCATTCTCAAAACATGCATCAATTTGTCCAATTGATCATTTGACAAAAAAGACACTCACAATTACAAGCAATGTATTATTCTCACCTAAAAAGGCATACTTGAGATGTGAGGATGATGGTTTCAACTTCAAAATTGGTGCTTGTACATTAGAAGGGGAGGGAGTGACTTACCTTTGCCTAGATCCTCAAAATGAATACCTCTTTGCTTCAGCTTAGGACATGTAGCCTCCAATGGTAGGCCACTTCTGAAACCTCCAAATTATTATTTTTACTTTTCCATGCACTTACTAAACAAGTCTTGAGAAGTTTTTTTTAGTATTTTCAGCCCTAAAAACCTCTCTGGTCAACTCATCTATAACATCAACTCGAAAAAATTAATGATCAGCAAAAGTAGGATATTTAGTAGCTTCAAATAAATTAAACTCTACCTTTTCTTCTCCAACCTTTAAAGTCAGCCTACCATTCTTAACATCTATGATAGTTCTAGCTGTGGCTAAAATGAGTCGGCCTAAAATGATAGGGATCTCGGTGTCTTCTTCCATTTTCAACACAATAAAATCAACTGGAATGATAAACTTCTTTACCTTGATCAGCATATTCTCAAGAACACCCACATGATATTTTAATGATCAGTCAGCTAACTACAAAGAGATGGTAGAAGGCTTCAACTCCTTTAATCCAAGCTTCCTAGACACAGATCAAGGCATTAGTGAAACATTAGTACCTAAATCACAAAGGATAGAAAAACTAGTACATACATCTCTAATTGTACCTACATCTCCTATAGTACAGGGATAGAAAAACTCCTTGGATCTCTTAGCTTTGGTGGAAGCTTATTCTGAATAATAACATCGCATTCCTCTGTCAAGGCAACTGTCTGAAATCCTCCAATTTTCTCTTCTTGGACATTATCTCCTTTAGGAACTTTGTATATGCAGGAATCTGTGCTAAGGCATCTGCAAAAGAAATATTGATGTGAAGTTGCCTAAACACTTCAAAAATTTCTCAAATTGTTACCCTGGTTACCTTGATCTTTCCATGAAAAGTTGGGATGATTCCTCCAGCCTAGGTTGTATATGTTGGAATAAAGGTTGTTCTACTACTGCTGCCTGTTAAAATTAGACACAAATTGAGATTGCTCTACCTGGATATAATCAGAACTCCTGTGAGCTCCTCCACAACAATCACAACTTACTACAGGAATAGAAACATAATTCATATTACTAAGCTTACTGAATATTTTTACAGAGAATCAACTTTAGCATTCAACATATTTATGCTATCTACATCATACGTACTTGGAACTTTTTTAGGCATATCTCTTTCAGTAGACCATTGATAATTGTTAAAGGTTATTTCTTCTAACAACTGATATGCCTTATCGGTTGACTTACTTAATAATATACCTAATGCAGCTGCATCTATAGTAATCTTGACTGAATATGTTAATCCATTATAGAAAGTCTGTACAATCAACCACTCAAGAAGACCATGATGGGGACACTTCCTCTACAAATCTTTAAACCTCTCCCAGGCTTCATACAAAGATTCACCATCAAATTGAACAAAATTGGTAATATCATTTCTAAGTTTTGCAGTCTTACCTAGGGGAAAATACTTACTTAGAAGAGCTTGTGACAAGGCATTCTAGGTGGTGAAAGAGTTAGGTGCTTTGGAATTCAACCAAGCTTTGGCTTTATCCTTTAGAGAAAATGGAAAAAGTCAGAGTCGAATAGTATCATCACTAACTCCATTTATCTTAATTGTATCACAAATCTCCAAGAAATTAGCAAGGTGTGCATGTGGATCCTTAGAAGGTCCTCCCCCAAGCTGCTTTTGCTGCACAATCTGGATGAGACCAGGCTTAATCTCAAAGTTATTAGAATTGATTGTAGGTCTCACAATGCAGGGTTGAGCTCCATTAACATTCGACACAACAAAGTCGCGTAACACCCTTTGATTCTAGTCATCTGCCATGGCTACTGCTTGTTCTTGCTCTAGCACCAGTCTTTGTTTTCTCCTTAGTGCACCTAGGGTTCTTTCAATTTCTAGATCAAAAAGCTCAATTAATCACAGTTACATGGCATACACAAAATACAAACAAAAATGTAAATTGATAACCAGAAAAACAAAACAATCTAAATTAATAACAAAAAATTATTCGTACTAACATTGAAAACAATCCTCCTCGCCAACGGCGCCAAAAACTTGATAGTCCCGAAACTTTACTACAAGTGCATGGCTCGTGACAATTAACATAGGGCAAAAAGAGTATCGTTTCCACAAGGAGGAGATTCAAGTACCAATTTATAAAATTTCCTATATTATTTAGACGATCCTAAATTCATGTGAATGACTATAAATTCATAACCTGAAAAATCAAATATTAAAGATTCATATAGCTTGGATTTCATCAATTGGATTCTTTCAATGAGTTTAAGCATGATTGCTTGCATTAATATTTTCTTAATCACGATGACCAAATTCTTTTTTATGCGATATCCTCTTTCAAGGTATAACACCCAAACTTGTATTAATCATATGTCTACTTTCGTGATCACAAAAATTAATAAATATTCATTATACCATGTGGAATTAAATCATCAAATTGTAATTAACAATTTATATTTATTACATCCATACTCAAATCATATAAAAAAAGTGTCTAACTCTAAAATAAGAAAACTAGCAAATTATAACTAATAAAACAATCCAATTATTTTTCAAAGATAAATTCAAATTTAACATCCTTAATAATAATTCCAAAACAAAAAATTAGTGAAAGAAGGAAAACTATGAAATTGCATAAATTCTCAGCTACGACATTCCTCCTCTGAATATTTTCTCTTTTTTCTATCTTGTATGTCTTTTCCCTTTTAAAAATCCTCCTCTATCTGTAGTTGAAATCAAGTCCATCCAAATCAATTCTCGTTTCAAATTCTAAAACAAAATCTATTGTCAAATTTTAAAATATAATCCCTTTTGGAAAGTTTAAAACATATTTTATGTTTCAAATTTTAAAATAGATTTGCTTTTCAAATTTTGAAACAAAATCTCTTTTCAAATTTCAAAACAAATTATGTTTCAAATTTTAAAATAGATTTGCTTTTCAAATTTCAAACCAATTATCTTTTTGAATTTTGAAACAAAATCTCTTTTCAAATTTCAAAACAAATTTGCTTTTCAATTTTCAAAATAAATTTGAAATCCGAAATTCTAGCTAGATTTAGAGCATTAAAACAACATAATTTGGAGTTGAATCCTTCGAAAGTTTTAAATCTCTTTCTCAGATTTCCAATGCACCTGGGCTTGCATTTTTTTGACTTCTAGAACTCAAGATAGAGGCAAAAAACTGAAACAGGGTTTGGGCTGCAGTAAACTTCTGGACAAAATTCCTTCTCTTCTTTTTTTTTTTTTTTCTAGATTTTGAACTTCAACATGGTAGAACTGGATTTTGAAATCTTCATAAAAGTTTTATACCTGCATCTTAGCTTTCCATCAAGCGAAGAGTCACCAGAATACAAGGTTTGTAGCTCCAATTATAATCCAAAAACTAAATAGTGTTCTGTTTTTACTCAACCAGCTCAAATAGGATTTGCTCTCTCGGTATTGCCCGAATTTTGCTTTTCCCATCAGCTCAATTTTAACCTTATTGAATAATTAAATGTCTGCAAACATTAAGAATTCTTAAGAGTTAAATAAATATAATACACACTTAAAATTTTAGACAAACAAGCTAAGAAACATACAAAACACTCTGAATCAAAACAATTACTACTAAGAAAATGTGTGATATAAATTCCCACATCAGTGTTGCATGTGATAGGTTGACATCTACATGCTGTTGCCCGTGTTTCAACACCACCCGCATGTTGTGAGGCATGCTGGTCCCCGTGATTTTCTTGCATAAAATCGTTATTAAACCAGCTTTATGGTGCTGTAACTTAATTAAAATTTGTCGTGACACATCACTATACTTACCTAGATTTGACTCGAGGCAACGTTTCTTAATGCCTCATCCCTTGATGACTTGCATCATTTATTTGCAATAGATCAAATAAATGTTCAGGAAAATTATAAAACCATTAACTGACCAATTAGAGAATTGGTAACTAGAAATCAATAATTGAACACATTTGAACTACGTTGATGAAGAAACTTACTTGCGTATTGCTCGTACTAGAACGTGTGCTCCTTCTTTCACCATCTCTCGATGTCTCAGCCCCGTCTCCCTAAAACAAATCATACTGCTTTAGATTAATTTGCTAAATAGAACATGAATGAATAATCAAACAACACATATAAAGGGAATAAACAACACAAAAAATAAAAAATAAAGGGGTCGAATAAAGTCAATGCTACAAAAGGGTACCGAAGGGGGAAAACAACACTTCACGTTACCAATTGCAACTAGGGAGCTTCGAAGCTTGATTCTAGAAAAAATTCAAGCCCTTCGTCAATTATAAGCTCTGGAAGTTTGATTCAACAACAGGATTCAGATGTGTTTAGTTGAAAGGGGTCAAATTGAAGAGTCTGAGGTTAGGGTTTTCTTCGGGTTTTTTTCTCCATAGAGAACCAAGTGAGTGAGGTGGGGTAGTTCGATCAAAGGGGTTGGATTGATGACTCAACCTTTTTTTTTTTCAAATATGCTGGCATGGCATGCATAAAATGAGGCTCAATGACTGGGTTTCCAACGCGGACGATTATAGGACATGTAGTTCAATTGGTGAACACGTGGACTATTGATCTAGCTCAACTGCAGCCATTAAGTGAGACAACAGACCTAAAATAAAGGGATCTGTTTGTTACAATACATTGACCATAGGCACTCCTGTGTATAAACATTTATCACAGGGACCAAATTATAAAAACGTTATACCACATAGACGTTTTGTATAATTAAACCAAAAAAATAATTGACTTATCAAAACTCTACATTGGCCCCATCTCTCTCCCTGATACCCGACCCCAAATGAGCACATAATTCGCTCGGTTCCCTATGGAGAAAAAAAAATCCCCTAACTTCCTACTCTTCAATCCGATCTCTTTCAATGAAACTCATATGAATCTTTGTCTTGAATCAAGCTTCATGAGGCGACAAAGGCCAATATATTTTTGTTAGGAATCAAGCTTCGAAGCTCCTCGGTTTGCATTTTGTTGCATCAAGTATGTTTTTCCCTTTCGGTTTGCATCTGTAGCTCTGGCTTTATTTGTACTCTCGTCATTAGGATTTCTTTATTGTTGGCTTTTAGTCACAATCAATGTTTTAATGATAACAATAGAAGTAATTGAAATGAGAAGTAAAGAAGACTCAAAATGAGCACGGAGCAATCAAGCAATATTCCTTTCAATGGAAGTGACTCTTAAAGTGAAGACTTAAGTTGCTAGGGTAATTTTTGTAACTCTAGACTTCATCTTTAACAAGAATTTGAATCACATACTTGTATATTTCTTCAAAACTTGTATAAACTATTTTACCACTTGTTTGGTAGATTAAAAATATTTTAATGGCTTTAAATTATCCCCAATTAAACTCCCAAACCTTTTGTATACTTCATGGGAAGTTAGTCTTTAAAATTGGGTGTTTTCAAGTTGGTCAAAATCATGGTTTTAAATGAACATGATCATGTGCTTAAGCTGTAGAGGTCTACCAGTTGGTGAAGCGGTCGACTGGCCTACGACTGCATGGTGTAGCGGTTGACCGGTATATATTTTTAAAATAGAGATGTTCTGAGTTCTAACATTGTGATCGTTGGGGTAACGGTAACCTGCAGCGGTTGATCAGCTCGTAGTGAATTTTGATAGATCGACTCCTAACAGCTATAAACGGCTAGTTTTTCTTGTGATAACTATTTAAAGCCTTACCTAAGCCTCATAAATATTGTTGAATGACCAAAATCATTTTACTAAGGCTAAAAGTGATCAAAAACCTTTGAATCCTTCTTTTAACATCATTCACACATAATCACACTTTCACATCCTTGTTATTGTGTGAAGCCTGGGAGATATAAATTTTTCATTGTAACATCTACTCCATCAAGGGAGTCTTAGTTAGCATTTTCGTTCATCCTTTCACATTTCTAAGAAAGTGATTCTCTTGTTTCCTTTCGGTGAAGGTTGTTCATCGAAAGAAGGAGTTTGGTGAGGTTTGTTTTCAGACTCACTCTTAAGGCTTGAAGAGGTGTTTCTCAAGCTCAAGTGTAAGGAAACCTTTTCCTTGGTTGAAGGGAGCATAGTGAAGAAACCTCGATGTTTTGTAAAGGAGCTTAGTGGTGGATGTAGGCAGGGTTGCCGAACCACCTAACAATCTTGTGTTTGTTTCTCTTCCCTTATCTCCTTACTTTGTGCTACTAGTTTCTTTTTCAAAGTTTAATTTGCATATTTGATTTGCAATATGCATTCTTGAGCTTTATCCTTTATTGCAATTGATTCTCTTTGTGGGATTTGTAGCTAGCAAACACATTCTTAAGGATGAGTTTCGAAAAAGTTTTGAAACCCAATTCACCACCCTCTTGGGTTGCCTTAGTCCTTGGAATTACATTTATTATGTTCTGTCTTCTCCTCTTAAATGTGTTGTTTTTCCCTCGAAGTCGTCCGATTGTTGTTTATTCCTAATGACACATATATTTTTTTTTTTTTTCAAGTGGTCCCATTATTTTTTTTTTTTGCCTTTAATTTTTTTTTTTAAAAAATAAAATAATTTCAGCACATCTATTGAAGATGAGGCAATTTTTGTCAAAGATGTAAGGAAGATGGTAAAGAGGAAGTCAACGTTTATGATGGAAATGAATTCCTTTTAACTTTTGACTTTGCATATTTGTTTGGTTTGTACAAACCATAAGAAATAAATTTGATTGTTATTTGTGTTGGGGGATTAGATAGAGAACAATATAGCAAATATAGTTGCCTAGATAATAAATGCATAAAGAAGTTTTATCCATATATGTATATCTCATACTTATCCCAAAACTCAAACTAATCAAATAGGAGACATAAGTGATTGTGATATATCGTTACTTATTTCTTGCGTGTCTCTTAAGTGGCATTCAGATTCATCTGAATTATAATAACAATAAGACTTCACAAATATGGTATGAAAAATAGAGTTGGAACTTAACCACTTGCTATGCTCTGATGTATAGAGATTACAAAGAACAAACATACATAGAATAGACAAGAAAAGGTCAAGGAAGACTACAATCTATTAGTACATTTTTGTAGCTGTTGATTTATACCAAATATTCTCTCTCTCTCTCTCTCTCTCTCTCTCTCTCTCTCTCTTTCTTCTCCTTGTTTGTTATACATGTCTGATAGAAGTTGTCTCCTTTTGAAAGGCAAATTTGTTTCTTTTCGGTTCTTCATCGGATGCAGGCTCGTTATCTTAGTGGATGCTTGCCACTTAAAAGGCCCATTTGGGGGTCAACTATTTTTTATAGTTGGAAAAAATTCAAATGATGATATGCTTCCCATCGTCTATGCTACTTGCAAGACAAGTGCAAAGCATCTTGGACATGGTTTTTAGATGTGCTTCTCGGCGATGTTGACGTAGATGATCATCATCGACGGGTTTTTATTTCAAATCGCTAAAAGGTATGTAACTTTAATAATCATGATTTATTTCTAACATAAACATAATACTTTCTCACGATGCAAAGACTATATCGACATCCATTTTGTAGGGGTTACTTGATGCAGTAGACCTCCTAGTACCTCATAATGAGCATAGCCAGTGTTTGACGCACTTGTAGGCAAACGTCAAAAGTAATAGGTGGAAAGACCAATCATTCAAGGATGCTTTGTTCGCTTGGGCAAAGTCAACTACTGAAGAAAGTTTCTAATGACATATGGAATAGATGCTAGGGTTGAGTGAAGAATGCCATAGATATCTTGAGAAGATTCCCTTAGTATCGTGGTCAAGGCATGCATTTACCACTCATGCCAAGATTGAGGTGCTTGTGAACAACATTGCTGAGACCTTCAACTCATAGGTTTTAGAGTCAAGGGACAAGCCTATACTGACAATGCTTTAGATGATCACGATGAATGTTGATTAACCACTTTCATGCCAAGTGGGAAGGACTCATAGATGCCAAGTTTAATATTTTCCCAAGGATTCAAACAAAGCTTAAGCGTGCTAAGAGTGATGGAAGGCATTTTATATATTGGTGGGGTAATGAAATCGAGTTTGAGGCTGACCATCACATGGAGAAGTGGAGGGTAGTGAACATATGTGATAAGAGTTGTAGTTGCGAGAAGTGGCAATTGAGTGGGATTCCATGCCTACATGCAATTTCAACGATTTATTTTACAAGACACGAGCCCAAGTAATACGTTGATGACTCTATTGTATTGATGCATACAAACACTCCTATATTGTTAACATAGGTGCTTTATGAGGCCCAAATGCATGCCACGAGTTACAGAAAACCTTATATTGTGAAATGCAAGGCCACGAGTTACAGATTGAGGAAAGTTCAGAGACGTGCCGAGGAATAGCCACTGTAATAGCCCGGACCGTGAAGACCTCAAGCGTTGTCTTATAGTAATGGACACAGCTATAAAGTTGAGGTTACAGGCCTATGGGAAGATCGACAAAGCAACAAGATACTAAGCAAAACACACGAAGGACCTTTTATTAATACCAAGGTATTACAAAAGAGGATCCACTTTCTATAATGTACATACTAAAAAGAAAACTGCAGCGAAAACTAAGAAAACATTAAAACCGAAGATTTCTAATCTTCGTTGTCAGTGTTATCCAAGTCCGAGATGTTGATGTAATTATCAGAGTGCGGAGTGATCCACCTATGTCCTTGTCCCTCTATCAGGACATCTAGGTCACGTGTGATATAGACTTGAAAGGTCAATTCCAAAGTGATAAAGCCATGTTGAATGGTTTGGTGAACTCACCTAAATAAACTCAGATATCTGCTAAAGAAATATTTAACAAACAAAGGTGAGTCCAAATGACTCAGTAAAGCCAGCGGTTAGTACAACAGAATAGCAGATAGAATAAAAGATATTGAAGAAATCCGTTCACAATAAAATCTCAATAGAATAAGAAAGTAAATGAAAAGACTTAATCCTTAAAATTTTGATCTTTTCCATTTCTCAATCACCACTCTCACACTCCTCAGAGTGAATCACTTGGACCAGAGTGATGGGTTACAAGTAACCTCCATGTTTTGTGTGTTACTCCCAGAGTAAACATGGTCCGATTTTGCGCATTACTCCCAGAGTAGAATATGGTATTCTCAAAGAGGATCTTTCCATGTAGACGAAGAGGCCAGAATGTCACAATAAGTGAACACATCCTCATGCACAGTACTGTCATGTCTTCACAGTATTACGTTAAGTATGCATGTCTCATGTCAACGCCCATACATATCATTCATGATATGCAACACCTTAACCATACTTGAACATCACAATATTCCTTTCCAACGTACAAGTTAAGTATGCATGTCTCATATCAACGCCCATACATCTCATTTATGATATGCAACACCTTAACTTGTTTCCATCATCACAACATTATAAAACAGTTCTCAAAGGAAAATGTTGTGAAGGCAAAAACAACACTTTGATTTCTTGGTTAAAAACCGGCTTAATCACCACGTAGAAAATACAAATTTTGACATAAAAAGTATTGAAATCAGAAGGAAAGAAATATGTTCAAGCTTTGAAAAACAACTTTTGGAAGAAATTTTGAAAAGAAATGGATCAAAGTTGAAAAACAACTTGAAAACGAATCAAACTTTGAAAATGATACTTTTTCAAAAGGACGAGCTTGTTCTTCGTCAAGAACACGAAGAACATCAAGAACAATAGGAAGAATAGAAAAACACTAATAACATCAAGAGATGCTAGAATAACAAAGACAAAAATTCACAATAATCATCTTGAAAACTTGAATCAAATCAAAGATAACCAACTAAACTTTACCTTTAAGCATGCTTGATCTTTGCTAAACTTTTTCCTCCTCTTTCTACCACTTCACTTCACTCTTGCTCTCAAGATTTAACTCACAAAATTCAGATTGAATGGTGTACTCTTCAAAGGTCGAAATCCACCCCTATTTATAGGAAAACACAGCCGGTTGCATTCCGACATGTGTCCGGCCTAGCTAGGCTAGCTTTGGCGAGTCACTAGGCTACATTTCTCTCCTCTTGACACCTAGCAACCTACAGCAGCTGCATGGCAAGGCTATGGCCAAAAATTTCCTAGGTAGCCATGGCGAGTCATCGTTGAAACTCCTGTAGTTCGACTTTTCATGCTCTTTAGGTTTTTGCCTTTTTGGTCGTGCTTTTTGCATCGATTCGTCACGCTTTTAGCTTCGATTTGTCGTGCTATCTAGCCCTCATATGTGTCACTCTCTAGGGCAGCTGAAATTTCCTTTCTTAATGGCTAAGTTTTGCTAATCGTTTCACTAATCTTCCGATAATCGCAAATCAACCTAATTGCTCCGAGAAATCGACCTACTTGCCTCCAAAAAATAAAAAGTCTCCAAATTTGAACCATAAACTCGTGGATGAACTCCCAACATATTAAAAGAATAAAAATCATGTGGTTCAGTTTTCGAGACAAAAATGTCTTGCTTGCTTAAAAAATTAAATTGATCCAATATGAGCTCTCAACATTTTGAACAACAACCTAGTTGCACGTGAACTCCAAATCTCATTTAGTCATGTCCTAATCTAGGTTTTGAGATAAAAATGACCTACTAGCTTAAAAATTTAAATTGATCCTCCTCAATCTCTTGAACAATAACTCAGTTAGAGGTGAACTCCAATTCTCACTAAATCATGTTCTAATCATGGTTTCGAACATCGTATCTCAAATACTAAATAATCTCTCTTAGTCACTAAATATCCCCTAATGCACTACTAATCACAAAACAAGATAGCATAAACAATATGCATGTTGTGTTTGAAAGCTCGGGGTATGGCAGCTACCCCCACCTAGACAGGCCGTGTCTCGCTTAGGGTACAACACATGGTGCGGCATGTGTGGGGCAATTGGTGTCACGCCCCAAACGCTAGCTTGAAGGAGGCTAATGACAGCTATGAGTGTTTGCCATGACGAACGCTCCAGCACACTTAACTTAATCTTGCAGCAAATTTTTTTTTAACTCGTTATTAATAATTTATGAGTCACTTTTAG
Organism: Morella rubra; assembly: GCA_003952965.2. Taxonomy (NCBI): domain Eukaryota; kingdom Viridiplantae; phylum Streptophyta; class Magnoliopsida; order Fagales; family Myricaceae; genus Morella; species Morella rubra. The sequence continues at coordinate 17,164,414 of CM025855.1, read as the reverse complement.
TTTCTGAAAATATTACTCGGAAATTTATTTTCTTATCGCTGGTTGCCAAGTAGATCCTCACTCATTCTTACGTAGCATACAAATATGTAAGTAGATATATGCTAAGTAAAACGTATACCTATACCACATAACATGCATAAGGGAACATTTAGAAATTTAATCTCAAACAATAACTCAAGCAATAATTATGACTACACATAGTTCAAAATATAAGTTACTTAGTTTAATTCATACAAAGTCTTAAAGATAGTCTTGTAGCCTAAATAGGCCATGAGAACATTGCTAGGGAGATTCATTAAGTTTTTTTAAAAGTAGACTACATGTACTACTGTTCAGGGGAGGACACCCTTGTCAGCCCCCTCCTCATGTTCTAGATTCTCCTCATAAGTTTCTTCACCTGGAACGTTCATCTGGAATGATACAGTTGAAAATACTATGAGTCGAATGACTCAGTAAGGGATGATTAATGAACTGAAATATGTGTGACTTGAGCATGATCATGAATGACAGGTATACATGTAGTGCCAAAAGTAAATGCATGTTTATGCATGAGACTCTTTACTTGAAATTTAGGTTAAAAATCTCTTCATCATTATTTGGGCTACTTCTATTGCTCCATTTACCCCTTTCCCTTGGAAACTTGTCATTTGGTCGAGCTAGCCCTTGATGTGGCCCCAGGCCTAATGGCTAGACATGACCCTTAGAGGTCCACACCTTCTCGCATTCGTCCTTTAGTGTGGTTGCACATACCTCAAGGACTACCCATCCTTCTCGCATTCGTCCTTCGGAGTGGATGCACCTTTCATACTTAGGTATATACCAACTATCCTATTTAGCCCCATAACATATCATAACATAGCATAAAATTTCACTTTCATTTGCATAAAATTTCCCTTTCTTCCTTTTAAGAAAATCAATGCAAATGCTCATGACGTGCTCAATGACAAATATTCATGTTATGTATCATTCCAGTTTTTGAAAAAATAATTTTTCTACTTACCTTTACCTACTCAAGCTTGTGGTGGTTCCTTGCCTACAAGTGAGCCATACTAAGGTCGTCACTTAAATGATTTAGAATTTCACTTGATGCAACAACAATCATTCATTTCAACCAAAACATGTTATACTAAGTCACATATATTTCTTTACTAACCAGCAGTGGTTCTACAATATAAAACTCTATTTAATATCACTGAACCATTAAAATTGGGTGCCAAAATAATTCTCACACTTGATGCTATAACATAATAAAACTTAGGGTAATTAGCTCTTTGCCACTCAAAAAATTATTTGAAAATACAAGTTACTGGGCACGTTCAAGTTGATTCTGCCCAACTTCAAAAATTCATAACTTGATAAATATAGCTTCAAATTGAACAAAGTTTTGAAATTTTCTTCTTTCATATACTTAAAATTAAGATAAAAATATAAAAATTGGATATGATTTACTATTAAAAAATGCTTCACAATAGATAAAAATCCTAGAGTAAATATTGTTGTTTTAGCTTGACCTTTCTAACTTTGAAAATTTGTAACTTGTTTATCTTTACTTGAAATTTCAAAATTCAGTTTCAAAATGTTACTTTAAATTTAAATTTCAAAATTGGAAATACAAAAATATGACCTGAAAAGACCTTTCAAATAAATTTAACAAAGTTTTGAAAAATCTGGAACACACCACTGCATCTCCAGCTCAACCTTTGATTTTCAAAAATTCATAACTTATTCAGTACAGACTCAAATAATCAAAATTTATTTTAACATGCTCCTATTTCATAAACTTAAAGTTCAAGACAAACCGCATAACAATCCGATTTGAAATGGGTCCTTAAAAGACCTCTGAACTAAGAAAGAAATCTGGAACATTTTACTTCGTGTCCAGTTTACACACCAAACTTCAAAACCACGTAACTCACTCGTTTTTCAACTAAAATGCACGAAATTTGTCTCTTCCCCTTTCATAAACTTAAAGTTCAAGCCCTAACCCATTAAAATCGATTTGAAATGACCCCTTAAATGATATTCGAAACAAGCAAAGAGTCTGGGACGCACAAGGCTGGGTGACAGCTTGACATCTAAACTTTAAAAATTCATAACTCACTCAATATATATCCGAATCACCTGAAATTTTTGTCAAAATCTTGGTTTTGAAAGAGCCTTCAATAAAATTGATTTGGTATAAAAAAAGTACAAGAATCAGCATAAAAATAGTCCTAACAAGACTCTATTTTGCAGAACTTAATTTTTCAGCAGACAGTTGTTTCAAATCGATTTCTTGAATCTTTATATACTAAAGCACACATGCAACAAATTACGTTAATCTAAACAAGTTTCTAAACATTTTGATACACAAACACAATCAAAACAACCAAATCTTCATAAAAATCCCTTCCTCCTTCAGTTTCACAACCTATAACTATTTTACCTTGATTTCTTTCGATTTTTCGATGTTCTTCACTTCTCCTTGACCCTGTGCACAAATCCAACTTTAGATCATTATATGCAACCGAAAAAACAAAGATTCTAAGTTATTCTTCAAAACTTACTGAATCACCAAAGAAATCCACGAGTTCTTCTCTTTGTTTCTTCTTTGTCTTCCCCTTTCACACTTCTGACTCTCTCTCTCTCTCTCTCTCTCTCTAAGCTGTTGTATGTGCAGAATGAAAAATGGGAGAGGAATGGTTGACGATGGAGAAGAAAGAAGAAAGGGAGGGCAATTGACTTAATTGCCCCAACCTTATTTCTATCAACTGTTCCCATTGGGTCTCATGGGCAGCACATTTAAATCTTTTAAATTTTCTCTCTCTATTCTCTATGTATTTGAAATTCTACCCTTCATTCTCCTTAATTAAACATTCACACCCTAATTTTAATGTAAGATTCATAATTAAATTTAAGGTACTTGAATTTTTGTAAATTTATAATTTAGCTATAAAACTTCAAAATAATGGGACTCTAATCTCTAAAATAATTTGAAATACACACTATCATGCAAAATAAAAATCTAAAATCAACATGCTTATTTCAAGACTAGCACACAATATAAAATTTGGATATTAAAAAAATAGACCAAAATAAATGTAAAGTAAAATTTCACCTTAGTCATAAATTTTAAATTAAACCATACATTTCCTTTTCAATAATTCAGGATAGTGCAATACTTAGGAGTACGAAGTAAAATTTCAATGTCAGGATCAACATAAAAGAAAATCTAAACTGATAGACAATACTAGTCTCTAAGTTGGGATCTCACAATTGGGCACAATGCTCGTAAATGTAAGCTACCTCCAATGGTGAACTGACGAATATAACCCAAGAAAAGAAATATGAAGAAGCCCACAAACACGGATTGATCATGGATGTTTTCACACATACTCGGAGATTGCATCGGCAAACTAGAGCCTCCTCCATGTTGGTGGGATGAGGAATGTGAGATAGTAGACATAGATCTTCTCAACGATGAGTTTGCATTGATCGGGATAGGTAAGGAAAAGATAGATGTTAGTTTCTTCTCTTTGAGTTTTAGTGTCGTTGTGGAGTTCTCTAAGGATCTCTCTTGCTCCAAACTCACTAGGTGTCAGAAACTCACCAAGTTAAAAAGAAAAGCTTGCTACAAGGTAAGGGGTTTCTAAACTCTTTTAGTGTAGAGTTTTGGATGATATGTGGTGAAAATGATTGAGGAAAATGCTTATAGGTCACGAGTTGGTTAGTTTTGTTAGGGATGATATTTTTGCTTAAGGTTTGTTACATGCATGTGGATGGATTGAAAAGAGAAGGTGAAATAGAGGTTTTTAATGCTCAAAGTTTCCTATTTTCAAATGGATCAAACGTATTTATGTATGATGGTTTAGATATGTGTCTTTTATGGAGATATGAACTCTAGCATGTGAGGTTTTGAAACTTTGAAAATGGAAGTGATTATTTTGAAGTGTTGTAGGTCACAGGTTGGAGAGGTTTGCTTTCTTACTCAGATTCACTTATTTTCTTGGGTACACCTATCATTCAAATGGTAAGAGGTTGGTGTTCTATTGATAAATTGATAGGAGGTGTTGTCCAATGCGGAATAGGAGAAGACAAAGCATTTACGAGGAATAGGGAGCAAAGTTGGTTTGCTGGTTATCGAATTTGGTTTGAATAATCGTAGAACTAGGAGCATGAGTCAATAAGGTTGTTAGTAGCCATTATCAAGATTGTTTTCTTAGGAAATTGTTTCCTTTATCTGTTGCTGCAGTATAAGAGGTCTGGTGTCATATTTGTAGGAAGGTTGTTAGTCGAGTTGTATATTTAAATTTCAAATAATTGTCAAATGAAAGCAGAAAAAGAATTATTCAACAATTGTCGTACACTCTCACTCAAAGAGAGAAGTTTACAATTTATGTCGAATGGCAACAAATAAGGAAGGATCAAAAGTTTGGAAGCAGGGCTTGGCGAACTTCAAGATAGAGTAAACCGAATAGAGCTTGGTGTTGCTGACAAGGTACACCACTTGGAGGAAACGATCAACCAATTGTCTAAGGCCTTGTTGTCAACCAAGGTGGGGTCTAGTATCAACAACCCTGATCAAGATGGTCATCTTTGCAGCAACAAGGAAGGAAAAAGAGAAAGACAAATCTTCTCGTAAAAAATGGCCAAGCTTGAGTTTCGAGGTACTTCGGAGATGACCTGATTGAACGGTTCAATCGAGTTGACCAATTCTTTCAGTATCAAGGTGCTGTGGAGGCTCAAAAGGTCTCTTTGGCATCATTCCATTTTGAGTGCAAAGCCAACCAATGGTGGCAGTGGTACGACGAGTTTACTAGAAGGAAGGGCGAATGGTGACATGAAGAGCTTTGAGGAGGAGCTGTGGGCTTGATTCGGACCCATAGAATTTGAGGATTTTGATGAGGCATTATCATAGATAAGACAAGTGGGTTTCGTGCAGGATTTCTAGGAGTTCGAGAGACTGGGCAATTGAGTGTAGGGGTGGACACAGAAGGCATTAGTAGGAGCCTTTTTGGGAGGTCTTAGACCAGAGGTATCGGAGGGTATCAGAATGTTTAAGCCAAATATCTTGAAAGAAGCCATTAGTTTGGCAAAAATGCGTGAAGATCAACTTCTTCGCCAATGAAGGTTTACACGCCTAACTCTAGCAAACTGGGCACTAATGGCACTTCCAACCACGACGAGATCACCTTCTACTTCTTAAGTAAAGCGGCTAACATGGGACGAGATATAGAAAAAGATAGCTCAAAGTCTTTATTTCAATTGAAATGACAAGTTTACACTTGGCCATAAAATGTCAAGGTCCAATACTGCTCTTGCTTGATAGCACAAAAGATATTGTTTGTGAGGAAATTATGGATGATAGGTTGGAGGAGCAACCAATAGATGCCCAACTTAAACCATAAATTTCTTTGTATGTGTTGTTTGATTGGTCTACTTTGCGAACTATGTGCATCACAGCTAAAATTGGACATAATGAGTTCATTGTTCTTATTATTCAGAAGGTGGCCAATTTGTTGCCCTTGCCCGTTGTTCCCACTCAGCTATTTATAGTACGAGTGGCGAATTGAAATACCAAGGGCAATATGAGCAAGTTCACATTATTCTCCTGGGTATTCCCTTATTCCTCACTTTTTATTCATTACAATTAACTGAGTTGGATTCGGTATTGGACTTATAGTCGCTCGAAATGCTTGGACCTGTGGTCTGTAACTAGAAACAAATGACGATAGACTTCCAATGGGGCAACCAAAATCGAAGGCTACAAGGAATGGATAAGCAGTTTATTAAGTCAACCTCGTTAAAGGCTATCTCCAAAGAATGCAGTCAAGGAAGTTAAATGTTTGTTGTATGTTTGCAATCAGAAAAGTGAGCAATGTAAAGTGCAATACTGCTGGAGCTACAACAACTTATTAATTCTTATGACGGCATTTTTCAAGAACCAATGCAACTGCCACCTATAAGAGAAGTTGATCACTGCATTCACCATAAGGAAAGAGTCGAGCCCATGAATGTAAGACCATAAACGTGTGCCTTTTTTTAAAAAGCTGAAATAGAAAAACAAGTTCATGACATGCTTGAATTGGGGCTTATTAGACTGAGTACGTGTCTATTTTGTTATTGTTGTTGAAAATTCGCAAGTGCACGAAATCGTAACAAGTAATATAGTAATAAGAAAGGATGTCGAACCCACGAGGACTACTCACCTATTAACTATTGAAATTGTTCTAATTCTAAATTATTTGAAAATCAAGAAAAGTGGTGGATTTTGAATTTGCAGAAACAAAATAAATAAACTTAAAAGAAAATTTCACCCAAGAAGAAAACACTAAGGCATCCGACTCACCTAACCAATCAAATCCAAAACCCTAACCATGCAATCAGTCAATTATCAACCTCTTTGACGGCGAAATATTCTAATTTATCTAAGACCCTCTCTCGAGTAGAATTAGAATTACCCAACATACAACAACCCGCGATATGTCTATGCGAATTTAGAAGCAATTGAGCACATTAAGATTAATAATATTTCTAATGAAAGCCGCACAAATCACGTTGGCACATTCCTGTCTTTCGTTCAATTCATGGCATACATCATTTGAAGCTAAACTACGTGCATCATCTCTCGAGTTAACACGCACACAACAAATCATTCAACTATTGGCCAGATAATTGAAAGCATTAAACTCAATGATGTATACTTCAAAAAGAATGGTAAAATTTCGATCACATGGTAATAAGATTCAGAATTGTCAAGGAGAGGCTACATCGTAGCCTTAGCAATAGAAATTAGTTCATAGCAAAATCAGAATAAATCAAAACAACTCTAGAATTCATAATGAAAATTATACAAAGAGAAGAGAAGATAAAAGGATTAAGAAGGAACTATATGTAGATCGAGAATCTCAATTGTTGACAAACTCCAATTCAGCCTCCGCTTGATCCAAGCTTCAGATTCCTCTCCAGTGGTGAAAAATTCGTGCCCTAGTCGTCGTCTCCCCCTCTCCTTCCTTCAAAACCTCTTTGTTTCCTTAAAACAGGGTTCTCCACAAGGCAGTTTTTCCTCGACCTCTGACTTGATGCTCCGTTTTCACCTTTTTTTGTTCCTTTTTTGGAAAATCCCGAAACACGAAAGTTGTAGCCTTTTCTCTTAGATTTTCGTAGACACCACGATTGACCTCATTCGAGTTCTATATCAAAAGATATGCTCCAAATACCGAAGGGTGTTTCAGGAATTCCGAGAAAGGAAAGTTTCCTTTGTTAGTTCCAATGAATCCTTCAATTGATTTATTCCTCCTCTTGTTTCATGCGGCACACCAAAACCTAATAGATGTTTAGGTTTTCTTTAAAATAAAAACACACGTTGGCCTCACATTGTGAGCTGGACCCCAACCTCTCATTGACTTGGTGAATCCCGAAATTCTTGGCAGATTTGTTCCCCGACTTCCAGCTGGATTTTGAACTTCAAAACGGCGTAACTAGGTTTCAGGCTCTTCATAAAATTTTTAGGCCTTCATCTTAGCTTTCCAGAGAATCAAACAAAAATGGAAACCGAGGTCTGTAGCTCCCGTTACACTCGATTGATCAAACAGTATTCTGGTTTGCCTAGACCGGGCTAACTAGGGTTTTGCTTTGTTGACCTAACCCGAATTTGGCCTCTTCACATCAGCCCAATTTCACCTAATCAAACACATGTAAACTGCAAAATACCAAGAATTTCTAATAATTCAGTAAATGTAAAATACCTCAAATTCTAGACAACTAAGCAAAGAAACACATACAAAATGCTCTAAATCAACACAATTATGATGACCAAAATGTGTGAAATAAATTCTCACATCAGTTATTAAAAAAAAAGATGGGCATGGAAATTTATTACCAACTACCGAGCTCTCAGTATAGTTACCATTAAAGATAGATTTTCTGTTCCTACTATAGATGATATGGTTGATAAACTTCATGGGGCGTCTTTTTTTACCAAGTTAGACCTAAGGGCCGGTTACCATCAAGTGCGGATACATGCACCTGACATTCCAAAAAATAGCCTTTCGAATGCACAATGGTCATTACAAATACTTAGTTATGCCCTTTGGATTATGTAATACCCTATCCACATTCCAGGTCACCATGAATTCCATATTTTGGCCTTACTTACATAAGTTATATTGGTATTTTTTTATGACATTTTAATCTATAGCCCCAATTGGATCATGCATCTTGAACATGTTCGTCAATCTTTTGAAATTTTAAGACATCGTCAATTTTTTGTCAAGAATAGCAGGTGTGCTTTTGGCGAAGAAGAGCTTAAGTATGTCGGCCATATCGTTGCCTCTCGAGGGGTAAAAGTTGATCAAAGCAAGATTGCAGCCATGACTAAATGCCCCCTCAATCCTACTAATATTTCAGAGTTGCGAGGCTTTTTAGGTCTCAGAGTTAGATGTATGCCTTCAAAACCAATCATTTTGAATAATTATGGGATAGTTGTTGTTGTTGATTAATCACTTGTATATTATTTTGGATACATGCAATGACATAAGATGTCATATATTGTTGAGCAACATTGTAGAAAAGTTAGGCCAATGATTAATGAATCGGAGACGGGGAGTATGACTTTTCTGATCCTTGTTGACTCAATTTTTTCTAGACTGAGAAACATGATAATGTACAAATAGCTCTACACTCGTTGTGCCTCTATAAGATAAAATGATGGACTTCGTCAATGAGGTGGTGAGCTTAAGCAGACGAGTGGATGCAATGTAAGAGTACATGCACTGAACCAGATCAAATATTAATACTTTCTAGAAATGATCACTGATGTAGAGAATGGTATTCAGCACAATTAGCTTATATTTTCCTTAGACCTGAGAGAGTTATGCAAGTTTGCTTGTTATGTACTTGTGCTTAGGGTGAATAGCGGACATGTCGGAAGCGGAATTTAACATTCCAACATCCGGTCCGCTAACTAGTGGGTGGCCAAAATCGATTCTCCTTCTGCTTCCAACTCTTAACGGACTCAGTGGAAGTGGATAGCAGAATTTCGATAATGTTTTGGGCCATATTTTTTGGCCCATTAAAGCATTTTTTTCAAAAAGTAAAGATCTTATTCATTCATCACAATTCACAAATAATATATCAAAAAATTAAAATATACAACCCGAACTTCATATAAACATTTCTCAATTCATTACAAAGATCTCAATCATATAAATGAATACAACAAGTATACGAATAGAAATTCAGAATTTACATTTGCACTACTCACCAAGACACCAAGTGATTAGAGTTGAATTCTGGAGTAAAATGTTAGCCATCCTTTAAAGTTCAAACTAATACAACCATATCATATTATGATCATATTAGTTTTGATGGCCATTTTATTTAGCCCATAATATTTAAAAACTAACAACTCATTGTTGATCTTTTGAAAACTGAAAACAACATCTTAGCAACCTATTTTAAAAACCGAAAATCCTAAAACATGTAATTGACAAACAAGTGTAAAAATAAATCTAAAAACATGCAATTCACAAAATCCATATTCAATAAATCCCAAAAAAACATCAAATAATAAAATTCAGATTCAATAAATCTCAAAACAAGTCAACAAGATGCAATTCACAAAATTCATAATCACAGATTTACAACGTCACATAGTAAGTAGTAAACTAGACACCATCACAATTCCTAAATAGTTAAAGAAATATTATGGGCTTAATAATAAAAGTGGTCAAGACTTGATGGAAACAATAACTGAAAAAACATAGTGCATGCTGATATAACTTGAAATAGCAGAATATTACAATACGAACTTAGAAGTTGGAACTTAAAAGTATCAACTCAAGTAAGAAATTAAGAACAATAACCAAACATCAATGAATCACGAATCCACAATCGATACAACATTAGAAATTATCTCTGCAAAAAAACAAATTTATTAACAAGGAGCTCATAAAAAATTTTAATTAAATGAAAGTAGAAATGTAAATTATGTATATACATATGTCCATCATATAACTAGCGGGATCTTTCGTCCCATCAATAACTTCAGGTTCCTTATCCTTATCATCATCCACAGAATATATGATCTTGGATGTTAACCAATTTTAAGCACAAATGAGTCACTCTGTCGTTTTTGGTGCCAACGAACTCCGGAAAGAATATAATACCCGACCCCCTGTGCTGAAGACTGACTCTGAAGGCACTGTAGTAATAGGGATGGCAAGAACATCTCGAGAAATTCGTGCAAGAACGGGAAATTTTAGTGCATTCACTCTCCACCAATTGAGGATATCAAAATTAGGATATTTAGGTTCAACATCCTCCATTAAATATCTCTCCACTTCATACTTGCTATCCAGCAAATTTTGTTGCGCCTTAAATTGTGTGAATTCTAAGTAAAAAGGATCATCTATGGGTGCACTAGATGACCTAATCATTTCAAGTTGACCTTGACTTACAGATACAATCCCGCTACTAGATGACTTATCCACATTACTATACTTTGTAAACAATTGATCCAAGGTCCCTCTCACTAGACTATTCATCTCTACACCTAACTCCATCCTCAAAGACTTCTTCAACCAAAAGTCCAAGTATATAACCTTGTATTGTGGATCAAGTAATGCTGGAACAAACAACAATCTGTTAACCTTAGTCAAACCACCCCAGTATTTATTATTCTTCATTTGCATTCGTTTTGCCATGTCTGCCAAGAACAAATCCTCACTTGCTGCATATTTCACCAAATACATATTAATTTTGGGAAGTTTCGCAAAAAATAAGTTTGCTATCACTGTATTCAAAGCAGATATTTGAATCGTCACCTCGTCGAAAAGTGCCAAAAACTTGGTAAAATGTTTCACATGCTCCCAATCCTCAAATTTAGGGGGCCCAATCCCTTCCTCCCATGCCCCTTCTCATGCAGAAAGCTTAACAAAATCTCATCTTCCGCCAACAAATCCTCAAAGACTCTTTGATATTTCTAAGCTGCATCCAACATAATATATGTTGAATTCCAATGAGTACGAACATCAAGCTGCAAAAATCCCTCAATGGGAAACTTCCTCTTCGCTACACATTTCTTAAACCCATCCATTCAACCTAGAGAGGACTTAATGTACTAGACCAAGTTCCTTACCTTGGCTACAGGATCATCTAGCATTTTGTTTGTTTTGGATTGACGTCCATGTGTCAGTGAAGTGTGCAGTGATAGACATATAATTCATGTTTTGGACTGATGTCCATGTGTCAGTGGTGAAGCAAACTCGTGGTCTATTAAGTAAGATAATAGCCTTCAATCTACACTTCTCTTCCAAGTATAGTTTCATACAATTCTTCATTACTGTGATTTGAGATGGTACTTTAAATCAGGGCTCGAGGGTATGAATTATGTCCTTGAACCCGTCCTTGCTTACTATTTTGAAGGGAAGCTCATCCACAATTATAAACTTCGCAATAGCAGCTCTAATAACCTTAGGATCATATGAGTCTATCTTCATCACCCCCATTGATTCACTACTTGCCCCCTTGATATCAAAAGTCAATTTCTGTTGAGAACCATCTAATTTACCTTGCGTTCTCTTATACATTACACAACCCTTCAAATGGGACCTCATAGCCAAGGTCCCTTGATCTTTATGGTGAACCCCAGCTTTATGACCACAATGGTTGCACTTGGCCAATGGTTTGTTTGGATCAATTACTGGTAGTATCCTAGTGAAATGTTCCCACATCGGGGACGGATTGGAAACCTTCCTTCTTTTGGGGGTAGGGTCTATTGTCTCCTTAGTTTGTTGTGTCTCAGCCTCTACATCTATAATTGGTATCTCACCAATTGTAGGTGTAGTCATAGAGGCAAGGGTAGGTAAATTGAGGGTTGTGGATTGCGAAGATGCAATTGGAGTTTGACTATCCATCTGAAAGAAAGACACAATGCAAACCCCTGAGACAACTCATTCTACCAACTTAACCCAAATTTAAGACAGCAGAAAATGAACAAGATGAAAAATTAAAAACAACTAAACAATTAACATATTAAAGCATGGTAACTAACAGATTTAGAAATCAAATATTGAAAAAATATCACATAACACATAACAGATTCATGAAAACAGATCAACTTGGACTAAGTATGGTATCTATGAAAACAGATTCATGCTTAGGGAACTATCATGTTGTTTGACATATCACATAACAGATTCTATGCAAACAGATCAAATATTGATGCATAATATAATAGATCAAATATTTTATATGTTAATTATTTTGTTTATGTTAACATATCACATAACAGATTCTAAGAAACAAGAGATTTTATTTGGACAATTGATTTTATTTTGTTTTTTCGAATCAATATTTTTTACATTGTAATCTCCTTTACATTATAAAGTACATTATGTTAAACCAACCTGTAGTGGTTGATAATGCCTATCAAATTTATCTCTTCAAATAATCTAGTGAGTCTGACCTCGTCCCTTTCAACCAGGCAGTACACTATCAAATTTAAGTGTTGCAAAATTGCAAATGAGAGACAGCAAACAAAGAAAATAAGATTTTAAAAGATATTAGTTACAACTTACAAGTGAATCACGCTATGAAGATACAAAATTTACAGGGACAAACAAACAATAAGACAGCTTGTATAAATCATGGGAGAAGAAACAAAATTATGAGAATCAAAGAGAAAGAAACCCAACAGGAAAAAAAAGAAAAGAAGAAGACTGGAAATTAAATTAGAAATCGCACTTACACATACTAGATGAGAAAACAAACATAGGTTACTAACTTACCACTTATAGGGAGAGAAGTAGCGGAGGTCGCCAGAGAAGACGGAGAGAGACTGTAAGACAAGAGGGAGAGAGAGAGAGCTGAGGGAGGGAGGGACGGTCGCAATTCGCGAAGGAGAGGGGGATTTAGGGAGTTAGGGTTTTTTCACCGTGGATATATATTTTTAAAAAACCAACCAAACGACGTCGTTCTATTTAAAGTAGAACGACGTTGTTTTAATAGTTAGTTAAAAAAATTTTAAAAAATAATGGAACCTGTTTTTCGTTGAATTGACGGAAACTACCGCTTCAAGGAAGCCTCCAAATCCACCTCCGGGTCTGGTTCCTAGAAGCTATAGACCTTAGCTTCTCGGAACCGACACCGGAACTCCGCTGGTAGTTGGACCGGACCTGCACCCCCACTTGTGCTTTGATAATGTTGGGCCTTATGCATAGTAAGAGAATTTGTATAATTGCTCAATATGGAATCCACCAGTCTCTTGATGAGATATTCATTATGTCTGTATATTTTTGGACTCAAATAAAAACGCAGTGTAGCGAGTTCCTGTGAAAAGTGTTTTCACAGTTTTTGTGAAAATTGCTTTTGTAACTTTTTGGGAGTCCAACTGGGTATAGACTGAGAATTAAGAACTATATGAGCTAGGACTTAATCGGTGATATTATTTCGGTCCTATTAGCTCATGTGGAATATAGTATGGTGGAAGGATAAATAAGCATATAATTGTTAGTAAAAGGGATTTAACAAAAATAATCTCATTATCTCGAGAGTTAATTGTGATATATTAATGGATATGATAACAATTTGTAGAAGCCCATAAATTCGGGTTACAGAATATAAGGGGGTTAATGAAAAAGAGTTTTTTATGATGATCCTACGGCCAAGATTTGAGGTCCCTAAAGATCTCACGCATAAGCACAGTTGAGTTCTGAGCAAGCCATTATAAATAGCTCAGAAGCTCATTTGAGAAAACTATTTAATTTTCACGTGAGATATTCTCTCTACAAAATCTCTCTCTTGAACTGTCTCTCAAAACTATGTATGTAGATCTGAAGGAGGAAGAATGCTTGGGCTGCTTTGATTCAATGATCATTTCTGCTGCAATCTCAGGCTCTTACAAGTGGTATCAGAGCTTAGATCTGTGAGATCCAAGTTAGTGCTTCTCTCTCCAGCTCACGTGCAAGCAAAATCGTGTTTTTCACAATCCATTGAGTTTTGTTGCAAATTTGTTAGTTGGAAAGTGTTTTTGTACCATGTATTAATTGTTTTTAGATTTGCATGTGAGAGAAAGGTGAAAATTTGACAAAGAATACGGTTCTCTGTTGTCTTTGATTGTGTGTGTATTTTTCTCTTTGAAGAGAAATTGGTGCGTTTCTCTTTAAAGAGAAAGTTGAATAGTTGTTTCTCTTTGATGCATGGGTGTGTGACAAAGACGAGTTCGCTGATTTGCTTGTGGGTTTTCCTTTTCCAAGGGCTTAGTTTTTGGTTCTCTTTATCGAATGAAATTGATATCGTGTGAGACAAAAACACAAAGGGGAGACAGCTTGGTTGTGAGATATGAGAAATCGACACCTTTGTTGTTGATATCTTAAAATTATTTGAAGATGCTAGTTTTGATATTGTCTGTGTTGTTCTTGCTTGATTATTTGAGAAAAATGCAGCAAAGGAGATTTTACTTGTTCCCCAATTTTTTTTAACGAAAGAGAGCTTTCTTGCTCTCTAAGTTGGCCTCCACTACCGCCGATGGTGGCTCAACTGGCCGAGGACCACTTCTGGTGGTCCCAGGCAGCACTAGTAGCGGCACCGCATGGCCTGGCAGCCAGCTGTAGTCGCTGCCTTGGTGTACCCCTTTAGGGGTACACGACTTGAGGCCTTAAGGGCTCCCCCGGTCACCTCAGGCCGTGGGTGGCAGATGCCTGGCAGAGCTGTTGGTGGCCTGGTGTGGCCAACCATGGGTGGCTATGCTACTGGGCGCAACTTCCTCTACCTGGGAGCCAAACGGCGCCCAGGGCATAAGGATGCCCCAGGTTGCCAGATTGGGCCGACGGGTAGGGCAACAGTTGCCCAACCCGGCCCAGGAGACCCAGCCCAATGGTTGGGTTGGGTCCATTGAAAAAAAGAGGCAAAAATGTGGGGGATGGGCTGAAGTGGGCCACGGGCCGACCTAATAGGGCCAGCCCCCTGACCCTTAACCCTAAATGGGTACGAGCTTGACCCAAATGGATCAGCTAGTGATCTAATGGATTGTGTTTGGATCTAGTTGGACCTAGATCCAACATAGCTCGCTTGGGTCTTGGATCGGTATGACCCGATCCATACCCCAGTTGACCAGATCGGTTTGACTGGGTTGACCAAAAAATCCTTGATTTGTTTTTGAACATATTTGATATAAGTGTTAAATGAGATTATTTTACGAGAAAATTAAATCCCATGGCCTTCCATTGTTGGTATTTGAGAATTTTATTTGGTTGATGATTGGTTAAAACTATAATAGTCATGGCCAATTATTGATTTTATAATTTGTCCTGTATACTTCTTGTGAAGATAAGTGAGCGTGTATGAGTAGTGGGGGTGTTGACTAAAATAGCAATGTCGACCCATTACAAAATTACATGTCATTTAGATGATGGTTGCACTTAACTAAATAAACATGTCCACTAAAATAGTGAAGATTGAGTTTATGTTGATGGCTAAAAGAAATATCAAGAATCATGAAATTTATATATACATAATACACAACATGTGATGTGACCTGATAAGTAGACTCTACTTGCTTTTATAAGTAGTGCCATGATTACTAAAATATGATTATGTGCACATAAGTTGAAAATTCTTGATACCCACTGTGAACCCTGAATATAAATGTTATATTCTTCTTTTTTGTTTGGTTGTTGTGATTCAGTGGGAGGCACTATTGGCTATTAAAATCACTAAGATAATGGAGCGTTAATATACTTGTGAATTTTCTTTCAATATTTGCATATTCATGATGCCGAACCCATTATCTAGAATCCTAGATGATAACAAACTAACTGGGCCAAACTTCCTTGATTGGAATAGAAATCTTATGATAGTACTCAGTGTGGATAAAATAGCTCATATCCTCAGAGAGGAGACCCCTCAACTTGCCTTAGCCGACACTACTTGAGAACAAAGAAAAGTGTTGGCGTTGAGGCAGATGAATTAGCTCATTGTTATGTGTTGGCGTTTATGTCCAACTTATTGCAAAAGCAATGTGAAAACATAGCTATTGCCAAAGAGAAATTGGGATATCTCCAAGAGCTATTTGGAGAGCAAAGTCGTTTTGCACGCCAGCAAGTCATGAAATTCCTTATGACCACCAAAATGGTGGAAGGTGCTCTAGTTTGGGAGCATGTTCTGAAGATGATATCTTTCATCACAAAATTGGAGACACTATATGCAGATATGGATGGCGAGACCAAGGTTGGAATCATTCAACTAGTTTGTATTAAATTATAATATGAACATGATGACAATGATTTTTTCAGAGCTGCTCAATATGTTGCAAGCAGCGAAAGAACTTATTAAAAAGAAGAAAGGTTCTCTGATGATAATGGACAAGTCAAAAGTCAGTTCTGCCTGAGGAATCAAACCCAAAGGCAAGAGATTTAAGAATAAGAAAAGGTCTCAGCCTAGCTCGAAGGCAAAAGAGGAGGACAAGAGCGAGCTGGATAAGAAGCCTAAGGAAAATTGTCTCCACTGCGGCAAACTAGGTAATTGGAAAAGGAATTGCCACATGTATCTTACTTCTTTGAAGTAAAAGAAACCTGCTAAAGGTATGCTTGTCATTGAATGAATTTAATAGATGGTCCATTAAATTCATAGTGTGTAGATTCAGGCACAATGTCTCATATTTGCAATATGTTGCAAGGATTTAAAGAAACCCAGAGACTAGATGAAGGGGAAGTCATCCTAAAGATGGGGACGACTGCAAGTGTTGCAGCAACCACCATAGGGACTTTTCATTTGAGTTTACAATGAAACAAAGTTTTAATTTTGGAAGATTGTCTATACGTATTAGAATGTTGTAGAAACTTAATTTTTGTTTCAAAACTTAGAATATCTGAATATTCACTTGTCTTTAATTTTAAACTTGTTATTAAGTTTCAAAATCAGTTTATTGCTTCTGGTACTATGGTAGATGGTCTTTACATTTTGGAAAATGTTGTAGACTTTGTGAATAATATAGAAAATGATATTGATACCAGTGTGAAAACTCTTAAGAGGAAGAGGGATATCAATCCCACTTCTTTGTGGCATCTAAGACTTGGTCATGCTAATTAGTTAAGATCAACAGATTACACTACCAGAGAATATACTTTTAGTGACGAAATGAATTTCTCACTAAAAGTGTACTTTCATTGGCGAAATCCTATTTTCGTCACTAAAAAAGGGTTTTTTGTGATGAAAATATTTTTCGTCACCAAATTCTTCACTAAAGGTCTTATCTATGAGGAATAAATATTTCATCACTAAAAGGTAATTTTTGATTTTGTGATGAGAAGCTACGTCACTAAATGTGAAGACTTTCGGTGACAAAATTACGTCATCACGATTACTGATCGATCGGTGATTACAAACTGATCGATTAGTTTAAATAAAAGATCGATCATTTAGCGTAACCGCCCGAAAATGCGAAGCGACGATCGATTGTCCTTGTATACCGATTGATCGGTAAACGTAACTGTCACTTTTTCAAATCTACATTCGATCGTTAATCTAGCAATCGATTATGACTGTAGCGAATGGGAGAACAGCACGTGTAAAAGAGAAAGCGATCAATCGGTACATCCCTAACGATCGATCGTCGCGAAGGATTATATGAAACTGACGAAGTCATTTTTACCGGTTATCTCTCCACAAAATCTCTCGAATCCTCTCAAATTTCAAGGAGCCATTTCGTGCTGCATTGTCCTCCAAAGTGCGTGGAATCATCCCCATTGTCATCTACATCAAAGGTACGTAGTTATGTTGTTTTTTAAGCGATATTAAGCGGTTTTAAATGAGTTTTTAGTTTATGTTTTTTAATTTGCTATATCATCCATTTAGGTCCATAAAATATATTTATTTTAGTGTTGATGTATTTTTTTTGGAGTTTAGGATTGTTTAGGGATCAATTTGGGGTGATTTTGGGCATGTTTTGGGGTTTTATATAATCTGCGCATTTTCGTCCCCGTGATGATCGATCGTTAGGTAGATGCTAGGTCAAACGATCGATCGTCTAAACTAGATGATGATCGATGTCATTTTATTAGTGACCGATCGATACTTTATGACCAATCGATCGGTCCAAAAAATGGTGCGTTTCTATTCGGGATTGATCGATCACTTTCGGGACCGATCGATCGGTCTTTAATGCTGTGTGAGTTAAAGTCGCGGTCGATCAATCGTCTATACCAAAGCGATCTATCGGTCAACTTGATAATGAAATGCGGCGTTATCACGAAGTAGCGATCGATCGTCTTTTTGGCCATTGATCACTTCTTGATACTGTGCATTTTGTTCCATGGACGATCGATCGTCTATGCAATGAAATGCATCGTTTAACAAGTAGTGATTGATCGTTTGTATATACCGATCGATCAGTGTGTTGTGATCAATCATTAGTATGTTCCGATCGATCGCTATAACTCCAAAAACAATGTTTTGTTTAGGCGATCGATTGGTTGTTTTTACACAATCGATCACTATGTTGAGTGATCAATCGTTGGTGTGGCGATGGATCGCCATTTTGTTGCAGCTTCTTTAATATTTTAATTACGTTGTTGTGGTTATTTATTAACACATATTTATATACAATTGTTGCAGCATTGTAAAATGTCAAGAGCTAAGTGTGCACACATAACGAAGTCCGGGGCTTGATCCTCATCCCACGAGCAAGAGCCCACTAATTTGATGATGTCCCTTGAGAGGCAGATGGAGTACTTGAGGGGGCGGCCGGTGGCCAAAGAGCGTCCTGTGACGCTCTCTAATTTTGATGATTTATTGTACGAGGAGCACACCTTCTACCCGCTGTTCGAGTACCAGAGATTCCTGCACCAGCTCTCGTGGACAGAGGGTTTTTGGGTCGACACCATCGTGCACGATTTCTTTTGTGAGCTTGTCTCAGCAGACAGAGCACCTGAGGAGCAGATGGAGGTGCGAGGAGTGCATTTCATTTTCTCGGCAGATGTCATTGCTGATTTCTTATACTGCCCTCGGCCCGAGACCCCTTATCTTTCCGGCGGTACCCTTAACGGATGAGAGAGGACATCTGAGCAGGACCTGTGGACACTGATGACGGGGAAGACCTCTGCAGTGGTTGGTAGCATAATCAAGTAGAGTGAGTTCAGTGTATTTTGTTGGATTTTGCACCTTATCTGGACGACGAATGTCGATGGCAGAACTCATTCTTCCGAGTGCCTGTTCACTAGAGCTCAGTGCATGCTCTTACTAGGTCAGCATACGCGGATAGATTTTCGTTGTATATGTTCAATTTGATTATGGATGAGGCTTGGGGAATTAAGGGGGTTATGAGCTCGCTGAACAAGTTCACTTTGTCTAGGAACAGGAGGTAGGAGAGGGCTTTGACTCGACGGTTCGCTCGTAGAAAAGTAATGGCCATAGTGGAGGCAGCACGGCCTTCAACATCGGCGTCATAACCACCTCCTTGGGTGGCCAAGCTATTTGCAGACCTCGACAGCTGTGTCAGCGCGACTGTGAGGCCACTCTATAGCCTCTTGAGGGGCAGATGAAGTTATTGGAGGAGGAGATGAAGGAGCTCTGGATTGCCATCGAAGGGGAGTGCACTGTTACGATGCTGTGCAACAAATCGATCGTGGCTCATATGACGGACGACAACTAGTAGTTGGAAGAAATCAAGAAGACTTGATGATTTCAAGATGGAGGAGATCCACAGAGATTCTCGAGATATTCCTGATGACGTAGCGACTTTCCGTGATGTTGTTCGATGTTGATATATTTTTATTATTTTTTTTTATCTCTTTAGGACATACATTGGATTTCTGGTTTTATTTATTTGTTTGAGACACATGTGTTTATTTGGCAAGCAGGACGTTTTTGTCTCGAAAACCGAACCACGTGATTTTTATTCTTCTAATATGTTGGGAGTTCATCCACGAGCTTATGGTTCAATTTTGGAGACTTTTTATTTTTCGAAGCAAGTAAGTCAATTTATGGAATTATGGATAGAGATGAATTGTGGATAGAGATGAATTACGGATATAGATGAATTGTGGATAGAGATGAATTATGAATAGAGATGAATTGCGGATAGAGATGAATTCTAGATAGAGATGAATTATGGATAGAGATGAATAGTGGATAGAGGTGACTTGTGGATAGAGATAAAATTGTGGATAGAGATGACACATAGGAAGCATGACCAATCAAGGCTAGAAAGCACGACCAAAAAGGCTAAACCTAGAGAAGCACGATGTGTCAAACCATAGGAGTTTCAGTAGTGACTTGCCATAGCTACCATGCCTTGCAGCTACTGTAGGTTGCTAGTGTCGACGTGAGGTGAATGTAGCCTTTTGAGTCACTGAACTAGCCTAGACACATGTCGCGATGTGACGAACCAGCTTGCCTATAAATAAAGGGTGGCCGGCCATTTAAACTTACACCATCTCATTAGCAAATTGTGGGTTAAGCTTGAGATTAGTAGAGAAGTGAAGTAAAGCAAAAAGGTGGAAATCGCTTAGTGAAGATCAAACTCGCTTAGAGGTAAAGTTTAGTTGGTTATCTTTGATTTTGATTCAAGTTTTCAAGATGATTGTTGTGAATCTCTTGTCTTTGTTATTCAAAGCATCTCTTGATGTTATTTGTGTTTTTTCTATTCTTCCTATTGTTATTGATGTTCTTCGTGTTCTTGACGAAGAACAAGCTCGTCTTTTCGAAAAAGTATCATTTTCAAAGTTCGATTCGTTTTCAAGTTGTTTTTCAACTTTGATACGTTTCTTTTCACAATTTCTTCCAAAAGTTGTTTTTCAAAGCTTGAACATATTGCTTTCCTTTTGATTTCAATACTTTTCATGTCAAAATTAGTATTTTCTATGTGGTGATTAAGCTGGTTTTTTAACCGAGAAATTAAAGTGTTGCTTTTGCCTTCACAACATTTTCCTTTGAGAACTATTTATAATGTTGTGATGATGGAAATGAGTTAAGGTGTTGCATACCATAAATGAGATGTATGGGCGTTGATATGAGACATGCACACTGAACTTGTACGTTGGAAAGGAATATTGTGATGTTCAAGTATGGTTAAGGTGTTGCATATCATGAATGATATGTATGGGTGTTGAGATGAGACATGCATACTTAACAAAAACTGTGAAGACGTGATAGTACTGTGCACAAGAGGATGTGTTCACTTGTTGTGACATTCTTGCCTCTTCGTCATACGCGGAAAGATCATTTGTTAGGATAACTCACTCTAGGAGTTTGAGGCCGTATTGTGCTTTGGGAGTACTGCTGCAAAGATACAGAAGTTACTTGTAACCCGTCACTCTGGCCAACTGATTCATTCTGGGAGTGAGAGTAGTGGTGATCGAAATTGAAAATTTGGAAAGGAAATGATCATTTTTGAGAAAACTGAGTCGTTTCATTTACTTTCTTTTTCTATTTTGAGATTTCATTGATGAACGTATTTTCTTCAATATCTTGTTCTTCTATCTGCTGTTTGTCTAACCAATTGCTTTTCTGAGTCATTTGGACTCACCGTTGTTTGTTAAATTCTTTTAGCAGATGTTTAGAATGTACCTGGGAGAATTTACTTAGACTTTGACTCTAAGCTGGTAGTTTGGTCTGGGTCACTGAGAACCTAGACATCATTTGAGAGTGATTATATTTTCTAGCGATCATGACAAGAAATAGTAGAGGAGAATAAGATTGTAGAGTACATCCGATTGTAGAGCAGTCCGATCCTATAACGAGGTAGCGTAAGAAGAATAGTATTTTCAAAGTGAGTCGATTCGTTATTCAACGTTATGATACTGAATTTTAGTAGTTATTCATATGTGATTAAGCAAAATTAATGTACATTTTGTGATACAAATAGTAGATATGGTGGTCTTTTGTTTATGCATATCATGAATGATATGTATGGGTGTTGAGATGAGACATGCATACTTTCTATAAAACAGTCTTATGATGTTTACATTGCTCGATAACTCACTCTAGGAGTTCCGTATTGTGCTTTGGGAGTATTGCAAGATACAGAAACTTGTAACCCGTCACTCTGGCCAACTGTTCCGTATGGTGATCTGATCATTTTTGAGAAAACTGAGTCGCACTATGAAGTCTTCAATATCTTTTCTTCTATCTGCTGTTGTCTAACCATTGCTTTTCTGAATTTGGACTCACCGTTGTTTGTTAAATTTTTTAGCAGATGTTTAAATGACCTGGGAGAATTTACTTAGACTTTGACTCTAAGTTGGTAGTTTGGTCTGGGTCATTGAGAACCTAGACATCATTTGAGAGCATCCTGATTATATTTTCTAGCGATCATGACAAGAAATAGTAGAGGAGAATAAGATAAAGACCTATGTAGATTGTACTGAATTTAGTAGTTACCCATGTTTTGTAGATGTACTGGTACTCTTTTGTGAGACAGATTGGAATAAAGAGTCTTGATGATGTTTATTTCTTAGAATCCTATTACTTTAACGACACTGGCCGTAACCTCAGTTTAATAGCAGCGTCCATTACTATAAGACAACGCTTGAGGTCTTTCCGGGCTATTGATGGCAGTTTAGGAAAGCAGGGATAGTTTTGTACTCTAACTGAGTCATTTGGTAAGGACCTTTCTAGGTAAAATATTCTAGATGACATCGGGTCCTGTGCGTGATGAATGAGTTTGTATAAATGCAAAATAAGAATCCACCAAGTATTTTTGTGCTATAGTATATTCAAGTACATCTGCATAGGGTTGGACTCGAGAAAAAAATCTCTGGCCAAAGGGAATTTTTTGAAAATATTTTTTTTTTCGAAATTAATATATGATATATATATTTATTTGTGAAATTATTCTAGAAACATTTCGAGAGTCTAACGAGTTACTGATTATAAAATTAAGAATTATATGAGCTAGAGACTTTATCAATGATAATATTCCGGTCCTATTAGCTCATATAGTATATAGTGAGGTGGAACGATAAATATACAAATAATTGTTAGCAAAAGGGATTTCATAAATCAATCTCAAATTCTCGGGGGTGAATTGTAATATGTTGATGGACATGATTACAATTAGTAGAAGCCTAAAATTCGAAATTAAAGAATATAAGGGAGTTAATGCAAAAGAGTTTTTCCATGTGATCCTACAGCCGAGATTTGAGATCCCTAACGATCCCACGCACTATCACAGTTAGGGTTTTCATATATAAGGATAGCTATTAGATAGTCTAACCTAATTGACTAATCGTTAGTTTAAGAGTTAGCCATCAGGACTCAGAAAACCCTAAGATAGTTGGAGCGCGGAGAGGAAGGGGCAGAACGTTTGGGCTACTATTGTGGAATTCTCGGGATTGTGAGATCGACAAGAACTGAAGATTATCGAAAAATTCTTGGGATCAACAAAGAGAATTGGTAAGTTAATTTTTCGTAGTCGTAACTTTCATTATGTGGTCCCCAAGACAATAACGTGGCGTCGTTTCAGTAGAATCTGCAAAAACGTAACATGTATCAACACATAGTCAGCATGTGTCGCCATCATCCTTGTCTGAAATTCTGCTCTCGGGTGTCTGTGACATGTGTCGGCAGTATCTTTCTATGTGTCGACACCATCAAAACTGTTGTGGGATACCAGTCCCATGTGTCGACACTATCTATCTATGTGTCGACAATATCATAGTAGCTCTCAAGTGTCAATGGCATGTGTCAATACCATCTTTATATGTGTCACGTCCCGTGCTCATACTTACCCCCTAGGCTCACCTATAGTAATGGTATGCACACAGCCGGGGATTATGGCACGAAGGTCGCTAGAAAGTCTTAGTTGATTTACCATGAAACTTAGCGGAAGGCATATTTAAAAATAGAATCGTAGTGGGAAATTGGAAAAGATTTAGGGTAAAAACTCTATGTTTTTAGAAAAAGGCAATAAGTTAATACAATCCGAAAAGATTGAAAGTGTTAGATTAGGCCTTTGAGTAAAAATAAGAACTTTGAAATAAAGGATGAGGAAAGAGACACGAAGGAGATTGAAAACCTGAAATAACAAGGACATCTTGATACAAGGAAAGTTCAGGTCGTCCTCCCGGGACTACATAAAAGGCTACATTACAAAAATTCGGAGCTTCGTACAATTTGAAAACTGATTACAAGGAAACAGATACCCGAAACACTCTAACAGGCCTAAGAGGGGTACTAATCCTCCTCGTCTGAGTCCGATGTAAGATCAATAATCTCGGACCCCGGAGTGGTACTACTATTTCCCGTTGGCGGGGCCGGGGGAACGTAATCGAACCTTAGCCACTCGGGCGGTACATCTGGTAAACCAAAGTCCTCAAATCGGGGTAACGGGGATAGTGGGGGTACAGGGGATGGGGTGAGGGCTCCCTAAAGAACCAGTGGGCCTCATGCTCCACTGATACTCCAAGGAATCCGAAACCCACGTTTCGGATCTTGAGTACCAGGATATAAGGGTAAAATCGTAGGTTAACTCGTCCTCGAATAGCTTCATTCTTCAATACCCACATTCGCCAAACATTGCAAAAACAACATAAGAGAAAAAGGGTGAGTCCTATTGACTCAGTAAGGTGGGGGTGGGGAAACATGATCAAACAAATACAGTGCATATAATTCACTTAAACATGGTGTGAAACTAACTTCAAGCATAATAAGTATGAACTTGGATGAATTAAAATATGCAATGCATCACACCATCATAGGTTCCTGAGGAGTTCCCGATGTCTGCTCTGTTCACCCCCAGAGTCGGGTTGTGCGTCCCCTCCCTTCTATGGGACTGTCCCGTGCCTCCAGCACCAGGACCCTTAACATTACGCCTTAGCGTTCATAAAGGAGCCCACCCACTCCCTGCTGTGGGGGGTTGCACGTCTCCTAAGTGCCCGGTACCGTCACTACCATTCGGGGAATCACCTCGCAGGCTTAGGGGTTCCTCACATTTGTTTTTCCTCTTATGAATGCAATCTCATGTCCAAGCATTAAAGTATACATGTATCATTCACCCAACAATGCACACAATTTGCAATGAACTTGAAAGAAGCATAACAGGTTTAAAGAATAATCATTGACAATTGAAACAACCATGATAATAACTAGTAAGATCTAAGACATTAAACCCCATTGAAGGCCTATTGGGCCTCCTTAGACCCTGCTGGGCCTATTCCCAAAGTGTTATTGGCTTGTGCTATTTTAGGGTTATTGGGCCTAAAGTCCATTTAGGCTCCTAAACGGGCCTTGTGATTTGGGCCCTTATTTCAACTTGGTTTGAACTAAATTTGGGCTCCCCCATCAATTTTTCGTGCTCTATCCAACCATGTAATCATTTTCTCATTTTGGACCCTTTTTCCCTAACGAATTAGGCAAAATGTCGAATCTGCCCTCAGAGACCTCCAGGGGCATTTTCGACCTTTTCCTTCATCATTTTGGGCTGAAATTTTTACAGGATCCTAATATTAGATAAGGATACTATCTGGAAAGTTTCATGCAAAAATAAAACCTGTAGCTTAGGGTCGATTTGGGCAGCACCTATGATTGCCTAAATGCCCTAGATAGGTGTTCATGCTTTTGATTAATCTATGCTTTTTGAAACTTTAGGCTAAGAATAATTTCAATCCATCAACATAAAGGAAATCATAGAGCACATGACATATGGATTCTTCAAGAAACTTAAAGGCAAACAAAGATCATTTGCAATATCATCAAGGAACATGCATAATGCATCTTTTTCATGCTTTCAACTTCATAACCTCTTTCTTGAGCCCATGGCTCCTTTCTTTGGCCCCATTTGGCCTTCTCTTGATCAGGGATACTTTAAAGCTTCTTGGCCATCATCATTCTCATTATTGCTCCACATTTCATATCACATATGCATGACATTGAATCATAAAATCATGTAGTGCAACATGCAACATGCAACACCATAAGCCATTTTTCTTGACCAACCCGTGGTCTATAAGGCTTCAAGTTTAGGCTTATCACCACTGCCATAGCATCATAAAGCATGTCCAGAGCTCTTTTGAAAATCAAACCAACTCAGCAAGCAATCTCATACACATGTTATAAGAAATATTCATTAAGCCTTAACATGCAAGATGTCTAGACTAGTATATACTTCATAGCACCTTTGAACCTTTCTTTTTGCAAAACTTTGAATCCAACATAACCCTAACATGTTCATCATTGAATCACAGTTCTATGCACACAAATATATATGATCAATCAATACAAGAGAACATGTTATCCATCCTCAACAAAACACAAGAACCTAAACCCTTACCTTGGTGATCTCGGGTAGCTCTTGATGTTCTCCTATTAACACAAGATCTATTGGTTAATGACACTGAACTAGGGGCTAAGAAGAAGTGGAAATGATGATGAGGAAGTAGGAAAGAGGTGGTGCAAGGGGGTGTTCAAGGCCTTGGCCGAAACCCTTTGCCAACTTACCTTGGCATGGAAGTTTTTCCACCTTCCTTCTCTTCTTCTTCTCCTCTTCTCTCCTTCTTCTTCTTTCTTTCTCTCCCTCTTGGCCGAATGCTCTCAGCACTCACTCCTCACTCTCTCAACTCAAATGGCCGGCTGTTGGTGTGAGAAATGCATGGCAAGGGTTGGCTTTTATAGCCAACCTTGCCATCATTTGGTCAAGGGGTGGCTGCCACAAGCAAGCCCCTTGATTGGGTGGCTTGGGCGGCACAAGGGCTGGAGGAGCCAAATGGCACACTCCCTCTTCCCTAGGTGATGATTAAGGATACTTACACAAGCTAAAATCACTTCAAAATCAAATCAAATGTGATTACAAGCAAGCATGGCCGGTTGGTCCATTTTTGAATCTTACTATTCATGCATCACAAGCCAAGAACATGGGACAAGGGAAAAGGACAAAGGAGACAAGACAAAACAAAGATCTCCTTGTGTGTGTGCCGTGTGACCTAGGGAGGAGAGAGAGAGTGGGACCCACATGACATCAAAGTAGACTTAGGTTAGCAAAATGATTAGCTAAATTGTAAAGTTAATCAATGTATATGTTAGAGAAAAGAAATAGGTAATTAGTCAAGTAATTAACCGAGATTAGTGATAGAATAATCAAGATTGACACTAGGTAAAAAAATTTAGATGTAAACAAGAGAATGAAAAGGGAAGAGATTAAACATACCGAAATTCCTTAGGGCAATTAGAACCGAAATAAATCATGTGTCAAGAAATCAAATCTAATACTTAGAAAATGTTAAATATGAGCTAATGAAGTATACTTAGGTAAAATATCACATGTTTAAATCAAGCAATAGGAATACTAAGATATTAACAAGAGAATGGAAGAATTTTAAATGCATAGAAACCGATAAAATAGAGACGATCACGATCATAATCATTAATTGGCTAAATAAGGAAATTAAAGAAATTAGGGAAATCAGGAAATTTAGGAAAGGGGTATCACAATATGTGTCAACACCATCAATGATGGAGAGATTTTTCAGCAACTTGAAATTGTCATTTCCACTCCAAAACATCTTTAAACATCTATGATGAATAATATAAATATTTTAACTTATGCAACGGTGTTATAGAATATTTAGAACCTTTTAGAGAGAGAGAATTTAATCCTTTAGGAATTGATTTTAGTAAATGTGGATTGACAATATAGAGTTCGAAAATCCTTCAAAATAAGTATATAGAGTTTGTTATCATCAAAATAAAAAATAATTGTTCAGGGAACAACCTTGGGCTAACACTTTATTCTCCTTAGTACTCATCCTATAGGCTGTCTTGTTTGGAATGATGGAACCTGGTACAAGATCAATGCAATGTTGAATGTCTTTCACAGGAGGGAGTCCATATGGAATTTCTTTGGGAATGACATCAATGAATTCATCAAGAAGAGTTTGCATAATAAGAGGTGATTCATTCAATTCTTCATTTTCTTCATTCACCACAAGAACACAAACTTCGTTACAACACACCAACTCCTCAATATCACAAATAGAGAGTAAATTATTTCCCTCTCCTTTATAAGGTTTTGGAGGGCTTTGCAAACGTAAAGGACCCAAAATGATCCTTACTCCATCATTGACAAAATCATAATTATTCTTGAAATCATCATGAATACCTTTTTCATCATATTGTCATGGTCTACTAAGAAGTAAATGACAAGCATTCATGGGCACAACATTACATAACACTTCATCTTTGTAATTATTGCCAATAAAAAATTGAACAAGAATGTGTTTATTTACTTCACCTCCTTTCCTTTTTGAAACCACATAAGCTTGTAAGGTTGGGGATTAGGTTCCATCTCAAGTTATAACTTCTTCACCATTTCTTCAGCCACCACATTCTCACAACTTCAACCATCAATGATAACATCACAAACTTTGTCATGGGAAGTGCGTCTTGTTTGAAAGATGTTTGTCCAGAGCCATTCATCACAATCTTCATGGACTAAACTCAAACTTCTTCGAACAATA
The DNA here is from genome assembly GCA_003952965.2 of Morella rubra. Taxonomy (NCBI): domain Eukaryota; kingdom Viridiplantae; phylum Streptophyta; class Magnoliopsida; order Fagales; family Myricaceae; genus Morella; species Morella rubra. The sequence goes on along the minus strand of CM025855.1, from coordinate 17,135,984 downwards.
GGCGATTCTCCAATGTCAGCATAAGTGACATCTTTATCTTACTTGTCCTCCATATCTTTGTCCGTTGGTTCTTCTTCATCGCCTTTCATCCACCCACTCTTCTTAAATAAGAGTCACCACTTTGCGGTTTGAACAATCAGAAGTAATATGACCAAATCCTTAGCATTTGAAACACTTATGAACATTAGGATTTTGGCGACTTGAAATCGGTCCTCCATTGTTCTTCAGTAGTTAAGGGGATGTTTTTTCTACTAAAAATTTTGGTGCTGAAACCTTAGGGACTAAAGAGCTCCCTCAGTTGGAATGACTATCCATAGTTCTAAATCGTAGTCTACTTCCATGAGCCTACTTTTGTTACTTTCCCACCGAGATAGCAAGCGATAGTTTGCTCATTCGGTTCCGCCACCTCACACTTCATCATGAGATGATCAAACTCCACTGTATATTCTCGCACCAAAAGATCTTTTTGCTTGAAGTTACGGAATATAAGAAAAATATCTTATCTTAATCATATAGCAAATTTTTTTTTTGCTTAAAAACAATACTCATCTTTTCCCATGAAACAATACGGCTTCTTCCTTCTCGAGCATGTTGCTTCTTTAAATTCTCCCACCATAGAGAAACATATTTCTTCAACTTCAATGCGACAAGCTTCACCTTTCGTACTTCTAGCACCTTCTTATACTCAAAGATCCACTCCACCGTATGTAACCAATCAAGAAAGTCATCGAACTGCATCCATCCTTCAAACTTGGGGATATCAACTCTCACATCAAGTTGATCATGTTGGATTTCAAGGTTTCTTTAAATACGGCGAGGAGGAACATGTGTTGGCTTTTAGTCACAATTGATATTTAGATGATAACAATAGAACTAATTGAGATGATAAGCCATGAAGATCAAATATGAGCACTAAAAGAACAAGCAACAATTAATTCAATGGAAGTGCCACAAAAGTGAAGACTCGAGTTACTAGAGTAATTTTTGTAACTCTAGGCTTCAACTTTAACAAGGGTTTAAAATACACACTTGCACATTTTTTCAAACCATGCATATTGTTTCATAACTTATTTGAAGATCAAAATATGTATTTAGTGGCTTCAAATTATTCTCTTGGAAACTCCCAAACTTTGATTATACTTATGGGAAGTTAGTCGTAAAAATTGGAGTTTGAAGAAGGCCAAAATCACATTTTTAAATGAACCGAGGTTGTGAGAATTTACATCACACATTTTCTTAGTAGTAATTGTTTTATTCAGGTGTTTTGTATGTTTCTTAGCTCGTTTGTCTAGAATTTTAAGTGTCTTTTATATTTATTTAATCTTAAGAATTATTGATGTTTGTAGGTATGTAATTATTCAATAAGGTTGAAATTGAGCTGATGAGAAGAGCCGAATTCAAGCTAAGCCAAAAGAGCAAATCCTAGTTGAGTTAGTCTAGTACTATTCGGTTTTTGGATTCTAACTAGAGTTATAGACCTCAGATTCAGGTGTAGTTTTACTTGTTGGAAACTAAGATGCAAGCCTTAAACTTTTATGAAGAGCCCAAAACCAAGTTATGCTATTTTGAAGTTCAAAATCTACAAAAAATGGAGAAGTCTGAATCTGTCCAGAACTTTAATGCAACCCAGACCCTGTTTTTGTTTTTGGCCCCTATCAAGTGTTCTACAAGTCAGAAAAATGCAGATGCAGTGGAAAGCTAAGAACTAGATTTAAAACTTTCATGGAAGATCAAACTCCAAATTCTGTTGGTTTGGTGGTCTAAATCCAGCTGAATGTTGGGTAATAAAATCAGCCAAGCATTTCAGATTTCAAATCTAATTTCAAATTTGAAAAGCAAATTTGTTTTGAAATTTGAAAAGAGATTTTGCTCAAAAATTTGAAAAAAAAAATATTGGTTTAAAATTTGAAAAGCAAATCTGTTTAAAGATTGGAAAAGAGACTCTGTTTAAAATTTTGAAAATAGATTTTGTTTTAAAATTTGAAAAGAGAATTGATATTTGATTGAATGGATTTCAACGTAAGATGGACAAAGAGGTTTAAAAGGATAAAAGATATTAACATAGAGAAAAAAGAAGATATTCAGAGGAACATCGAAGCTGAGAATTTTTGCAATTTCAGACTTTTTCTTCTTTCTCTTACTTTTAGTTTTTGAATGGCTAAATTATCCCTCCAGTCCCTGTGATTTGACCAATTCTCAGATTGGTCCCTAGGGTAAAATTTTTCCTATAGGGACCCCTAGGCTTAGGACCAATTCCCACTTTGATCCTTCCGTTAGATAGGACAATGGAAGTTATAGACGTAGCCGACGACAACCACGTTAGACCCACTTACACATCGACATGTGTTAGCAGTTGTCATCTCATTAAACCCAACTTGAAACAATGGATCCCACATGCGACATGGCTTTTCACGTCAGATTAAATAATCCACGTCATTCAGTTAGCTGGTTCTCCATGTCCAAAACACTTGTCCCAGCCTGAGCAAAGAAATTCCCAAAGCTCCCACACCGCATGAACCCTTAACTCCCAACCCCTTTTTGATTTCAAATTGATTATGCCCTCAACTTGTCCCTTGACAACCATGAAGATAATATAAAAAGATAGTTGATCACTTTGAAGCAAAAGCCATTTTGAGATTGGTGAAATATGTGGTCAACAATTTATTTTTTCGGTGACTCGATCACTGAGGAGTCCTTTGAGGATGAAGGCTAGGGTGCATATCTTGCCAACCATTTATCTTACATGGTATTCTCTTGGTCTTTGATAGCTTCTAAGAAGAGTATATCTTTTGCAGTTCTTTTCTATGTTTTCTTAGAGTGATTTGGATACTGGGTTCGATTGGCTCCATTAAATTTTTGGACACTATGTTACCTTTTTGATGACCAGGTTGATGTGGTGCTAAGAGGGTATAGTGGGTACAACACGAGGTGGGCCTTGATAGTGCTAGACAAGGTTTTTCATGCATTGAAAGGAGGTGATGGTTCTGAACCATTAGCCATGACCGTGTTCTTCGGCGTAAACGACGCTTGCCTTCCACACAAATGCTCAACATTCCAACACGTACCCCTAAGCGCAACCTCCTCTACGTTATCTCCTATCTCAAGTTGAACTCTTTCTCTCTTTCTTTCCCTTACACCCACAGACTTCCACACAGAAACACGGGCACGCAAGATCCTGAAAGAGTTGTGGCACCTGCTAACACTTGTCGATGGGTAAGTGGGTCTGACGTGGGTGCTGTATACACGTCGACAACTTCCATTGCGCTAGATGACAGAAGGACCAAAGTGGGAATTGGTCCTAATCCCATGGGTCCCAGTTGGAAGAATTTTACCTTAGGGACCAATCTAGAAATTGGTCAAAACACAGTGACTGATGGGACAATTTAGCCTTTTTGAATTAATATTAAGGATGTTAAATTCTAATTTATCTTTGAAAAATAATTGGATTGTTTTATTAATTATAATTTGCTAGTTTTCTTATTCTAGGGCTAAGACGTAGTTATTGAATTTTTTATATGATTTGAGTATGGATGTAATGAATATAATTTGTTAATTGCAATTTGATGATTTTAGTTTTCATTCTTGCAATTTACTGGCCATGAATTGCATGCTTAAGATGTTGAATGAAGTAATGAAAGTTGAAGTTTAATATTAGTTCGTGAATTTATCAAACTTTGGCAGTGTAATTTAGAAATAAATACACACCCTTGTGACCTATATTCAATACATTAATGCAAATGAATCTTTATTAATTTCTTTGATCACGAAAGTAGATATAGGATTAAAATAGGTATAGGTGTTGTTACCTTCAAAGACGATATCACATAAAAAAGAATTCGATCATTGTGATTAACAAAACATTAATGCAAGCAATAAGGTTTAAACTCATTGGAAGAATTCAATTAATGAAATCCAAGCCCAATAAAATCTTTAATATTTGAGTTTCCAGGTTAAGAATTTGCAATTATTCACATCAATTTGGGATCGTCTAAATAATATAGGAAATTTTATAAATTGGTACTTGAATCTCCTCCTTGTGGAAATAATACTATTTTTTCCCTATTTTACTTGTCACGACCCGTCACTTATGATAGAGTTTAAGGACTATCAATCGGCTGATGAGTTAAATGTAGAGGTCGACCACTGATCGATTGCATGGTGAAGCAGTGGACTGGCTACTATTTTCAAAATGAGTCGTTCTGACTTTTTGACCATTGGGGTAATGGTAACCTGCAGCGATAGACCGGATGACATAAGCGGTCGATTGGTACAATGAGATTTTTGATAGATCGACCCTAACATCTAGAAATGGCTAATTTTTTTATAAGGCCTATTTAAGACCATCTCTCAGTCTCATAAATGCTGTTGAACGACCATTTAACATTTACTAAGCTAAGAGTGATCATAAACCTTTTGAATCCTACTTCTCACATCATTCACACATAATCAATATTTTTGTTATTGTGTGAAGCTTAAGAGATAGAAATATTCATTGTAGTATCCACTTCATCAAGGGAGTTTATTTGAGAAATTTCGTTCATCCATTTCCATTTTATAAGAGAGTGATTCTCCTGTTTCCTTGATATGAGGGTTGTTCATGGAAAGAAGGAGTTTGGATGGGGTTGTTCATAAACTCATTCTTGAGACTTGAAGAGGTGATTCTAATGCTCAAGTGTAAGGAAACCTTTCCCTTGGTTGAAGGGAGTTTAGTGGAGAAACCTCAAGGCTCTGTAAACCTTTTAAAATCTTGTGTTTGTTTTTCTTCCATTATCTCTTTATTTTTTGCTACTAGATTCTTGATTAAATATAATTTGTATCTTTGGAAATGTTTTATCAATCACTTGAGATTGATCTTTATTGCGATCGATACTCTTTGTAGAACTTGTAGACAAACACATCTTTTACGATTAGTTTCAAAAAAGTTTTGAAACCCAATTCACACCCCTCTTGGGTTGCCTTAATTCTAGAAATTACAACATGTTCTTTTGATGATGGTTCACTTCAAGTATGATAGAAAGAATTCTCATTCTCATGATAAGAAGATTCAACCTCTGAATCATGAAAAGAATCAAAAGGCTCATAATGTTCAAGACGTTGTTGAAGTTGTTGTAATTGTCTGTTTAGATCTACGATTTCAACCTCATGGAGATCTTTTTCACGAGTTGGAGGAGAATCAACATTTGGCCCATGACAACAACAACTCGCCATGAGAACCAATAACTCTGATACCATTTGATACTGGGGTTAACCGGGGAAAGCTGTAGGACATCTCGTGAGCGCTTCAAATTGGTTGGATTGGTTTGGGAAAAATATTAACGTTGGGAATAAAATGACAGCCCGAGAATAATAGACACCTCGGGATAGTAATAGGAACCTCGAGATATTTGTGGGAAGGTTGGGAAAGCTCACAATCCAAGTAGAACACAAAGAGATACAGAAATCACCAACCAATGTAATCCAACACGAGATACAACACAATAACTCGTCACCTATTGGAATCCATCGAAGGATAAGAGTTGAACTCGTCACCTATTGTAATCCACTGAAGAATAAAAGTTTCGAGAAGAAATCCCTCTTCAAATAACCCTAAGGCTCGAGTTGTATAAATACTCAAATCATTATTTTTCCATTGCTAGAGAAGGGTAAATAGTAGAGCTTGGAACAACCTCCCAAGCATGAGTAAATAAGCAATACAACTTCAAAACATTAATTGAGACTTAGGAAACATAATAGGAAAATGAAAATACACATTGAAAATCCAAAAGAACAAGCTAAAAATAGGAAAGCCGTCTAAAATTCATTAGACCTCGTAACTAGTTGGCAGTCTGACCACTTTGAAGTAATTTTACCATAACTTCGTCTGGAAAACTCTAAATCGTACACTGTTTGATGTGTTTGAAGCTAGCCTCGTAGAGCTTTCTAACAAGATATAACTCAAACATAAAATCTTCGTAAATCATTTCAGAAATTTATTTCAATCTTGACTCTTAGTACTAACCACACCTGTGTCAGATTTGAAAACACTTGAGACATTTGATTTACCAAACTTGCGATAACAAAATTTACCCTAGAGTCTCGAGTCTTCAATTCTAAGTTGCTTCCAATGATTTGATCGTTACTTGTGTATTCCATGCTAATTTGGATCTTATTGAGTATCTAGGTTGATTATTTTTATTGTTATCATCAAAATATGTATCGTGACTAAAAGTCAACCGGTCTGTCGAAGGTTGTCTATTTTGGAGGAGGGTGGTCTAGTTTGGAGTCTTGACTTGAAATCATTCCACTTCCCACCATGCATGTTGGGAACTTCAACACATGCGGTCTTACCAACTCATCCATCCCAATGTGGTGGTCTACCTTCAGATTTACCTCATTGACCAAATTTTTCATGTCCACCTCATTATCATCTTTCTTTAGAAGTCTCTGTGTCCTCTATGGTTCCTTCTCTGCTCTTTTCTGTGTTGGAGAAGAATTTTACATTCCAAGTCTTCATAGCCATTTAATATTTCCTGAGCTGCCAATGCTCCATTACACAATTTCCTCTTCATAACATTCATGTCCAACTCCTTTTCTTCTACCTTTTTATTTCCTCTCCATATGTTTCCAGTTTGTCCATTCGGAAAAGAATCTCTTGATGTGACACATTTTGCTGTGAAGTAAGCTTGAAGATTTCAGCAAGTAGTCTCATCATGAGATCTCCTTGCTGGGCTGAAGTAGCGGCTGCCTGGCTAAGGGCTGTAAGGCTAATGGAGGAGTTCTTATATTTGCTGGACTCCAAGGGCTCTGGTTGATGCTCTTCTTTTTCTGTTCTCTTCTTCCTCGGAGTCATCAAAATTGATCCTTCTACGAGTGCTACCCGCCCTCCTTAATAGGTATGGCTTTGGTCTTTGGGCATCACATACCTTTTTAAGCCCAACACCCATTTCTCTTTATAAGTTATAACCAAGAGGGCCACGCTTCACGTGCTGCATAATTAGGTTAAAATTTGCTGAAACCTTAACCCCGGAAACCGTTTAAAGCCCAACAGGCCACAATTGAAGGCAAACGGGTCAACTTGTAAGTCCAAATGAACTAGGCTGAATCCCTCTTTCAAATGCAAACTCGGCAATTAGGCAGACAATATGGGCCATGATACCGTATGTTAAAACAAAAAAGCGAATTGAAAAACAGATCCGAAAGGAAATAAAAAAAAGTTTCATTTCTTTTGTCCGAACAAAGAACCCAAACCAAATTGCATTAATCATAATCAACTGCATAATATGATAAACGCGTGATCGTTCTCGATCTCTCTATTCTTTATTCAGAACACTATTTCTCTACAAATGTCTCTTCATTAATTATGTTGTAGGTGAGAATGATGCCAAAATAATTTTTAACACCTTGTAACTTATATATTCAATTATTCTTTTATTTTTATCTTTTTGGGTAAGTGAGCAAGTAAAATAAATGCAGAAAGAGGAAACAAGGGGGAAGGGGAGCCCCCAGCCAGTTCACCGTAGAGGTGTTACAAGAGGGAAAAAACTAAACAAGACAGCACAAGCAAAGAAAGACTATCCCTGAGCTTCAAAATGGAATCAGAGAGGCACCAATTGGCAATAATCGTGCGATTTTCCAACGTGGGAGAGAAGCCCTTGAGGAGATTCAATTTTCCCTTAACCAGCCCATCAACCTCAAGGAGAACATGAACAAGCCTCCTAGATTTGACAGTGTGCAGTCGGAAATTCCTCTCCTTCTAGATAACATAAACTATGGCAGCAAGAAGGAGCTTCCTTGCTGTATTTGGGAGAGAGTTACTACACTAGCTAGCAGCTGCCAAACGAAGCATTTCTGCCCAAAGGAGGTTAACTCTGGGTAGGAGGCATTTGTCACCAAGAATGCACCAGATTCGGTAAGTGAAGGGACAAGAGAGAAACAAGTGATCAGAATCCTCCTCACAAAGGTGGCAGAGATGGCACCTACTTGCCAGTTGGATGCCAAAGCTTTTAAGCCGGGACTGGGTGGGTAGTCGCGCTTTAATAGCAGAGTGCCGAGGAATGGCACATTTGAACCAAATCAGATTGGACCAAGGAATCTTGGGCCCTTGCTGACAAAGAGGAGCCAACATGCTTTTGAGGGAAAAATTTCCAGAGGGTTCCTGCAATCACTTAACAGCGTCACCACGCGAGGAGTTAGGCTTCAAATTTGTGGGAGTTTCCCTGCGAATTTCTTGCCAAATGCACGGGGTGCCAGGTGGCCAGCACCAATCATTGGCAGAGATGATGTCAGATACACGAGCCCATGGACCCAAGGAAGAGAGGCCTCTCATATCAGAATTAAATTTAGTGGACAGAGGTCCAATAGGGTGCCAATTATCCCACCAAAGAAGGGTTTGAGATCCATTACCAATAGAGTGCTTGATGAAATCTCTAATGAGATATCTCAGCCCGAGGACTTTTTTCCAACTCCAAGGCAGCTACCTGGAGTTTTTAAACTCCACAGACTCCTCCTTTTGATCCTGTAGGTGTTAACCCGCGAGGATTCACCAAGGTCCAAGAACAGATGCCATATATGCTTGGCCATTAAGGCTCTATTCCACGAGGTCAGATCAACAAGTCCCAACCCTCCTTCATCTTTTGGGTTGTAGATCTCTTTCCAAGACACCATATGGCTCTCTCGGGCCTCCAGAGAGCCTTTCCAAAGGAAACTCTTCATCATGCATTCAACTTGGAAAATCACACTCTTGGGGAGCAAGAGGAGTAAGCTCCAGGATGATTGTACAGCAAAGAGGACTGATTGAATCAATTGCAGTCTACCCGCGTAGGACAGGTAGTGACTCGTCCAACTCCGTATTTTAGAGGTAATCCTGTCCACGAGGGACTAACAGTCAGCCATCTTGAGACGAGAGGAGAGTAAGGGAACACCCAAGTATGTAACTGGTAATTTCCCTTCAACAAATCCCAAGAGGTCCAGAATGGTCTGCTTGGCTAAAAGATGAATTCCACAAAGCAACACTAGGCTCTTACGGGGGTTAGCAAGGAGCCCAGACTGACTAGCAAATGTCTCTAGACCTTCCTTGATCACCGAAATAGATTCCACAATCCCTGTGCTAAAAATGAATAAATCATCTGCAAAGCAGATGTGAGTAATGCCCAATTTTTTACAACGAGGGTGGAAAAGGAAATTCTGGTTAGTAGCAACTTTCCTCATAATTCTAGAGAAATATTCCATGACCAAAGTGAATAGATTTGGAGACATAGGGTCTCCTTGCCTCAGTCCCCTGCTACTAGAAAAGAATCCAACAAACTCCCCATTGAGGTTGATAGAGAAGGATGGCGTTAGGAGACATTCTTGAATTGAATACCATACTGTTTGGATCAGTATAAAACTCATTCTTTTTTAATTGAATACCATACTGTTTGTCAGCAGCATTTTGAGTCTAGGGATTGAGTTGGCAATTAAGAAGGGATAGCAGAATGTGATTAATTTCTTAGGGGATTCACTGCAGGTGGTTGAAGCTGTTAAAAATTGGCCCTACAGAATAGAGTGATCCATACATAGATGAAGCAAGTAGTGGAGATACTCAACATGATAAGAAAGTGGAAGATCGTGAATATTAACAGAGGTGCAAATATGGCAGTGCACGAACTCACTTGTTGGGCTGGCCTCATTCATAGTAATACAGACTACCCAATAATACCTGAGCCTGTAACTGACCCGATCTATATGTACAGGGCTTTTACCCCTTGATTGTAGATATTTTTATTTTAGCTTTAGTGGGAATGCACATAGATGAAAAGGGGGAGGGAGGGGGGAGAATACCGTAGTGCTTGTAGAATGTAATAGCCTGGATCGTCAAGAGTTCAAGCGTTGTCGTATAGTAATGGACGCCGCTATCAAACTGAGGTTACGGCCACTGGGAAGATCATTAAAGCAATAAGATTCTAAAAAATAAACATCATCAAGACCCTTTATTCCAACCTTTGTATCACAAAAGATTATCAACTCTGCTTTCTATGTACGTCTACAAAACATGGCAGAATAACTACTAAATTCAGTACAATCTACATAGGTCTTTAACTTATTCTCTTCTACTCGTCCCCTTCATCGTTGCTAGAAAATATAATCAGGATGCACTCAATGATGATGTCAAGGTTCTACATGACCTAGACCCAACTACTAGCTTAGTGTGAAGACCTCATGTGTCAAAGTTTAAGTAAATTCTCCCAGTATATTCTGAACATCTGCTAAAAGAATTTAACAAACAACGGTGAGTCCAAATGACTGAGTAAAGCTAGTGGTTAGACAGACAGCAGATACAGAATAAGATATTGAAGAAAACCTGTTCATCAATTAAATCTCAAAACAGAAGAAGAAAGTAAATGAAAATATTGAATTCTTAAAAATATGATCTTTTCCATTTTTCAATCACCATTCCTCTTACTCCTCAAAGTGAATCACTGGGCCAGAGTGACGGGTTACAAGTAACCTCCATGTTTTACGGCATTACTCCCAGAGTATAACATGGTCCATATTTTGCGGCATTACTCCCAGAGTAGAATACGGTATCCTCAAAGAGGATCTTTTCCGCATACAACGGAGAGGCCAAATGTCACAACAAGTGAACACATCCTCTTGTGCACAGTACTGTCACGTCTTCACAGTATTATGTTAAGTATGCATGTCTCATGTCAACGCCCATACATATCTTTCATGATATGCAACACCTTAACTATACTTGAACATCAAATATTCCTTTCCAACATACAAGTTAAGTATGCATGTCTCATATCAACGCCCATACATCTCATTTATGATATGCAAGACCTAACTCGTTTCCATCATCAAAACATTATAAAACATTTCTCAAAGGAAAGTGTTATGAAGGCAAAAACAACACTTTGATTTCTTGGTTAAAAATTGGCTTAATCACCATGTAGAAAATACCAATTTTGACATAAAAGTATTGAAATCAAAAGGAAAGAAATATGTTCAAGCTTTGAAAAATAACTTTTGGAAGAAATTTTGAAAAGAAACGAATCAAAGTTGAAAAAAACCTTGAAAACGAATTGTACTTTTAAAATGATACTTTTATGAAAGGACAAGCTTGTTCTTCATCAAGAACACAAAGAACATCAAGAATAATAGGAAGAATAGAAAAAAAACTATTAATATCAAGAGATGCTAGAATAATAAAGACAAGAGATTCACAATAATCATCATGAAAACTTGAATCGAAATCAAAGATAACCAACTAAACTTTACCTCTAAGTATGCTTGATCTTTGCTAAAAAATTTCCTCCACTTTCTACCACTTCACTTCACTCTTGCTCTCAAGATTTAACTCACAAAAATTCAAATTGAATGGTGTAGTCTTCAAAGGTCGAAATCCACCCCTATTTATAGGAAAACACAGCCGGTTGCATTCCGACACGTGTCCGGCCTAGCTAGGCTAGCTTTGGTGAGTCACTAGGCCACATTTCTCTCCTCTTGACACCTAGCAACCTACAGCAGCTGCATGGTAAGGCTATGGCCGAAATTCTCCTAGGTAGCCACGGCAAGTCATCGTCGAAACTCCTACGGTTCGACACTTCGTGGTTTCTAGGTTGTAGCCTTTTTGGTCGTGCTTTTGGCATCGATTTGTTGTGTTTCTAGCTTCGATTTATCATGCTATCTAGCCCTCACATGTGTCACTCTCTAGGGCAGCCAAAATTTTTTTCTTAATGGCTAAGTTTTGCTAATCGTTTCACTAATCTTCCGATAATCGCAAATCAACCTAATTGCTCCCGAGAAATCGACCTACTTCCTCCGAAAAATAAAAAGTCTCCAAATTTGAACCATAAACTCGTGGATGAACTCCCAACATATTAAAAGAATAAAAATCATGTGGTTCAGTTTTCGAGACAAAAACGTCCTGCTTGCTTAAAAACACAAATTGATCCAATACAAGCTCCTCAACATTCTGAACAACCTAGTTGCATGCGAACTCCAAATCTCACTTAATCATGTCCTAATAAGGTTTCGAGATAAAAATGACCTATTAGCTTAAAAATTTAAATTGATCCAATGCGTGCTCCTCAATCTCCTGAACAATAACTCAGTTGCATGTGAACTCCAATTCTCACTTAATCATGTCCTAATCAATGTTTCGAACTTAGTATCTCAAGTACTAAATACTCTCTCTTAGTCACTAAGTATCTCCTAAACGCACTACTAATATCAAGCAATATATCATAAACAATATGCATGTGATGTTTAAAAGCTCGGAGTATGACATGGAATGACTTATTTTTAATTTCAATGTTGTTTATTTCTTCAAGTTGCTGATGGTCAAGCTCTCTGAGGATTATTGAATGGCAAATAAGTACTTGGGTACACTGCCAATTTCAAGTTGCTTTTGCTAAAGAGGCAGAAAGCTGATCAGGAAGCTCAGGAGGTAATTAATTAAAATAGAAACTTCAATAGATTTTTGAGTCCACCACTAAGCCGATGATTTACCCAGAGAGGAAAATCGGTCCCAGCTCGGTCTCTCCAAAATAGTAAAATAGTAGAAGAGATGAGCGTAAAACGAAAAAACAAAGAAGACAAAAACAAGTAAATATCACAACCTTTGAGGTTTGATGAGTCATTAGAGTTCCATTAAAATGACTTTTAAAACATCTCAAGATGTATACAATTTGAATTCAAATCCTACGATACAATTTTAATCCTACGCAAGCCGAAGGAAGAAACCTATTCAATCTTCTGTTAACAACTTAAATTCGAGGAATGGAGAGAGGGTGAACAAATGACACAATTCTCATGTCTTTCGGCAACAAAATACGAAAATATTGCTGCCCTGAAGTGGGAAATTTTATATGAGGGACCTAACTAAATTTTTTCTCTGTACTTGAAGAATATGATTCTATTTTACTTTATTTTTCCCCAAACTCTTTTATATACTCTCCAATTTTAATTGACCAACCACATATAATGAGTCTCTTTACTTAATGAAGTTTGCAAAAGATGAGAACCGATAGCATAAATTGAGATAAATTGAGGAAAAAGGAGCGGGTCTGGTCATTGGAGATAGTCCATGACTTACACAAGAGTTGCTCATACACCTATTTGTAACGATAACTTATTTCAGAGAAAAATATACTCTTCACTTAAAAATTGCATCGTGTGTTGCGCTTTACATATCAAACTTTCACGTTTGAGACATCAAATTTTCCGTCTATTTTTTTCACAAACTTCGACCAATTTTTTTTTTTAAATTAATAAAATTACGATTATTTACTCGACTGTTATAAAGTCATAATCTTCATTCATTGAAGCTTCAATTTCTGCCTAATTTAACAGAAAAAATAGACGGACGGTACAAAATGTTAGGGATGAGTAATATCTAGGTGTAATGTTTCAAATATAACATTCTAGAGTGTGAAGTAGTGCAAAACCTACAGTAATTCGTAGGTGAAAGAAATATTTTTTAATTTATTTTTTTTACAAACTAATAAGAAAATTTTAGTGGTAAAAATGATTCAGAATCATGTTGAGAAACCAATTGCACTTTCTCATACGAAAAAAAGAAAAAAGAAAAAAAAAAGGAGTTTTCTGAGAATAGTCACCACTTGCGTTCCCAAAAGATCAATGCCACTACATGCTTACCCAAAAAAATCAAAAAAAGCATTAGCTATAGTCCGAGAAAAGGCACTTCATTCGGTTTAATGAAAAAACATTTTATTGTGTACGCCTACATTTCTATAAATTGGGATGTTTGTTTTTGTGAGATTTTTAAAATTCGAAGTGTTTTGAAAATTTTTAGGTGATGTTAAAGTTTATTGGTACGCGTGTAGAAGTTGTTGACTTGTATTGGTATTTGACTATGTTCTGTTTGTAAATTATAGAATTTATGTGTATCCTAGAATACAAACCAAAACAAACGACTCCTAGTCTTCAACCTTGAGATCGCATCCTTTTTGTTTAAGCTTTAATTAGCCTTTCTTCCTATGAAAAGGGTATTTTTCTTTTCCTCCCTTAAATTTCACCAAACAACTCAAGCCGTCGATCTTTAATTTTTTTTTTTTTTTTGTCTCTTGCATGTCATCAAAATGTCTTTTTAAGCGTTCCAAGATGTGCACAAAATGAAAAGACATATATCTTGTATTTATTTTCTTTCTAATTTTGTTTCACTTTTGCTTCATGTCTCAGTATCCATTATCTCCATTATATGAAAAGCATATGTCATAATCATTGAAGTGTTTTCTTTTAGACTCATCTTTCAAGTGTGTGATAAGTCATAACATGAAATATCTTAATTGATTTTCGACTCTTGTTTTGCGACGTTTCTTGTTACGAAGAGATATGATCCTTTACTTTAGATGTCGAGCTAGGTCTAAATCCTTAATTAGGCTTCAACCGACCTCGGCCTTTTCTCCCACCCTATATATTAATTGCAAGAGTGCTCAAATAGTCCTTATGAGTATTAACGTACCTATGAGTGCATTTTCACACTTTTTTCTTTTTGCATGGTTTCTTTTAGCTCTCTAGCCCAGAGCAATGTTGGCTGACAGGGCCGTCTATATTGTCCATATGGATGCCTAATCATTAATGCCTAAGGCCTTTGTCAATAATCATTGTTGGTTCTCGTCTATCATTGCATCCCTAAAGTCCACAAATCCTTCCTTATCGGACAACGATCAATCTTCACCGTCGCTTTTATATGTTTACAATCAAGTTTTCAAGGGTTTCAGTGCTTTTCTTTCTAAGTACGAATTGGAGACTTTGAAGAAGTCACCAGGATACATTGATGAGAATGCAAAATGTCATATTTTTCTCCCTTAATGTTTAGTCTTTTATACTTATTTGGTGCCTAAATGTACTCTTATATGTTTTGATTTAGGATACAAATGGAGGCATTAAGTGCAAAACGAAGTTAATTGGGCGATTTTGGACAGTTTCGACATCGCTTCTTAATCGGGGCATAAATCTCTCATCCAAGCTCTGATTGAGATGATTCAAGATGCTATGGAACGCCAAGAAAAAATCTACAACTTTTATGTTTTGAGTTTTAAGAGATTGGCTGCATGATAGACGAAATCGGGCTTGAATTTGCGTCACCTGCACTGTTGACGTTCTGGAACATTCCATAGATTGCAATCTAATATGCGGATCTGACCTGTTAATTTTGGGAAGTTTCCAGACCTGGTGCACGAAAATTCCAGAGGAAGACGCCACTTTCTTAGTTTTATTAGGTCTCTATTTTATTTTTAATATTTTCCTTAAATAGTCAGATTTGATATTGTTATAGTTTTAGAATATATTGGAGAGATATGCTAGGGTTGCAGCACTTGTAATGAACGTGTAAGAGAAGCATAAAACTTCTGAACCAGCCGCCTCTCTCTCCCCTCTCTTCTAACTTCTCCTTCGAGTTTTCATCATGGCCCTGTGTGGCTAAACTTTTATACTTGGTCGAAGGGAAACGGAAGCCTCGGAATCAGTAAAACTGTGAGATCTAATTTATTTTCATTGTTCAATTTATGCTTTGAGTATTGGATGTTCTTTGTGCCTATTTTCATGATTGTCTCGTTTAATAACTAGGAGGCCTACTAGTTTATTATTGTTTCAATCTAATGCTGGGTTAGATATCAAATCCGTAATTGTTTGATCCCTCTAATTTGTGAAGCAACTAAGATTTAATGATTTGCTGCATCAGAAATCATTAGATCTTAGGAAGAACGAACGACTAAATTAAATGCAACCGCTTGTGCTTGTGTTGTTTAGCTTCATCGATCTCTCTAATTCTTAAGGCTGCTACTCGATTAAACCTTTAGCGCTTGTCTTGGGTTGTTTAGTAGTTAGGGTTAATTAGATCGCTTGTTTTCTAATTAACTGCGACTAAGGAGAGATAGGAAAATAGTTCCAGCGGTGAATATTCAAAGTGTGAATTGATATATATTTGCATCGATGATCAGTTGTAAAATTCCGATGGTGGATGTTAACCTAGACCAAGGTTTGTTCTTTTGATTGATTTTGATACTTTAATTTGAATTGTTCCTTAGTTGTTTTTCTTAAAATTATTTTCGTTATACTCAACCCCCCCATCCTTGTTCACGTAGCATAAAACTAGGCTAGATACTCCTCGTGGGAACGATCCTTACTCGCACCACTACATGTATTTTTAGGAGTTTAGGTATTATTAAGTTGGTTGCCTGCGATAGCACACCATATATCTCAACTGTTGATAACATTATTGTCTTCCCTCAAACCACCTATACCTCTGAGTTCCTTTCACTCAACCCTACGATTGGTCTATGGCTAGCTTCAAGTTATGGTGAGGATGTCATTGTTGGTGTTATTGATTCTAGAATTTGGCCAGAAAGTTAGAGCTTTAAAGATACTGATATGACCTTGAAAGTTCCAGAAAAGTGGAAGGGAATTTGTCAAAGAGGACAAGATTTTAATTCCTCTATGTGTAATGCCAAGCTCATAGGAGCTAGGTACTTCAATAAAGGACTTGTAAGGAATATACCTGTCAAGAAGGTTAGCATGAACTCTGCTAGGGACACTCTCGGACATGGAACTGCCATTTCTTCTATTACTACTGGAAATTATGTGAATGATGCATCCTACTTTGATTATGCTCTAGGAGTAGCAAAAGGAGCCGCATCAAAGGCTAGACTGGCCATCTACAGGGTTCTTTGGGACAAAGGAGGAGTTGCTGCTGATGCTACTGCTACTATAGAGCAGGGGCAGCTCCAGCTATAGGCAAGGTAGGCGGTTGCCTAAGGCTCCCAAATAGGGAGGCCCCAATTAATTTTTTTTTTAATAGGTATATTTAATAATGATAAGGCCTAAAAAATTTAACTTAAAGCTATTTGTATAGAATTTTAATTAATTAATTTTTAATCTATAAAGAGGCCTATTAAATCTCATTGATTGAAGAAATTAACCATTAACTCTTCCCCAGTTTACAAAGTCTCTTGCATCTATCAACCTTATAATGTCTCTTTATTTAAAAGATATTAATTACAAATTGATTCAAACCAAATTTCATAAAATCAATATCCTATAAAATCTCATTATTTGGCAATTGATTCAAGAAATCCTATAAAATCTCACACCTAATTCATTTAATATTTTTTACCGTTACTTGACAAACAAAAATAATTCCTAGCTTTTTATACCATAAAATCTATTTAATATTTTTACCGTTGTATGCATTAATTAACAACTAAAAATCTATCTTAAAAGGACTTAATCTATAAATCTTTTCACAATTACGTGAGACTATATTTTGATTGCTTGTTAAGTACAAAAACTACTTAAAAATCCTTTCAACCATCCTATTTTTTCTCCTCATTTATTGGTGCTTCCCAATTCTTATCTATGGGATCAAGATCACTCATAGTCACTAAAGTTAAGGTGCTATATTCTAAACTTTTTATTTTATGTTTTATTTGTTGTAGTTATCGTTATTTCTATTATATTTTTGGTTTTTTTATTTAATTTGAAAAAGTTGAAATATTTGGATGAGGATGACTTGAAAAATTATTGTCTTGTACTTGAAAATGTTTTAAAATAGAAAATCATGTTGATATTGATGGTTTAGATTTGTTTTCAGAATAGAAAGTGTTAAAAGAGATTTTAAGATCAACTATGGCGCAAGAAAGATTAAATATATTAGTCATATTATCAATTGAAAATAATATATTAACAAATTAGAATATAAAACTTTGATAAGTAATTTTGCATCTAAAAAAGCTAAAAGAATATGTTTTAACTAAATTTTTATTAATAATTTATTTTTTATATGTATTATTTTATAAATTATTATAAAAAAACCTCACTTCGAAGTTTCGCCTAAGGTCTTAATTACCTTAGAGCCGCCCATGATATAGAGCAAGCGATTTCCGATTAGGTCAATGTAATTTCGCTATCAATAGCTTGGAAAGGTGTTCCTTTAGAAATAGATACATTTGCAAGATGTACATTTCCAGCAATGGAGAAAAGGTATTTTAGTTGCAGCTAGGGCTAGAAATAAAGAACGAGGCATAACAACTATATCTAATGGATATCCTGCTAGATGTATGCCCTCAAAACCAAATATTTTTTTGAATAATTATTTTTATAATTATTGTTATTGATGGATCACTTGTATATTATTATTTTGGGTACATGCAATGACATAAGATGTTATATTTACAATGACATTAGATGTTATTGTTGAGTAACATTGTAGAAAATCAGGCCAATGATTAATGAATCGGAGGAGGGAGTATGATTTTTCGATCCTTGTTGACTCACTTTGTTCTAGACTAGGATACATAAAATGTACAAATAGATCTACACTCGTTGTGCCTCTATAAGATAGAATGATGGACTCCGTCATTGAGGTGGTGACTTTAAGCAGACGAATAGGTGCAATATAAGAGTACATGTACTGAACGGGATTAAATATGAATACCTTCTGGAAACGGTCACTGATGTAGAGAATGATATTCAGCACAATTAGCTTATGTTGTCCTTAGACCTGAGAGAGTTATGCAGTTTGCTTGTTGTGTGCTTGTGCTTTGACTGAGTTGTTTGGTGATGGTCTTCGCATATCAAATATTCCAAATAATATTGGGCCTTATGCATAGTAAGTGAATTTATATAATTGCTCAATATGGAATCCACCAGTCTCTTGATGAGGCAGTATATTCATTATGTCTGTATATTGTTTGGACTCAAATAAAAACGCTGCACAGCGAGATTTTGTGAAAAGTATTTTTCACGGTTTTTGGTTATATATATATATATAATATATATATATTAAATAATTATTTGTGAAAATTATTTTGGAAACTTTTGAGAGTCCAACTAGATACAGATAGAGAATTAAAGAATTATATGAGCTAGAAACTTTATCGGTTATATTATTCCGGTCCTATTAGCTCATGTGGAATATAGTATGGTGGAAGGATAAATAAGTATAATTGTTAGCAAAAGGGATTTCACAAAAACAATCTCATTATCTCGGGGTCAATTGTGATATGTTAATGGATATGATCACAATTTGTAGAAGCCCATAAATTCGGATTATAGAATATAAGGGAGGTAATGAAAAAGTGTTTTTCATGATGATCCTACGGCCGAGATTTGAGATCCCTAAAGATCCCACGCATAAGCACAGTTGAGTTCTGGGCAAGCCATTATAAAAGGCTCAGAAATTCATTTGAGAGTAAGAAATTCATTTTTAATTTCGAGACTCTAGAAAACTCTCTCTCTAGAAAAATCTGTGCGCGTGGATCTAACGGAGGCGGAACATTTGGGCTGCTTTTGATTCGAAGATCTTTTTCGCTACATTTCACAATCTTTCATATCCGTGGGCCTTAACTATCACTACAGGCACAACTGATCGTTGGTTTAATGGAATTTTGGATATAGATGGCGTAATAAAAATTGTTGGTTGGAGCCTTTTTTGAGGCTATGTCCCAATGGGTTCATTGTCGTCGCTGTATAATAAGACCTTGTTGGCTTGTGGTAAGATTCTCTCAAAAGCTCCTCCTGATATTATCAAATATCACGGTGGAAGTCTTTCTATGTTGTAGCAATTGAATGGCCTTTTAAGTGCAGGAGTGGAAGGTGGTATAGTTGTCGTTAAATTTTCTACATTAGTAGAAATGGATGCTATACAAGAAATGAATGTTTGCCTGCGAAAAATTATACTTACTTGATCCAAACGATCTTGAACTTTGTCTGATTGAATCTCAATCTTCGATAATCTTCAAGTTTGTTGATCTCACACCTTGAGTCTTGATTTCACAACTTAGCAGCCCAAATGTTCTGCTCCTTCCTTTCCACGCCTCACAGTGTCACAGGGTTTCTCAAAGTCATAATGGTCAAATGTCTAAAAAAGATAGCTTATAGTCTTTTTCTGAACCCTATTTGTGATATAGCATGGGATCGTTAGGGACCTCAAATCTCGCCGTAGGATCACATGAAAAAACTCTTTTTCCATTAACTCCTTATATTCTTTTATTCCTGAATTTTAGGCTTCTACTAATTGTGATCATGTCCATTAACATATCACAATTTACCCCAAGTATTTATGATTGATTTGTGAAATCCCTTATGCTAACAATTATTCGTTTATTTATCCTTCCACCACACTATATTCCACATGAGTCAATAGGACTGGAATCATATCACCGATTAAGTCCCTAACTCATATAATTTAAATTCACAATCTGTAACTCGTTGGACTATCAATTGTTTCCAAAACAATTTCACAAATACATATATAATATATATATATTAATTTTCCAAAACAATTTCGTTAAATACCATTGGCCAATGGATTCTTTTTCTAGTTCAACCCTATACAGATATATTGAATATACTGACTCATCAAGAGACTGATGGATTTCTTATTGAGCATTTATACAAACCCACTTATTATATACAATACCCAACATTATTTATAATCTTTGACCTAGAAAGATCATCACCAAGTGATTCGGTCAAAGCACAAGTACACAGCAAATGGGTCCATATAACCTCTCTGGTCTAAGGATACAATAAACTATTGTGCTGAATACCTTCTCAACATCAGTGATCACTTCTAGAAGGTATTTATATTTGATCCCGTTTAGTGCATGTACTCTTACATTACACCCACTCATTTGCTTAAGGTCACTACCTCAATGACGAAGTCCATCATCCTATTAAATAGAAGCACAACGAGTGTAGACCTATCGTACATCAATATGTACCTGGTCTAGAACAAAACATCAAGTGAACAAGGAACTGAAGAGTCATACTTTCCACCTTTGATTCATTAATCATTTGCATTACTTTTTTACAATGTCACTCAATAATATCTATGTAACATCATATTACCCAATAAATAAATATAAACATGTGACATCTAAATAACTATTATTTAAACAAATGATTTTTAGGGCATTATTCTTACAAGAAATGGATTGTGCTTGCATTTTGATTAACCCTAGTGATGCTGAAGTTTTGTTCAGGCACATGGAAGCTACTCCTTCTATACCATCGGCTTCCTTGATATTCAAACAAACCAATCTTGGGATGAAGGGTGTTGTTCAAAATTCGCAAGTGTACGAAATCGTAACAAGTAATATAGTAATAAGAAAGGATGTCGAACCCACGAGGACTACTCACCTATTAACTATTGAAATTGTTCTAATTCTAAATTATTTGAAAATCAAGAAAAGTGGTGGATTTTGAATTTGCAGAAACAAAAATAAATAAACTTAAAAGAAAAATTTCACCCAAGAAGAAAACACTAAGGCATCCGACTCACCTAACCAATCAAATCCAAAATCCTAACCATGCAATCAGTCAATTATCAACCTCTTTGATAGCAAATATTCTAATTTATCTAAGACCCTCTCTCGAGTAGAATTAGAATTACCCAACATACAACAACCCGCGATATGTCTATGCGAATTTAGAAGCAATTGAGCACATTAAGATTAATAATATTTCTCATGAAAGCCGCACAAATCACGTTGGCACATTCCTGTCTTTCGTTCAATTCATGGCATACATCATTTGAAGCTAAACTACGTGCATCATCTCTCGAGTTAACACGCACACAACAAATCATTCAACTATTGGCCAGATAATTGAAAGCATTAAACTCAATGATGTATACTTCAAAAAGAATGGTAAAAATTCGATCACATGGTAATAAGCTTCAGAATTGTCATGGAGAGGCTACATCGTAGCCTTAGCAATAGAAATTAGTTCATAGCAAAATCAGAATAAATCAAAACAACTCTGGAATTCATAATGAAAATTATACAAAGAGAAGAGAAGATAAAAGGATTAAGAAGGAATTATATGTAGATCGAGAATCTCAATTGTTGACAAACTCCAATTCAGCCTCCGTCTTCTTCACCTTGTTCCAAGCTTCGGATTCCTCTCCAGTGGTGAAAAACTCTCCTTTTTTTCGTGCCCTAGTCGTTCTCCCCCTCCTTCCTTCAAAACCTCCTTGTTTCCTTAAAACAGGGTTCTCAAATAGGCAGTTTTCCCTCGACCTCTGACTTGATGCTCCGTTTTCACCTTTTGCTGTTCCTTTTTTGGAAAATCCCAAAACACGAAAGTTGTAGCCTTTTCTCTTAGCTTTTCGTAGACACCACGATTGACCTCATTAGAGTTCTATATCAAAAGATATGCTCCAAATACCGAAGGGTGTTTCAGGAATTCCAGGAATTCCGAGAAAGGAAAGTTTCCTTTGTTAGTTCCAATGAATCCTTCAATTGATTTATTCCTCCTCTTGTTTCATGCGGCACACCAAAACCTAATAGATGTTTAGGTTTTCTTTAAAATAAAAACACACGTTGGCCTCACATTGTGAGCTGGACCCCAACCTCTCATTGACTTGGTGAATCCCGAAATTCTTGGCAGATTTGTTCCCCGACTTCCAGCTGGATTTTGAACTTCAAAACGGCGTAACTAGGTTTCGGGCTCTTCATAAAAGTTTTAGGCCTTCGTCTTAGCTTTCCAGAGAATCAAACAAAACTGGAAACCGATGTCTGTAGCTCCCGTTACAATCGATTGATCAAACAGTATTCTGGTTTGCCTAGACCGGGCTAACTAGGGTTTTGCTTTGTTGACCTAACCCGAATTTGGCCTCTTCACATCAGCCCAATTTCACCTAATCAAACACATGTAAACTGCAAAATACCAAGAATTTCTAATAATTCAGTAAATGTAAAATACCTCAAATTCTAGACAACTAAGCAAAGAAACACATACAAAATGCTCTAAATCAACACAATTATGATGACCAAATGTGTGAAATAAATTCTCACATCAAAGGGTACACCTACCGTTGCAGTTTTGTTGTATCATGTCCTTCACGTAGTATTCCGTGTATTTTGAAACTTGATGTAATGGCACCTGGATCACTAATTTTGGGTGCTTGGCCCCCGAATGTTCCATTAAGTGATCAAGGAGTAAACAAATTATATAATAATTTCAACATTATGTCGGGGACATCCCTAGCTTGTCCTGATGCCTCAGGTGTGGCTGCTCTTTTAAAAGGTGCACATCCAGAATGGAGTTCTGCAGCAGTCAATTCGACTATTATAACTACTGCTATCCCACTTGATAATACTTTTAAGCCAACTCGAGACAACAAAAATTACGTCGAGGCTGCTTCACCTTTATCCATGGGAGCAGGACAAATTGATCCAAATTAAGCTCTCGACCCAGGTTTAATCTATGATGCAGCGCCCCAAGACTATGTGAATCTTTTATGCTTCATGAACTTTAGCCAGAGATAGATATTTGATATTACTAGATCACGAAAGTAGAGTTGCTTGAAGCCTTCTAATCTTAATTGCCCTTCCTTTATGGTTCTATACCGTACTAAGGGAGAGAAGTTTGAACGGAGCTTTCGAAGAACTGTAATTAATGTTGGACAAGATAGAACGAATTATACAGCAAGAGTGACTGAACCCAAAGACTCTAATATCATAGTGTCACCACAGATATTGAGCTTCATAGAGAAGAATCAAAAGAGGTCATACACACTCACTATAAAATATGCAGGAAAGAGGAAAGTTGAAGTCGCATCTGGAGATCTTGTTTGGGAAGAAGAAAATGGACATTACAAGGTGAGAAGTCCGATTGTGATAGCCTTTGACCGGGAGTGAATGAGCCGTGGTTCGTGTTAATTGGTGATTTCAATTTTATTTGCCTGTAACAGCTATATGAAATTCTCGGATCTTTTAAAGTGATTGTCCAATATTATAAACATCATTTTGTTTCTTTTACACTTTGTGACAATGATTTTTTTCCTATTTGAATGCATAATTTGTTACCATTCTTACTTTTGGGATAGTGCTTATAATAAGTTATATGTATCTTTTGGATTATTTATTCTAAAATTTTCAGCTTGTTTCTTTTTTTTTGCGTACATCTTACGTATCTTGCCCTACCATTTACTCTGTAGTCATGCTTTTTCCACTAGTAAGTGAAAATTACAACGACCAAAACAGATTACAATAGATATAACTGTTTACAATGGGATATTGTTTGCTCAACTAGTCTAGCTCACTGTACCTGGATCAATGTCTGAAAATATGACATCGTTGGGCCCTAATTCTATGAATCTCTGTTGGTCCAAAAATGACGCATTGTCCTTTTGGCCCCCCTCCCCATGCTCCTGGACATTGTGGACTTGTTCTGTGTGCTGCTGACCAACTTAAGCTGCTCCGTGTCACATATCACGACACCCTGAGCAATCAAAAAATAAGTCAAGAACACGCCGTATGGGAGGCTACTACTATGAGTCGACCAAGCCTCCTCCACTATCAACTGGTACTTGTAGAGTAGGAGATCAATCTACGTCTATTGACCAAGTAGGAACATGCACTGCGCTCTCGGGAATGGGCATGGGATCTGCCATCGATGTTCAGCGTCCAGATCAGGTCCATCATCTGCCAAAACAGACTGAATTCACACTGGTCAATGAGACTACCAACAACTGCAGACATCTGCCCAGTCATAATGATCCGTTGTTCCTACTCTGACATCCTCTCCTTATCAGTTAGGGGTGTCGATGGGAAGCATGGGGTCGTGGGCCGCTCACAGCTCAAAAAAGCGACAATGACATTCGTCAAGAATGAGAACTATATGTCTCACATTATCAGCTATAGCACATATCCATCCCCCGTAGCCACAATGGCATAGTAGAAATCTCGTACCAGGCTATCCATAGTGAAATCGGCCGTCCAGGAGAGCTGAGGTAAAAATCTCTGGTACTCGAAGAATTGGAACAAGGTGTTATCCTCATACATCAGCTCATCAAAATCAGAGAGCGTCACTATGGTCAGCTCTGGCTCTCTCTTGGGACGACGATCCCACCCCAGTCCTCAAACTAATGCATGCACGCTTAACTCCAGACATTTTACATATGCTGCAATAATTGTATATAAATATGTGTTAATAAATTAAAAATAAAAATATAATTAAAATAATGAATCTGCAATAACTGGCGATCCATTGGCTACTCTTGGTGATTGATCTGCCAATTCACTGATTGAACATTACGAAAACAAGATTTAAGTGCAAGCATTGGTGTTTGATTCAAATTTAGGGCTATACAAAAGCGAGAGAGGCTAAATCCTTTTGAAATGATTTAACAAGGTTGTGGATTTACCACTACGTGTTCTAAAATACTCCAAAGCAAATAAAATGTTTGTTATCATCAAAATTGAATTAGATTACTCAAGGAGCAACCTTAGGCTAACATCTTCATCCATAACATTCCTTCACCTTTTGTCTTGTGCCACTTCTTCAAATGTGGCTTACTATAGGGGAAAGAGACAAAAAAGTGTTAGTTGATGTAATATTTTCGTTACCTCCTTGGTGGCTTCATAACTCTCTTGAAGGCTTCTCTTACCTTGTGGCCCTTCACTTGGACTTAAAAAAGACGATGCTGGTGTTGAAGGAGGAAAGTGTCTAGATTGCTCCAAAACATCATTTTAGTGCTCATTTTCAAAGAAATGAAGAAGATGATAGTCTTCTTCTGAAGACTTTCAATCCCAAGTACTTGCTTCATCAAACTTATCACCTCGACTAACAATAGTCTTGTGATCAGTTGGATTTCACAACTTGTAGCCTTTGGATCTTGAATCATAGCCGATGAAGACTAATTTTATGCTTTTGCCAACTAGCATGGATCTTCTTTCATCCGGCCAGTGTATATAAGTAGTACTTGGGTTTATTCTGCTCTATTCTTCTTGAGGAGTTTTGACCTATACATTTTTTTGTGGGACATCAATTTGACAAGTACACCACATAAGAATCGCTTCTGTTCAAAATTCTTTCAGCAAACCTTTGCTTTTCGACATACTTCTGGCCATGTTAAGAATGGTTTGATTTTTTCTCTCAACAACCCCATTTTGTTGTGGGGATCTTGGAACCATTAAAGGATGGATAATTTCATTTTCTTGACAAAAGCTTTTGAAGGAATTTGATATATATTCACCCATCTAACGGATTGTAAAGCCTTTATTTCAAGCAACTTTGCTTTTTCAACAAGTGCTTTGAAATTTCTGAATGTTTCAAATACTTTCAATTTTCTTTGAGAAAATAGACTCATATTTTTAAGGCTAAAATCAGCAATAAATAGAATGAAGTATTTGTTCTTACCAAATGATAGTGGATTGATTGGGTAAAAAACATTCAAGTGAACAAGTTCTAGTGACTTTGTTGCTCTTGTACTAGCCTCCTTTAGAAACCTTTTGATTGCTTCCCAAAGAGACATGCTTCACAAAGTTGATTAGGATGCTCAATAGAAGGCCAGCCATTCACTATCATCTACATGGCTAGCAATTGGAGTCCTTCAAAATTTTGGTGTCCAATTCTCAAGTGCCAATGCCAATTTGAATCCTTAACACAATTCTTTAAGCATTTCACCATATCGGTTTGCATGTTGAGTATTGGAACTTGGGTTATCAAACACCCCATTTCATTCCCTCTTGAAAGACTACGATTTTTCATTTGAATATCATAGCCTTTCTTTAAGAGTTGTCCAAAGATCAAAATATTGCTCTTCATGCTTGGCACATAATAAACATTAGTAATAAATTGATACCCTCCATTATTTAATCGAATCAAAATTACACCTTTTCCCTCAATCAAAACATTGGACAAGTCTCCAAAAGTAAGCTTTCCACTCATGTATTCGTCAATCTCCACAATCTTACTTTTATCTCCACACATATGGTTACTTGCCGCATTGTCAAGATACCACAAATTCTTCTCTTCATTTTCTTATCCTTTGTACGCCAACAGCAAATTGTGCTCTGTTTTTTCTTTTTCAACGTAATTGGCTTCTTCTTCAACATTGTTGGTGCTTTTACACTCCTATGCATAATGACCATACTTTTTACAATTGAAACATTGAATTTGGAATTTGTCATATCTTCTTCCGTTTGATCTTAAATTGTTTCCTATTCCACGCCCTCTTGATGATTGTCCCTCGTTATCATTATTGGAAAAATAATGATTGTCTCTTCCACATCCTATTCTTCTTCAATTTCTTCGTTGGCCTCTACCTCAACCACGTCCACGACCACATCCTCATCCTTTGTGACCTCCATCTTGCTCTTCTTCTTTGTCCTTTAGAGAGAGCTTTTTAGCTAGAACTTGCTCTAATGGCTCTTCCGTCTTGTTTTTGAGCCTTTCTTCGTGAGCTTGTATAGATCCCCATGAATTGATCAACTCTGATGGCTTCCAAATCTTTGAATTCCTCGATAATTACCGTGATGAAGTCAAACTTTTGCTACAAAGAATGAAGGATATTTCCGATGACACGAACATCCTCTAATTTTTCTTAGTACCTCTTCATTTGGTTGACAATGGAAAACATACGTGAAAGGTAATTCGTCATTAATGTTTGCTTGGAGATGGTTGCATTTGCCACATTTTCAAACATAGCTTCATCCAAACATTGATGGATGAGCATGAGGGCTTGTTGATCCTTTGAGTAGGAGTTAATTGAGGTTCATCACGAGGCCCTTCAAAGTCTTTCTCGACAACATCTCATGCATCTTGGGATCCAAGCAACGCCTTCATTCGCATATACCAATTATCAAAATTATCTTTTGGAAGGAGAGCAAAATTAAAGGGAAATGTGGAATTGACCATTTTTCTTGGCTCTGATACCACTTTCTCTAATTTTTAAAAGAACCCTCAATACTTTGTTTATGACGCTATGTGGAGTTTCATAAATACTTCAATAGAAGCTTCATTCTACCTACTTAAGAATTAACAGAAAGGTTACATGGATATTTATGGTCCATAATAGACTTTGAAACTTCTAAAATATAACACCTAACTCATCATATTAAATCTCATTTAACTCTCACGTGAAGAAGATATTAAAAGTCTCTAACCCTTCCACTTTGTTACCTATGAGAATATCAAAAGATATAATCTCCCATTAACTAATGTGTTGGAAATAAACAATAATTGAGTTTAATAAAAAAGAGGGTGAAAGGCAAAACAAGAGAGAATCGGGTATGTATCAATTTAACCATCCTTGTTTATTTCTTTTGATGTAAAATATCTCCATGGATCTATGTCATATGATATTAGGATCCTCTGATTGAATTTTGTGACCTTTGGAGGTGATTTAGGTTGTTTTTCGGTTTTGTTAACTTTCGAGCTTCAATGAAACTCCAAATTTTTGTTTGAGTAACAGATTCTTTTATATTTTTATAGAATTATTCACAATTTTGAAAAGTTATAATTTCCATACAACAAATACAAAACTTATGAAAAGAAACAAATTCAAATTTCATAATTTTCAAAGTTCATTCGATATGGTTTTAGATTGGGTTAAGTTTAGGGGTGGGTATCGGTATTGCTAGAGCCAGAATTTGAAATTCCAACTCTGATACCAGTAATAACCGGATGCCTATTTTGGCATCCGATTCCAGTCTGGCAGCTGTCAAAATTCTGGCAATCCCAGTATCAGATGCAGGAATTCTGGCGGTGAAATATGGGCTGATTTTGAGCCCAAAATATTAATTTTTCAGGCTTTTGATTCTGGGTTTATTAGTTATTACACAATTTGGTCTTAGGCTTGATTTTTTAGGCAGGTTTTTAAAGATGGATGTTGGATCCAAAATGGCAAAAATTTAGTTAGATGTTGGATTGGATGTTGGATCCAATACTTTTTTAGTCATTTACATATTACAATTCTATAATTGTTTCAATTGCGTTAAATTAATAAATCACATACATACATTAATGAAAGAAAAATGACACAAAATTGTAAATAACAAATTTACAAATTACAAATAAACATATAAATAAAATCTACAAATAATACAAATTTAGATTCTGAAAAAAAAAATCTACAAATATTACAAATTGGATAGTTGAATTGAATGGAATAAAATGCTGGCCATTTAATCAAAACATCACTATCATATGACTAGGGTAGTGTTAGTTTTGTATGGTCATTTTACTTATGCCCATAATATTTAATGACCAACTACAAAAGATTGGTCACTAATGACTAAACTAGTTTAAATTTTAACTAATGCATAACATAACACTTAATTGATTACTTTCAATTTTCCAAAACAATGAAATATCACCATATCAAAATGATCAACTTTACAAAATAATGAAAATTGTGAAATATAGGCACAACACCATGTCCATCATTAAAAAAAATCCAAATAAAAAATAATTGTTTATGTTTATTGCATACTTATAGTTAAATAAATAACAAAATAAAACAGACCCCCAAAATCCAAATTACTAATTACCAATCAATCTCATTATCTAAGATTCTAAGTCTAACAATTATTAATCTAATATTATGGGCATTTTCCTTCAAAGCAAAAAACAATACACTAATATTGTATTTTGTAACAATTAAAATGAAAAACTATACCTCCCTTTAATCGTCCATGTCAAGAGTTACACTATCTGTGTTGGAGACCGAGATAATAGACATCAGTTGTGTAGGGTTATAGTCATGTCTGGAAACAAAGAGTGTTTAGAAAAA
Source organism: Morella rubra (assembly GCA_003952965.2). Taxonomy (NCBI): domain Eukaryota; kingdom Viridiplantae; phylum Streptophyta; class Magnoliopsida; order Fagales; family Myricaceae; genus Morella; species Morella rubra. Next base: position 17,106,472 of record CM025855.1, on the reverse strand, counting down.
AAGAACATTTTAAAAAAACATGTAACAATTAAAATAAACTAAACAAAGAAAGCATTACCTTTTTCCGCATAATAACTTTCTAAATCTATAGTTTTATCACCAATTTCAGGTTCACGTTCAGCATCTTCACGAATGTCCACAGATTGTAACCAATTTTGAGCACATATAATACCCTCCACTGTTTCCGGAGATACAGATGCTTCGAAAGGCATCCAATACATGTCCTCTTGCGCTGAAGACCGACTCATATGGCATGGTTGTAATGGGGATGGCATGTACATCTCGAGCAATCTGAGCAAGTATAGAGAACTTAAATTGATTCACTTTCTACCAAGCCAGAATATCAAAATCCTCCATCTTAGGTTGAGAATGCTCCATCAGATATCTATCCACCTCAGATGTGGTTTCTATGACATCATTCTCCTCCATGAAAGACATATATTCATTCCACATGTGTTTTTCTGTACCACTTGTACCACAACTAGAACCACCAGCTTCACTTGTTGTTCCTTGATGCTATGAAGTATTATCATAACCAAAACAACATTATACTCCATAAACAATCGATCAAATATAATTCTAACCAAATCACTCATCGCTCAACCCTCCTCCTTGCCCAATGTCTTAGAGAACCAAAAACGCAACCAACCCAACTTCAATTGGGGATCAAGTGTTGCTGCCACAAACAATAGTCTATCCACATCTTTCAGATTACCCCAATATTTATCATACTTTACTTGCATCCTTATCGCGATATCCACCAACGATGCATCCTCGCTTTGAGCAAACTCCTTCAATTGGTTGTGAATCAAAGCCAATTGGGTACAAAATAGGTTTGCAGTAACAGTCTTCGAAGCAGATATCTTCAATGTGACATCATAAAACAACTTCAAAAAGTTTATAAAATGCCTCACACACACCCAATCATTTGTAATTGGAGGCCCTAACCGCTTCTTCCCTTGCCCGTCATCTGTTAAGAAATCCAAAAATCCTAACCTATTATCGAAAGAAAACATATCACTAATAACATCTTCATACTTTGCTGCAGACTCCAACATAATATACGTTGAATTCCACCTTGTAGTTACATCAGGCTGCAATAATTCATCTGAAGGAAGCAACCTCTTTCTTACACAACTTCTAAAATAATCCAACCGTTGAGGGGATGACTTAACATACTTCACAAAATTTCTAATCCTAACCACCAAATCATCCCATTCTTCCAAACCGTTTGCACAGTCAAGTTTAAGATACGTGCACAACACCTCATGTGTATAAATTCATGCCCACAAACAACTACCCCCACCCTACCACCAGCAAGTGCCACTAGTCTCTTTTTAAAATGATCAACTGCAACATTATTAGATGATGCAGTATCCACCGCAAGTCTTGCCAAAAAGCAGTGCCATTGTCATGCATGTGGGTGTTATCCGTGTCACCCTAACTACTCACTGTGATGATCATCCAAGGTCAATTGGTGATCCTGACTCTACGAAATCCAAGGATCCTTTTGTGCAACACAAATTTAGAATCCACGTGTTGGTTGTATAACAAATCCTAGGACATGTTCCTAAAATAATATTTCTCAACTTATTCTTCTCATCAAGATGAAGATCCATACAATCTTTCATCACTATGTATCGAGAGAGCATCCTAAATTAAGGCTCAACTTCATGAATCATATCTTTGACCCATCCTTGCTCACCACCCTAAATGGCAACTCATCGACAATTATGAATCGAGTGATGACCCTCCAAACTTTCTTCTCATCATACGTATCTATCTTCATCTCCCCCACAACATCACCCTTCACCAATTTTGAAGAAGCATTGTGAGTGAACTTCGATTGAGAGAAGTCCAACTTACTTTGCTTCCATTGATAGGTTAAACAACATTCAAGTGAGACCTCATACCAGAGGTCCCTTGACGGCTGTGGTGAACCCCAACCGCGTGATTACAATAGTTACATTTTGCCATTGGCTTATCCGGATCAATCACTTTTTTGTCCCTTATGAAATGATCCCACATGGGAGATGGTTGAGAAACTTTCCTCCTCTTTGGGAGAGGTTGCGCTAACACATCAACACCACCCCCAACTTGAGGAGCCGGCTCCTCACCAAAAATAGAGGAGGAAGCATTGGCTCCAACTTGGGGGCGTGGTATCAGTGAGTCAATGAAGGATTAGAAGAATAAGTAAAAGGATCCATCTAACAAAACAAAAAGTTTTGAAACAAAAATTTATCAGATTTTTATCCCCTAAAATACTCATACTCTAATAGTCATTTTAAAACTGTATAATAGTCATTTAAAAATATAAAATAGAAACCAAACAATAAATTAAATTAAACATACTCATACTCTAATTACTAATGGTCATTTTAAAACTAAACATTTCATTTCTAAACAATTTCAAATAGATTCAAATTAAACATATTCACAATTTCAAACATACGTGAATAATTTCAAATTTAACATATGCATTTCTAACAGATTCAAACAAATTAATTTCTAAACAATTTCAAATTAAACATATTCACAATATAAGTCATTTAAAATTAAACATACTCATACTCTAATTGCTAAACAATTTCACAATCAATCAAGAAAATTTCAAACAGATTCACAACATTTTGAACAATTAAACAGAGAGGTAGAGACTCAGAGTGGGCAGAGGCAGAGTTGTTCAAAAGAGATAGATAGAGAGAGAGAGGCAGAGAGGCTGTCAATCAATCAATAGCAGCAGCCTTGGCCCTTGGCCTTTGACAGTTTCACAGCAGAGGGACTAAGAGTGAGGCAGACAGTAACCACCAAGACCATAGAGAGTGAGAGACTACAGAGAGAGCTGAGTAGTAAGCTGAGGCCTGAGAGAGTGAGAGTTCGAGAGACTAGAGAGAGAGACCTGTGTGAGGTGAGAGAGAGAGAGACCTGTGTGAGGTGAGAGAGAGAGACCTGTGGAGTGAGGTGAGAGAGTAGAGACTGAGAGAGTGAGAGAGAGACGTCGAATGAGGGGGGAGAATTCGGGGGAGGGTTTTGAAAAAAAAAACCCTAGGACCAAAACTGTGTGTTTTAGGTTTTTTTTTTTAAAAAAAAAAATCCGGTACTAGAATTTTGCCCTGTCATGGTAGAATTACCAGTATTGGTTTCGCTACTGCGAATTTTGTATACCTTATATTGGCTCCGGCTCCGATTCCGAGCGGTATACGATATGCGGTGGGAGGAACCTGTACCGAAATTGGAATTTTGGTACCGACGGAAGTTTTGCCCACCCCTAGTTAAGTTTTATGTTAGAATGACTACAACAAATTTCATTTTTTGGGACAGAAAATTGCCTCCCAAAAACTGAAGATTCTTTTGGGACATATTGGGATCATCTCGTGGGTGTCCCAATATCCCCATCCCAAAATATATTTTGAGATGGAATTTATTCCGTCCCCGAAAAAATATAGCTTTGGGGACGAATGACACCATCCCAAAAGGAGTCACCTAGCGTTGCAGAATAATTTTTTCTACTACAGTCCCACCTCGACAGTTTATAAAAGACCTCTGCTAGTACTTAAAAGAACTCCTCTGTCGACATGTGATCAGCTACTTCCTCTGGCCAGAGATTTCTTTTTCTCGAGTCCAACTCTACACATATATACTTGAATATACTCTCTCACAAAGAGACTGATGGATTCATTATTGAGCATTTATCTCACTCATCATATAGAAGACCTGACGTTGTCCGAAATATTTGACTAGAAACATGATCACCAAATGACTTAGTCAGAGTACAACTATAGAATAAACAAAGCTACATAAACCTAACAGTTCTAAAGATATCATAAACAAATTGTGCTGAATACCTTCTTAACATCAATGATCGCTTCCAGATTGTATCAATGTTTGATCTCATCAATGCATGTACTTTTATAGTGCACCCACTTGTTTGCCTAAGGTCACTGCCTCAATGACTGAGTACATCATTCTATTTAATAGAGGCACAACGAGTATAGAGCTATTATACATAAGTATGCACCTTTGTCTAGAACAAATATCAAGTGAACAAGGAATTGAAAAATCATACTCCCCACCTTTGATTCATTAATTATTTGCATGACTTTTCTACAATGTCACTCAATAATAATCATGTAGCATCTTATATCACAACATATTACCTAATAAAATTAATATAAACACGTGGTATCAAAATAAACAATTATCTAGATAAATGATATTTAGGGAATACTTCTTACAATCTCCTAAATGGATTATTTGGTTTTACCTTCGAATGTTAAGATGAAAACGAAAATGATATCATAAGTGTGTCCAAACAGTAGTAAATCTGTTTGTCGCTATAAACAATTTCAGTTTGTAGCCGAATTGACTCGGCTATAAAAATAGGTTAGAAAAATTTCAACAGTTCTACATACTCGAACCATAACCCTCAAAACATATGCAAAGACACTTAGTATCTCATGAAATACAATTTCTAAAATTTGAGGACAAATGGACCGTCAAAATCTTGCAAAAATCAAATGCTTATCAAATTAAACCATTTTCAGAAAAGCTAACTAAACATACATTTTAAATGGTTAAAAGACTCCAAAAACTACTATGGATTATGAGAATCTCGGTGAGCATTCATAATGGGACATAAGTTGCAAGATGATTGAGAGAGTTTTGTGCATTTTGGAGAGTATTGGAGAAGTAAGACTCAAGATCCATTTTCATGTAATCGATGTCCCATTCGAACAGTTCTTAAAATGTGGGAATGGTATGGGACTGACATGACACCTCTTTATTCGTCAACTTAACCTCTCTTTATCATCTGAATGAGACGACTATAATGGGTATCTCTTTGCAGACCGTCGAAACAGAATATCTAACATTTGGACAATTTGCATGTCAATGTTCAAAAAACTCAAGACTGGCCCCATACCATCGGAATGGTATATGTTACCCTTTAGATGGTTTACATGTGATAATTCTAGAAGCTTGTGACTGTTCATTTAGTGCTCGAATAGTCGCTTACATTTGGATAGTTATAACTGTAAATGGGACGTGCTGATATGACGTGGATGAAAGTTTGTCTGCAGAAAATTAACTTACCAATTCTCTTTATTGATCCCAAAAATTCTTCAATAATCTTCAGGTTCTTGTCGATCTCACGATCTTAAGAATTTCACAATAGCAGTCCAAGTGTTCTGCCTTCTTCAATTGTGTAGGGTTTTTCTAAGTCTTGATGGCCAACTCTCAGACTAATAATTAGTCAATTAAAGGCAGACTATCTCATAACTATCCTTATATAAGAAAACCATAGCTGTGATAGTGTGTGGGATCATTAGGGATCTCAGATCTCAGCCGTAAAATCACATGGAAAAACTATTTTTTTCATTAACACCCTTATATTCTTTTATTCCGAATTTTGGGCTTCTACTAATTGTAATCATGTCCATCAACATATTACAATTCACCCCCGAGACTTTGAGATTGATTTGTGAATCACTTTTGCTAACAATTATTCGTTTATTTATCCTTCCACCACGCTATATTCCACATGAGTCAATAGGACCGGAATCATATTACCGATTAAGTCCCAAACTCGTATAATTCTCAATTCACAATCTGTAACTCGTTGGACTATCAATTGTTTTCAAAAAAATTTCATAAATAAATATAATGTGTATATATATATATATATATATATATATATTAATTTTTGAAAAACATTTTCACAAAATACCATTAGCCAATGGATTCTTTTTCTAGTCCAATCCTATACAGATATATTGAATATACTGCCTCAAGAGACTGGTGGATTCCTTATTGAGCATTTATACAAACCCATTGATTATGTATAAGACCCAACCTTATATGGAATATTTGACCTATAAAGATCATCTCCAAATGACTCGATCAAAACACAAGTAGACAACAAAAAGATCCATATGAACCTCTCAGGTCTGAGGATACATAACCAATTGTGTTGAATACCTTCTCAACATTAGTGATCAATTCCAGAAGGTATTCATATTTGATCCCGTTCAGTGCATGTACTCTTACATTATACCCACTCGTTTGCTTAAGGTCACCACCTCAATGATGAAGTCTATCATCTTGTTACATAGAAGCACAATGAGTGTAGACCTATCGTACATCAATATGTACCTTGATCTTGAATAAAACATCAAGTGAACAAGGGACTAAAAAGTCATACTTCCTGCTTTTGATTCATTAATCATTGGCATGACTTTTCTATAATGTCACTCAATAATAACTATATAACATCTTATGTCACATCATAATACCAATAAATAAATATAAACATGTGACATCTAAATAACTATTATTTAGACAAATGATTTTTAGGGCATATTTCTTACAGTGGAGTAATGGCGGTAGGTGTGCATATCGTTCGAACAATATTTTCTTACATCTGAATTGTGTCCCCTTTTTAGGACGGAATTACGCACCATCGCAAATAATAAAACATCGTTTAGAAGGAATATTTGTTACGTTCGAACTGTTTCGTACTTTTAGGATGGAATGTCTCTATGTCCTCGAAAACAGATACATCGTTTGAATGTTACAACATGTGTTTTGATGATTTAGTAGTGATAAAGACAACCACTTGAAGGTCAAAATCTTATTCGGAGGGAATTGTTCATGGCAAAAAATGCGGATATTTTTTGGGAAGGCAAAATCTGTGGTACATCTGACCCAAAAAATTAACTAGTGACATTTTTCTGGACATCCAAAATTTGTCTCGAAAGAGTGCTTTATGGGACGAATTTTTTGGGGTCCCTAAAAAACTGTCCCAAAGAGTCAAGTGTCTTGCAATGACTGCTGTTACGGTCTATGAATAGATCTTGTGTCTGTAGTTACTCCCAAGGATTCAAAGGAAATCTGAAAGTTCAACTTTTATGCCTCGTAAATATCACCTTTTCGGTTGTACAGATTTTATATCATAAATTTATGAAGTTGTGTAGATGATCTTTCTGATGTGTGAAGCTGTGACTCACTCAAAATTGAATATCGCAAAGGCTATCTCAAGTATAAGAGTTATGTCGTGTAATAATTTACTCAAAGTCATGATCTTCTCCTTATGGAAAATGGATTAATTTCAAACTCACATAAAAACAAGGTGACATATTCACAAATAAAAAACAAGAATGGTGATATGTGCAACGACTCTGAAGATTGAAAAAATGAAAGAGAAGTTACTAAACACAGTTTATATGCGTATTTTTAGATTTTGGGAAGTGCGAAATGAAATTAAAGCACTATGAATGAAAAAGACATTGGAAACATTTAAAGCAATGAAATTAAACTAATAAATTGAAGACACTACTAGAAATTTGACCTTTAGTGACGAAATTCTCGGTGACGAAATTTATTTCATCACTAAAAGTCTATTTTCAGTGAGGAAATGCTATTTTCATCACTAAAAATGGATTTTTCGTAATGAAATTTTTTTCCTTTACCAATTTTTGTCACTAAAGGTTTTACGTCTGATGAAATTAAAAAATTCATCACTAAAAGTTAATTTTTGGTGAAGAAAATTTTTGTAACACGGCGATCGATCTGTAAATAACGATCGATTGGTACTTTTTGCAACAAAACGTTCCGTCACTAAAGGAAAGAGTCGAGGCGACAAGAATTCGCCGTCTCTAGAGTTGATCGATCGGTAGTGACAAACCAATTGATCAGTTAAGAATCAACACGTGGCTTTAGAATGCGATCGATAGTCGCACATAAGTGATCAATCGTTTAATGTAATCGTCTGAAACCCCGAAGCGTCGATCGATCGGTAAGCGTTATCATCAATTGAATGAAGGAGTGATCTATCAGTTATTCCATAACGATCGATCGCTATAGCAATGAATGGCAGTGCGCCACATGTTGGACATTAGTTACGGGCTACCGTTCAATTGGCAGTATTCTCGTGATTGATCGGTACAAGTAACCGTTAGTTTTGCGAATCGCCATTGTAATAGCCCGGACCGTGAAGACCTCAAGCGTTGTCTTATAGTAATGGACACAGCTATAAAGCTGAGGTTACGGCCTATGGGAAGATCGACAAAGCAACAAGATACTAAGCAAAACACACGAAGGACCTTTTATTAATACCGAGGTATTACAAAAGAGGACCCACTTTCTATAATGTACATACTAAAGTAAACTGCAGCGGAAAACTAAGAAAAACATAAACGAAGATCTCTAATCTTCATCATCAGTGTTATCCAAGTCTGAGATGTTGATGTAATTATCTGAGTGCGGAGTGATCCATCTATGTCCTCGTCCCTCTATCAGGACATCTAGGTCACGTGTGACATACACACGGAAAGTCAGCTCCAGAGTGATAAAGCCATGTTGAATGGCTTTGGTAAACTCACCTAAATAAACCTCAGACATCTGCTAAAGAAATTATTTAACAAACAACGGTGAGTCCAAATGACTCAGTAAAGCCAGCGGTTAGTACAACAGAATAGCAGATAGAATAAAAGATATTGAAGAAACCCGTTCAACAATAAAATCTCAACAGAATAGAAAGTAATGAAAAGACTCAGTTTTCTCAAAAATGATCTTTTCCTTTTTCCATTTTCAATTTCGATCACCACTACTCTCACTCCCAGAGTGAATCACTTGGCCAGAGTGACGGGTTACAAGTAACCTTCCGTATCTTTGCAGCAGTACTCCCAGAGTACAATACAGCCTCAAACTCCCAGAGTGAGTTATCCTAACAAAGGATCTTTCCGCGTACGACGGAGAGGCCAGAATGTCACAACAAGTGAACACATCCTCTTGTGCACAGTACTGTCACGTCTTCACAGTATTACGTTAAGTATGCATGTCTCATGTCAACGCCCATACATATCATTCATGATATGCAACACCTTAACCATACTTGAACATCACAATATTCCTTTCCAACGTACAAGTTAAGTGTGCATGTCTCATATCAACGCCCATACATCTCATTTATGATATGCAACACCTTAACTCGTTTCCATCATCACAACATTATAAAACAGTTCTCAAAGGAAAATGTTGTGAAGGCAAAAACAACACTTTGATTTCTCGGTTAAAAACCGGCTTAATCACCACGTAGAAAATACTAATTTTGACATGAAAAGTATTGAAATCAAAAGGAAAGAAATATGTTCAAGCTTTGAAAAACAACTTTTGAAAGAAATTTTGAAAAGAAACGGATCAAAGTTGAAAAACAACTTGAAAACGAATCGAACTTTGAAAATGATACTTTTTCGAAAGGACGAGCTTGTTCTTCATCAAGAACACGAAGAACATCAAGAACAATATGAAGAATAGAAAAATGCTAATCAACATCAAGAGATGCTAGAATAATAAAGACAAGAGATTCACAATAATCATCTTGAAAACTTGAATCGAAATCAAAGATAACCAACTAAACTTTACCTCTAAGCGTGCTTGATCTTTGCTAAACTTCACTAATCGATTTCTTCCTTCTTTCTCCCACTTCACTTCACTCTTTCTCTCAAGATTTAACTCACAAAAATTCAGATTGAATGGTGTACTCTTCAAAGGTCGAAATCCACCCCTATTTATAGGAAAACACAGCCGGTTGCATTCCGACATGTGTCTGGCCTAGCTAGGCTAGCTTTGGTGAGTCACTAGGCTACATTTCTCTCCTCTTGACACCTAGCAACCTACAGCAGCTGCATGGAAAGGCTATGGCCGAAATTCTCCCTATAGGCTTGATGAGTCGCCGCCTAGGTGCACCGGTGGTCGACACCTCGAGCTTCCTAGGTCCTAGCCTTTTGTGTCGTGCTTTTTGCATCGATTTATCGTGCTTCTAGCTTTGATTTGTCGTGCTTCCTAGCCATCTTAGGTGTCACTCTCTAAGGCAGCCGAAATTCACTTTAATCAAGGCTAAAATGCTAATTTGCTTCACTAATCTTCAATAATCGCCGATTATCGCTTAAGTGACCTACTTGCTTTCACTTCTCAATCTACTTGCTTCCAATTATCAAAAGTCTCCAAATTTAAACCATAAACTCATGGAAAATCTCCAACATATTAAAAGAATAAAAATCATATGGTTTGGTTTTCGAGACAAAAAGACCAACGTGCTTAAAAAATTTTATTGCTCCATACGTGCTCCTCAATGTTCTGAACAATCACAGTTGCATGTGAACTCTAATTCTCACTTAATCATGTCCTAAACAAGGTTCGAGACAAAAAGGTCCGAGCTTAAAAATTTAAATTGATCCAATGCGTACTCCTCAATCTCTTGAACAATAACTCAGTTGCATGTGAACTCCAATTCTCACTAAATCATGTCCTAACCAAGGTTTCGAACTTAGTCTCTCAAGTACTAAATACTCTCTCTTAGTCACTAATTATCCCCTAATCTCACTACAATCACAAACAAGAGAGCATAAACAATATGCATGTGATGTTTGAAAGCTCGGGTATGACATACTCCCCCACTTAGAAATAATTCCGTCCTCGGAATTGAAACATAACACAAGAGACGTACCAGTTAGTCAAACAAGTGAGGATACTTGTCACACATGTCTGCCTCTAACTCCCATGAAGCTTCAGTGACATCGTGACTCTGCCATAACACTTTCACTAAAGGAATCTTCCTGTTACGCAGCTCTTGATCCTTTCTATCTAATATCACCACAGGTTGCTCCGATAGGTTAAATTCTTTGCTAGTTTCAAAGGCATATAATCTATCACATGGGAAGGATCTGGAACATATTTTCTCAACATAGAAATATGAAATGTATCATGAACTCCTTCCAATTCTGGCGGTAAGGCTAACTGATAAGCTGTTACTCCTACCTTACGTAGTATCTCAAAAGGTCCAACATATCTGGGACTCAACTTTCCTTTCTTCCCAAATCTCTTAACTCCTTTCATAGGAATCACCTTCAAGAATACTTTATCCCCTTCCTCAAAATCTAACGGTCGTCTACGATTATCAGCATAACTCTTTTGTCTACTCTGAGCCACCTTCAACCTGTCCTTGATTAGTTCTACTTTTTCACATGTCCTTTGGATTAGGTCAGATCCAATCATTTGTCTTTCTCCTACTTCATCCCAAAACAATGGCGTTCTACATTTCTGTCCATAAAGAGCTTCGTATGGTGCCATCTGAATACTGGTCTGATATGTATTGTTATAAGCAAATTCCACCAATGGTAAATATTGAATCCAAGATCCCTTGAATTCTAAAATACAAGCTCTCAACATATCCTCTAAGATCTGAATGACTCTTTCTGATTGACCATCAGTTTGAGGATGAAATGCAGTACTAAACTTTAACTGGGAACCTAATGCTTTTTGGAATCCATTCCAAATTCTCGAGGTAAATCTTGTATCCCGATCAGATGCTATAGAACTAGGTATACCATGAAGTCGTACAATTTCCTTAATGTATAACTCAGCCAACTTCTCAGAAGTATAACTAACCTTAATAGGAATGAAATGAGCTGATTTTGTCAAACGATCTATGACAACCCAAATAGCATCTTGTCCAGTCAATGCTCTTGGTAACCCAACTACAAAATCCATAGCAATCTCATCCCATTTCCACACTGGGATTTGTAAGGGTTGTAACAATCCTGCAGGTTTCTGATGTTCAGCTTTCACTTGTTGGCAAATCAAACATCTACTAACAAACTCTGCTATCTCTCTTTTCATCCCAGGCCACCAAAACTTAGCTTTCAAATCTTGGTACATCCTTGTGGAACCTGGATGCATGGAATACTTTGACCTATGAGCTTCCTGCAGTATTAGTTCCTTAATCTCCTTATTGTTTGGGACCACTATCCTGTCCCAAAGTATGCCAATCCATCATTCTTAATCATTACCTCTGATTTTGAATCCACAAGTTCTTTAACTATTGGATCTTGAGTCTGTCCATCCTTAATCCAATCCCGTATGAAGATTGAATTGTCAATGCATTCAATTGTTTCACTTCCTCATCCAAAAGTAATTCAATCTCATTCCTTTCCATATCCCTTTCCAATTCAGGAGACAACTTCTGACTCCTTTCTTTTCCTTCCTTAAACTTCCTACTCAAGGTATCTGCTACAATATTTGCCTTTCCAGGATGATAATTGTCACGTCCCATGCTCATACTTACCCCCTAGGCTCACCTATAGTAATGGTATGCACACAACCGGGGATTATGGCACGAAGGTCGCTAGAAAGTCTTAGTTGATTTACCATGAAACTTAGCGGAAGGCATATAAAAAGAAAAATAGAATCGTAATGGGAAATTGGAAAAGATTTAGGGTAAAAACTCTATGTTTTTTTTTTTTTAGAAAAAGGCAATAAGTTAATACAATCCGAAAAGATTGAAAGTGTTAGATTAGGCCTTTGAGTAAAAATAAGAACTTTGAAATAAAGGATGAGGAAAGAGACACGAAGGAGATTGAAAACCTGAAATAACAAGGACATCTTGATACAAAGAAAGTTCAGGTCGTCCTTCCGGGACTACATAAAAGGCTACATTACAAAAATTTGGGAGCTTCGTACAATTTGAAAACTGATTACAAGGAAATAGATACCCGAAACATTCTAACAGGCCTAATAGGGGTACTAATCCTCCTCGTCTGAGTCTAATGTGAGATCAATAATCTCGGACCCCGGAGTGGTACTACTATTTCCCGTTGGCGGGGCCGGGGGAACGTAATCGAACCTTAGCCACTCAGACGGTACATCTGGTAAACCAAAGTCCTCAAATCGGGGTAACGGGGATAGTGGGGGTAGTGGGGGTACAGGGGATGGTGGGGGTATAGGGGATGGGCGTGAGGGCTCCCTAAAGAACCAGTGGGCCTCATGCTCCACTGATACTCCAAGGAGATCCGAAACCCACGTTCGGATCTTGAGTACCAGGATATAAGGGTAAAAATCGTAGGTTAACTGTCCTCGAATAGCTTCATTCTTCAATACCCAGTTCGCCAAACATTGCAAAAACAACATAAGAGAAAAAGGGTGAGTCCTATTGACTCAGTAAGGTGGGGGTGGGGAAAACATGATCAAACAAATACAGTGCATATAATTCACTTAAACATGGTGTGAAACTAACTTCAAGCATAATAAGTATGAACTTGGATGAATTAAAATATGCAATGCATCACACCATCATAGGTTCCTGAGGAGTTCCCGATGTCTGCTCTGTTCACCCCCAGAGTCGGGTTGTGCGTCCCCTCCCCTTCTATGGGACTGTCCCGTGCCTCCAGCACTAGGACCCTTAACATTACGCCTTAGCGTTCATAAAGGAGCCCACCCACTCCCTGCTGTGGGGGGTTGCACGTCTCCTAAGTGCCCGATACCGTCACTACCATTCGGGAATCACCTCGCAGGCTTAGGGGTTCCTCACATTTTTTTCCTCTTATGAATGCAATCTCATGTCCAAACATTAAAGTATACATGTATCATATCACCCAACAATGCACACAATTTGCAATATACTTGAAAGAAGCATAGCAGGTTTAAAGAATAATCATTGACAATTGAAACAACCATGATAATAACTAGTAAGATCTAAGACATTAAACCCCATTGAAGGCTATTGGGCCTCCTTAGACCCTGCTGGGCCTATTCCAAAGTACTATTGGCTTGATGCTATTTTAGGGTTATTGGGCCTAAAGTCCATTTAGGCTCCTAAACGGGCCTTGTGATTTGGGCCTTATTTCAACTTGGTTTGAACTAAATTTGGGCTCCCCCATCAATTTTTGTGCTCTATCCAACCATGTAATCATTTTCTCATTTTGGACCCTTTTTTCCTAACAAATTAGGCAAAATGTCGAATCTGCCCTCAGAGACCTCCAGGGGCATTTTCGACCTTTTTCGTCATCATTTTGGGCTGAAATTTTTACAGGATCCTAATATTAGACAAGGATGCTATCGGGAAAGTTTCATACAAAAATAAAACCTGTAGCTTAGGGTCGATTTGGGCAGCACCTATGTTTGCCTAAATGCCCTAGATAGGTGTTCATGCCTTTGATTGATCTATGCTTTTCGAAACTTTAGGCTAAAAATAATTTTAATCTATCAACAAAAAGGAAATCATAGAGCACATAACATGTGGATTCTTCAAGAACTTAAAGGCAAACAATGATCATTTGCAATGTCATCAAGGAACATGCATAATGCATCTTTTTCATGCTTTCAACTTCATAACCTCTTTCTTGAGCCCATGGCTCCTTTCTTTGGCCCCATTTGGCCTTCTCTTGATCAGGGATACTTTAAAGCCTCTTGGCCATCATCATTCATTATTGCTCCACATTTCATATCACATATGCATGACATTGAATCATAAAATCCTGTAGTGCAACATGCAACACCATAAACCATTTTTCTTGACCAACCCATGGTCTATAAGGCTTCAAGTTTAGGCTTATCACCACTGCCATAGCATCATAAAGCATGTCCAGAGCTCTTTTGAAAATCAAACCAACTCAGCAAGCAATCTCATACACATGTTATAAGAAATATTCATTAAGCCTTAACATGCAAGATGTCTAGACTAGTATATACTTCATAGCACCTTTGAACCTTTCTTTTTGCAAAACTTTGAATTCAACATAACCCTAACATGTTCATCATTGAATCACAGTTCTATGCACACAAATATATATGATCAATCAATACAAGAGAACATGTTATCCATCCTCAACAAAACACAAGAACCTAAACCCTTACCTTGGTGATCTCGGGTAGCTCTTGATGTTCTCCTATTAACACAAGATCTACTGGTTAATGACACTGAACTAGGGGCTAAGAAGAAGTGGAAATGATGATGAGGAAGTAGGAAAGAGGTGGTGCAAGGGGGTGTTCAAGGCCTTGGCCGAAACCCCTTTGCCAACTTACCTTGGCATGGAAGTTTTTCCACCTTCCTTCTCTTCTTCTTCTCCTCTTCTCTCTCTCTTCTTCTTTCTTTCTCTCCCTCTTGGCCGAATGCTCTCAGCACACACTCCTCACTCTCTCAACTCAAATGGCGGCTGTTGGTGTGAGAAATACATGGCAAGGGTTGGCTTTTATAGCCAACCTTGCCATCATTTGGTCAAGGGTGGCTGCCACAAGCAAGCCCCTTGATTGGGTGGCTTGGGTGGCACAAGGGCTGGAGGAGCCAAATGGCACACTCCCCCTTCCCTAGGTGATGATTAAGGATACTTACACAAGCTAAAATCACTTCAAAATCAAATCAAATGTGATTACAAGCAAGCATGGCCGGTTGGTCCATTTTTTAATCTTACTATTCATGCATCACAAGCCAAGAACATGGGACAAGGGAAAAGGACAAAGAGACAAGACAAAACAAAGATCTCCTTGTGTGTGTGCCGTGTGACCTAGGGAGGAGAGAGAGAGTGGGACCCACATGACATCAAAGTAGACTTAGGTTAGCAAAATGATTAGCTAAATTGTAAAGTTAATCAATGTATATGTTAGAGAAAAGAAATAGGTAATTAGTCAAGTAATTAACCGAGATTAGTGATAGAATAATCAAGATTGACACTAGGTAAAAAAATTTAGATGTAAACAAGAGAATGAAAAGGGAAGAGATTAAACATACCGAAATTCCTTAGGGCAATTAGAACCGAAATAAATCATGTGTCAAGAAATCAAATCTAATACTTAGAAAATGTTAAATATGAGCTAATGAAGTATACTTAGGTAAAATATCACATGTTTAAATCAAGCAATAGGAATACTAAGATATTAACAAGAGAATGGAAGAATTTTTAAAAGCATAGAAACCGATAAAATAGAGACGATCATGATCATAATCATTAATTGGCTAAATACGAGAAATCAAGGAATTAAGGAAATTAAGGAAATTAGAGAAGTAGGGAAATTTAGGGAAGGGGTATCACAATAATTGATGGTACAATCATAGTCCTTGATTAATTCCAACCATCTTCTTTGTCTCATATTCAACTCCTTCTGAGTAAAGAAATATTTCAAACTCTTATGATTTGTATAGATTTCACACTTAACTCCATACAGATAATGTCTCCAAAGTTTCAGTGCAAACACTACAGCTGCCAATTCTAAATCATGAGTGGGGTAATTCTTCTCGTGAGTCTTAAGCTGTCGTGATGCATATGCAATAACTTTTCCTTCCTGCATCAATACCCCTCCTAAACCTGTCCTTGAGGCATCAGTATAAATAACATATACTTCTGATTCCTTAGGTAAAGCTAAAATAGGTGCAGTAATCAGTCTACTTTTCAACTCCTGAAAACTTTGCTCACATTCCTCCGTCCATATAAATTTAGCATTCTTCTTTGTCAATGCTGTTAGAGGTGATGCCAATTTCGAGAATCCTTCTACAAATCTACGATAATATCCAGCAAATCCAAGAAAACTTCTAATATCATGAACTGTAGTAGGTCTTGGCCAAGTATAAACTGCCTCTACTTTTCCTGGATCAACTGATATACCTTCACTCGAAATAATATGTCCTAGAAATGCTACTTCCTTTAACCAAAAATCACATTTCGAGAACTTAGCATATAACTGTTCATCCCTCAATCTTTGCAAAACTAACCTCAAATGATTCTCATGCTCTTCCTTACTCCTAGAGTATATCAATATATCATCAATGAATACTACCAGAAAATGATCCAAAAAATCTCTAAATACCCTTTGCATCAAATCCATAAATGCAGCAGGAGCATTTGTTAATCCAAAAGGCATTACCAGGAATTCGTAATGGCCATACCTGGTACGAAAAGTTGTCTTTGGTATATCCTCCTTCCTGATTCTCAATTGATGATATCCTGACCTTAGATCAATCTTAGAAAATATTTCAACACCATTCAATTGATCAAATAAATCATCAATCCTAGGTAAAGGATACTTATTCCTAATAGTAACCTTATTCAGCTCTCGATAGTCTATGCACATTCTCATAGTGCCGTCCTTCTTTTTCACAAATAACACTGGAGCTCCCCAAGGTGAAACACTAGGTCTAATATATCCTTTCTGCAATAAATCTTGCAGTTGTTCCTTTAATTCCTTTAGTTCAGCTGGGGCCATCCTATATGGAGCTTTTGACAAAGGTGCAGTATCTGGTACCAATGAAATTTCAAATTCAATTTCTCTTACCGGTGGTAATCTGGGTAGTTCTTCTGGAAAGACATCTTGGTACTCACAGATCACTGGTATGGTTTCTAACTTCTTCTCTTCCTCTTGAACTCCAGCAATTGAAACTAGAAAAGCCTGAGCTCCATTCACTACACTTTTCCAAGCTTTCAATGCAGATATTAATCGTACCTGAGGAAATTCCTTGCTTGGTCTGGGAATCACTTTCTTGGCATTCCTGAACTGAATTCTCTTAGGTCCAGGTACAAATAAACTTACTTCCTTTGCATGACAATCTAATGTCACATGATAACCAGATAACCAATCCATGCCAAGAATCACATCAAAGTTACCCATATCTAGGATTGTCAAATCTATAGGCAATCTCCATCCTGCTATTTCCATTGGAAACTTCTTGATTTTCTTAGTACACATACTATTTATTCCCAATGGAGTTACCACATCAAGTCTAACAATAAGGGTTCTATCAACAATCCAAGTCTATTTACGCAATTCTGTGAAATAAAAGAATGCGTAGCACCAGTATCAAACAACACGGTTACTAATCCACAAGAAAGGGAAAAAGTACCTGTCACCACATTCTCATCTTGCTTTGCTTCCTCCACATTTAGAGCAAACACTCTTGCTGGTCCAGTTCCCCTCTGTTGATTTCCAGGATTTCCTCTTTGATTGTTATGGGGTTAGTAACTTGATTCCCATGCCCATTTGAGGGAATCCTTGCCTCATTGTACAATTTCTAGCAAAATGACCTAATCTTTCCACAAGTAAAACAAACTATCCCTGCAGCACTAGGGCCATTCCTTCTATCCCCTTGCCCGTTGCCTCTATTCCCAAAATTGCCTCCTCCTCTCTTTCATGATTACTGTCCTTGGAATTGAGTTTCTTGGAAAGAGTGTTTCTTATTCTGCTCATTAATAATAGCACTCTCCTGTAAGGTACGTTCTACAATCGAGGCTCTATCAACTAACTGCTAAAAATTCTCAAACTTATGGCAACAGACTCTTTCCTTAATACAGGATTGTAATCCTCTCTCAAACTTACGGGATTTCCTACCCTCATCAGGAATCATATATAAAGCAAATCTAGAAATTCTATAAACTTAGCAGCATACTCAGCTACTGACCTTGCTCCCTGACTTAAGGTAGTAAATTCTTGGGCTTTGGCTTCTCTAATCATCTCAGGAAAATATCGATCTAGAAATTCCTTCTTAAATTGCTCCCAAGTCCACTCAATCTCCAAGAGTTCCTTCTTGGCTTGCCACCACCTTTTGGCTTCTCCTTTTAGTTGATACGTGGCATATCGTATCATTTGATCATCAGTGCACTCTAACACTTGCATTAATTCTCAATATTCATAAGCCAATTTTCAGCCACTAAGGGTTCTGTACCTCCTTCATAACTAGGGGGATGGTGCTTGGCAAACTTATCAAACAACTTCCTTCATGCACGTTCTCCCTTCCTCTATCTCTATTCCTTCTAGCTGCCATTATCTCCTGAAACACAAAGGTAGGCTATAAACTCCAAAATTACCACAAGATATAGACAATATCATATATTCCTATGATCATACTAAGCTTACTAACGTGTTAGTGCTTTTCCTAACACTCTCATTTTCTTATGTTTTACTAACTATCTTTGCTTTCCAAAAACACAGCTCTGATGCCATCTGTAATAGCCAGACCGTGAAGACCTCAAGCGTTGTCTTATAGTAATGGACACAGCTATTAAACTGAGGTTACGGCCTATGGGAAGATCGACAAAGCTAACAAGGATACTAATGCAAACTAGAAAAAACATAAAACAAAGATCTCTAATCTTCATCATCAGTGTTATCCAAGTCTGAGATGTTGATGTAATTATCTAGTGCGGAGTGATCCATCTATGTCCTCGTCCCTCTATCAGGACATCTAGGTCACGTGTGACATACACACGAAAAGTCAGCTCCAGAGTGATAAAGCCATGTTGAATGGCTTTGGTAAACTCACCTAAATAAACCTCATACATCTACTAAAGAAATTATTTAACAAACAACAGTGAGTCCAAATGACTCAGTAAAGCCAGCAGTTAGTACAACATAATAGCAGATAAATAAAAGATATTGAAGAAACCCGTTCAACAATAAAATCTCAACAGAATAGAAAGTAAATGAAAAGACTCAGTTTTCTCAAAAATGATCTTTTCCTTTTTCCATTTTCAATTTTGATCACCACTATTCTCACTCCCAGAGTGAATCACTTGGCCAGAGTGATAGGTTACAAGTAACCTTTGTATCTTTGCAGCAGTACTCCCAGAGCACAATACGGCCTCAAACTCCCAGAGTGAGTTATCCTAACAAAGGATCTTTCTGCGTACGACGGAGAGGCCAGAATGTCACAACAAGTGAACACATCCTCTTGTGCACTGTACTATCACGTCTTCACAGTATTACGTTAAGTATGCATGTCTCATGTCAACACCCACACATATCATTCATGATATGCAACACCTTAACCATACTTGAACATCAAATATTCCTTTTCAACGTACAAGTTAAGTATGCATGTCTCATATCAACGCCCATACATCTCATTTATGATATGTAAGACCTTAACTTGCTTCCATCATCACAACATTATTAAAAAGTTCTCAAAGGAAAATGTTGTGAAGGCAAAAACAACACTTTGATTTCTCGGTTAAAAATCGGCTTAATCACCACGTAGAAAATACTAATTTTGACATGAAAAGTATTGAAATCAAAAGGAAATAAATATGTTCAAGCTTTGAAAAATAACTTTCGGAAGAAATTTTGAAAAGAAACGGATCAAAGTTGAAAAAAATTGAAAAAATCGAACTTTGAAAATGATACTTTTTCGAAAGGACTAGCTTGTTCTTGTCAAGAAGAACACGAAGAAC
>CM025855.1:16964799-17085487 GCA_003952965.2 Morella rubra | reverse complement strand
AGGGAAAGGAAAACCGCAAAGAGAGAAAGGACAAAGGAAAACTCAGCTCGAGGAGGATACTAAAGGAAGCAAGGGAGAAGAGAGGCGCAGACCAGGGGACGGGTGTATGGGGCCATCAAGGAAAAAGGGCGAAGGTAGGGTAGAGGGAAGAGGAGAGAGGGGAGAGAAAAGGGGAGTAAATCGCAAGAAAACATTACTTCGGATGTCACTTACAATAGTAGACAATCTCCAATCCACAGTTCTGGGAAAAACCTTAATAGAATTGAGGATATTGGCAGCATCACATTCCAATTTAATCTTCTGCCATCCCTTTCTCCTAGCTTCCACAATTCCCAACCTTACAGCTAATGCTTCACCTTCTGCTGGAGAGTTGGCATTAATTTTTTCAACAATTAACAGCCCCCAAAACCACCCAATTACACTCACGAAATACTCTAGCAGCCACTGCAAAACCTTCCCTCCTAGCTGCGGCTTCTTCTACCTCTCTGCCATCTGCTTAATTGGCTCTCTCTTTTAGAGTATCACCCTTGCCAGCTCATAGATCTCTTCCAATCAGCAAGCTCAGTCATCAGCTGACACAGACATTCGAGAAGAATCCCTTGTAACGGCCTGAGTTGCCACGCGTTGTGTATACCGCAATAGTAGGACAAATATTCTTTACCTAACAAACCTGTACAGCCAATATATATAGAAGTCTGTAGCTAGGGTGCACCAGTCATTTACATCGAGCATAGCAGAGGAATTCTTCTAGAAATATTCTAACAGATTCTGACATTTGCAGGAGAGATATTTGCTGGTGCGTCCAGAGGTGAGGATGCACTTGTGGTCTCCACGGTCTCATGCAGAGGTGTAGTGCTGAGCGTCTCGTGCAGATCTTCACCTCCAGAGGCCAGAACCTACCTTTCGCTTTCTCTGTCTCCTCTCTTCTTTCACCTATAAATCATGCCTTTACTCTAACAGCAATTTCCCCTTACCTCTCTCTCTCTCTCTCCGAGTTACTGTAAAAGCCACTGAGCTCTCTCAGAAGTGAATTAATGGAACCTTTGATTCTTCCTTACTCATAACCGTACTGCATTTCCGGTCTACTACTCTACATATTACTGCTTTATTTCTCTGTATTTGTCTCTCTGTAGAATCCGAAATTCTCTCTCTCTCCCTTGCGATTTAAACCCTTTAACTACGTTATAGCTTAAAGCTTTTTCTATTCTGTTAAAATTACAATGGCTTCGATTCTTCCCTCCGATGATCAGAATCAGAGGAAACCAGCTCTCATTCAACAGAGGCCGTTGATGTTGAAAGACTGTCTTAGGGACGATTTCCTCAGATCCTGTTCGTCCAACGGTTTCAAATCATTTCCGCGGCGGCAATGCTGCACCAGTCTCCGGTTCCTCCTGGAGGTCGATCTCAAAGTGACCATGAAACAACGACTTCTCAGTCGAAGCCGTTCGAAGGCGGCTGCTTCTACAACCATTTCCGCCCTGCAGAGAGCTTCGGCTTCCGTGATTAACGCCGTCAAGAAGAAACTGCCGTTTCACTCCTGTAAGTCTTCGTCGCCATCCATAAGAAACGGAGGTAGCAGGAAAGGGCTTCTACCTAGAAGACTTTCGCGGAAGCTCTTCTTCAAAAGGAGCTTCTGCAAGAAAGCTTCTCACAAGGAAGTGAGTGAAAACGGACGGGGAAGATTGTTCCGTGATATTCTCAACGAACAGGATAAACCGTCCGATCAGAATAAACTGTTGGTGAGCTAGACTTACCTGATTTGTTCCTTCACTGCTTCTTCTGAGTTTTAGATAATTCATGAAGCTCCTCAATCCGCCATGCAGCCTTGCTCAACTTCCTCCCAGGAGAACATCGCGTTCGACAATAAAGAGGAGAAACCAACAGAACGAAAGGCTCAAGAATTACTTGGCCTCATCAAGAACAATAGCTCCTTATATGATGCTAAACTCAAGGGAGCCAATGTGGTTTTAGATTTCTTTCGGGAGACAATTGAAGAAGCCAATTCAAATTATGCGAGGACAACAAGTGGTTGTAACGTATTTGAGCATGAAGCACTGAAAGTGGCAGAAGATTGGCTTAGTGGGAACCCCCAAGAAATGTTGCTGGGATGGGAGGTGCAGGATGGGAGAAAAGCGTATGTTAGGGACATGGAGAAAGGTGGGCGGTGGAGGACATGGGTTGAAGAAGAAGAAGTGGTGGCATTGGACATTGCGATTGAGGATGAGGTTTGTACTTCTTTGCTTGACGAGCTATTTCTTGATCTCGTCTCATCATAGATCATAGATGAGTGTTTTGGCAAGGGATTGGCTAGAATGAATGACTAATTAATTAAGCTAGATGGAGCCAGAGGCCAGGGCAGGCAGGCACTTAATTCGGACTAATCTTTACCTTCTGTAAGCTGAACGCTGACGGCTGACCGCTGTTTGCTTCTGGATTTGTTGTTGATCAACTTCGTTTTTGCCATAATTCTTGAAAATCAGAATGATGAAGTTTTTAGATTTTAGATATTTACAGTATTGAATGTTGTTTGATTGATCATTGAGGTTCAATTTGGATATGTCTATCTAAACTAGGTTCCCATGTGTTTTTCTAACATTTGTTTTTTGTGAGAATTCAGGTCCTTCCTGTTATGATAATGGGTGCCTTCATTCCTGGGTTGAGAAGGAAATATCCAGTTCATGAATACATCTCTGCTATGCTTCAAGTAATTGGCCTGATCCTTTTCACCTTAGCATGAGATGCCAATACATCTCCTAATTTTAGCATGATTGGTGTTGTAATGATAATGGGTGCTCCAGTCATGGATGCCTTTTCTGGGAAATTTGCAAGAAGCAATTTTTACCACAAATCCTGATACCACGCAGGACGTGAGTCATTGAACCTTGGGTTTATTTTATTTTATTTTTCTAAGCCAAAGAAAACACCCACACCAATACAACTTTACGGGAATAAGGGGACTTACAAAACCAGTCACATTTCAAAATAGCAGGCGGAATATCAGCAATATCTACAGGACCCGTACGATGAGTCTGACATTGAACCTTGGGTTTATGAATGCGAAAATAAGTAGTGATTCAAAAGAAGAACAATTATTGTTGTTGTTACTTAGGGGTGTGTTTTTTTGTTTCCACTGGTTCCACCCATGATCCTAACAGGAGAGCTAGTTAGGGCTTGGAATTCTTGCTCAGAAGAAAGAAAATGCGTACCTTATCTTTTATTATTTTCCCTTTCTAATCTCAAGGAACAGTTGGGATGCGTTTGGAGTCTAAAGTCATGCATAAACGTGCCCTCTATGTCCACTTGAAAAAAGATTGAAATGTTTTTTTTTTCCTTAAAAAAATCATGTTTGCATTGAATTTTGTTTTTAAAATAAACATAAGTTTTATTTAAGTATTGGTCTCAATTTTTGTGAAAAAAAAACAAAAAATCTATAAAAACTCCACTCACAAAAATCTTCTATCAAAATATATTTTTTTACTCTAACAATTTACAAGATAATAAATTTTAAAAACTTTCTATTTCCGACCATCAGTTACCCTATCATTCTCACAAATACCTAAAAAATCATATCTCAAAAAATTTTCTTTGTCATCCAAACCCCCAAACAGCTTTCAAATCCAGTGTAATCAATCTTTGCTGGAAATTTGGCATTCTGGAACAATGATCAGTGACGCCGAAGGAAAATATTTAGCCTCTAACACCCTGTGGCTGTGTACGGACTCGAAGGAAAATGACTGAACCCTCTCTCCTGAAAAGTCTCTGCCTTCCTCGATTAGATTCCTTAGTGATGGTTCTCTATGTAGGACTGTTATAGTGAAGACGAAAAAGGGTACCCATCTTTGATTGTCCTCTTTTCTCTCTCTTGTTTTCTCTAAAAATTTAAGTATATATATACTTTTTACCTACAAATTATTATATATTTTACACTTTATATTTTAAATTACTATATGAGACATTATACTAACAAACTCATATTTCTAACACATTGTATCCTTTGTCAATTTTTTTTTTGTAAAATTAGATGAAAATTAGCTTTTGTTAATATGAAATGTCTTAACTTAGAATTGTTAGACGCTTGATCTTAAGATAGCTAGAGTCTAATTGAGAGTGCAATCCCAAGCTCAAATGGCATTTTCGATAAAAATAAAGTTACTTAGAATTGTTAGACGCTCGATCTTAAGATAGCTAGAGTCCTAGGAAAATGTGATTAGTATTTTTTTTCAATATTTGGCAAATACTTGAAAATTGCGGTTAAGTAAAAAGTTTTCTAATTAACTTAAAAGCTCTATTATTTTTCAAAAAATAAAAAAGATCAAAATTTCCATAAACCAAATTTTTTTGGGAAGAACATCATAGTAGGCCTTATATCTATGAGTAAAAATCAATAAGTCACTCTTAATTTTCAAAATATTTTATCTACCTCATGTGTTTCAAAAATAATCAATCATAGCCTTCAGTTTGATTTGACCGTTAAACTACATAGAAAATGACTAAAACCCCTCCAAAAAAATTACTAAAATATTAAAATATTCATAAAAAAATAAAAATGATATATAACTAAAAATTATATTTTTTAAATAAAAATATGAAAATTATTCATTAATATTTATTTTAAACTTATTTATTGTTTTTAACTTATTTATTTTTAAAATTATCTTCGATCAATCAATCACTTTCTGTATGGCTTAACAGTCAAATCAAACGGAGGCGAGGATTGTTCGTTTTCAAAACATATGAGGCGTAATAAAACATTTTGAACTTGAAGGGGCTTATTGATTTTTGCCCATAGATATGGGGCATCCTATGACATTTCCTCCCTTTTTTTTCTCTCCTCACATTTTAGGTCTGTGCGACCTCCTTCTCTCTCACACTTCCCTCTGGTACAATAACTAAATGTTTCACTTACTTTCTCAAATGACAATTAATGTCTTGATTCCTTATCTAATTTTTACATTTTATAAAAACAAAAATGGGGAAAAATAATTGAATATATTAGCCCCAAGGTTACATGTTAACTAGTTCATTTGATTTTGATGATAAGAAAATATTTGTTATATTCGAAAGAGATTTTCTACTCCTAAAAGTTTGTTTTTAATAATCTCTATCATTTTGGATCTTGATAAATTCGCTTAAAGCTATTTTATTGATTTATAATATTAATTTGAGTATAGTTTACATTAAAGGTATCTCCTTAAGTTCAAATTAATCCAAAAGTTAGAAGGCTCTAACGGTAAATATGACTTTACGATGAAATAGTCAACTACACCACTCAAATGTCCACTACATGCTGAAAATACAGACCCGAAAAAGTCAAAATTAAATCCAACAAAGGAAATGAAAGTCGAAGAAAATTTCAACTACATATCTCTATGAGTCTTCGATTAAAGGCTTTTTTGAATCGAAAGGCAAGAGTTTATATTGTTACAGACAGGTTGAGGTGAATTTAAGTCAATATTAATCCATAGCACACAAATGGCATTTTCGATAAAAATAAAGTTACTTAGAATTGTTAGACGCTCGATCTTAAGATAGCTAGAGCGGGCACTCCGCATGGAAGATAGAATATCATATTCATATTTATATTCATCAGATTGTGGAAAGGTCAACTATGGTCTTACACCAGTCCAAACCCCCAAAACCATTGAATAAATTTTACGTGTAAATCATACTCTTAGCCATTGAAGGCAAATACTTGAAAATTGCGGTTAAGTAAAAAGATCTTCACCTTCTACCTTTCGCTTTCTCTGTCTCCTCTCTTCTTTCACCTATAAATCACTCTAACAGCAAAAGTTACTGTCTCTCTCTCTATTATCTCTCCCTTCGATTTAAACCCTTTAACTACGTTATAGCTTAAAGCTTTTTCTATTCTGTTAAAATTACAATGGCTTCGATTCTTCCCTCCGATGATCAGAATCAGAGGAAACCAGCTCTCATTCAACAGAGGCCGTTGATGTTGAAAGACTGTCTTAGGGACGATTTCCTCAGATCCTGTTCGTCCAACGGTTTCAAATCATTTCCGCGGCGGCAATGCTGCACCAGTCTCCGGTTCCTCCTGGAGGTCGATCTCAAAGTGACCATGAAACAACGACTTCTCAGTCGAAGCCGTTCGAAGGCGGCTGCTTCTACAACCATTTCCGCCCTGCAGAGAGCTTCGGCTTCCGTGATTAACGCCGTCAAGAAGAAACTGCCGTTTCACTCCTGTAAGTCTTCGTCGCCATCCATAAGAAACGGAGGTAGCAGGAAAGGGCTTCTACCTAGAAGCCTTTCGCGGAAGCTCTTCTTCAAAAGGAGCTTCTGCAATAAAGCTTCTCACAAGGAAGTGAGTGAAAACGGACGGGGAAGATTGTTCCGTGATATTCTCAACGAACAGGATAAACCGTCCGATCAGAATAAACTGTTGGTGAGCTAGACTTACCTGATTTGTTCCTTCACTGCTTCTTCTGAGTTTTAGATAATTCATGAAGCTCCTCAATCCGCCATGCAGCCTTGCTCAACTTCCTCCCAGGAGAACATCGCGTTCGACAATAAAGAGGAGAAACCAACAGAACGAAAGGCTCAAGAATTACTTGGCCTCATCAAGAACAATAGCTCCTTATATGATGCTAAACTCAAGGGAGCCAATGTGGTTTTAGATTTCTTTCGGGAGACAATTGAAGAAGCCAATTCAAATTATGCGAGGACAACAAGTGGTTGTAACGTATTTGAGCATGAAGCACTGAAAGTGGCAGAAGATTGGCTTAGTGGGAACCCCCAAGAAATGTTGCTGGGATGGGAGGTGCAGGATGGGAGAAAAGCGTATGTTAGGGACATGGAGAAAGGTGGGCGGTGGAGGACATGGGTTGAAGAAGAAGAAGTGGTGGCATTGGGGATTGAGGATGAGGTTTGTACTTCTTTGCTTGACGAGCTATTTCTTGATCTCGTCTCATCATAGATCATAGATGAGTGTTTTGGCAAGGGATTGGCTAGAATGAATGACTAATTAATTAAGCTAGATGGAGCCAGAGGCCAGGGCAGGCAGGCACTTAATTCGGACTAATCTTTACCTTCTGTAAGCTGAACGCTGACGGCTGATGGATTTGTTGTTGATCAACTTCGTTTTTGCCATAATTCTTGAAAATCAGAATGATGAAGTTTTTAGATTTTAGATATTTACAGTATTGAATGTTGTTTGATTGATCATTGAGGTTCAATTTGGATATGTCTATCTAAACTAGGTTCCCATGTGTTTTTCTAACATTTGTTTTTTGTGAGAATTCAGGTCCTTCCGACAATTCAATTCATGAGTCATCTCTGCTACTGGGTTGAGCATAAAGTCATGGATCCAGGATTGTTCGTTTTGCAAGGGTAATAATGCCTGGACCACCTTAGAGAGGCCATATGGGGGCATGGAAAACTCCCTTGGGTGAACGCCTGGACTTTTCTGTTTGTTTCCAAGTTCTCTTACATCTCATGATCCCTAACCACGCTAAATGTGGCTTCTTGATTCTTCGACAAAGTAATGTCTTGCTTTATCTTTACGGGAATAAGGGGACTTACAAAACCAGTCACATTTCAAAATAGCAGGCGGAATATCAGCAATATCTACAGGACCCGTACGATGAGTCTGACATTGAACCTTGGGTTTATGAATGCGAAAATAAGTAGTGATTCAAAAGAAGAACAATTATTGTTGTTGTTACTTAGGGGTGTGTTTTTTTGTTTCCACTGGTTCCACCCATGATCCTAACAGGAGAGCTAGTTAGGGCTTGGAATTCTTGCTCAGAAGAAAGAAAATGCGTACCTTATCTTTTATTATTTTCCCTTTCTAATCTCAAGGAACAGTTGGGATGCGTTTGGAGTCTAAAGTCATGCATAAACGTGCCCTCTATGTCCATTGAAAAAAGATTGAAATGTTTTTTTTTTCCTTAAAAAAATCATGTTTGCATTGAATTTTGTTTTTAAAATAAACATAAGTTTTATTTAAGTATTGGTCTCAATTTTTGTGAAAAAAAAACAAAAAAATCTATAAAAACTCCACTCACAAAAATCTTCTATCAAAATATATTTTTTTACTCTAACAATTTACAAGATAATAAATTTTAAAAACTTTCTATTTCCGACCATCAGTTACCCTATCATTCTCACAAATACCTAAAAAATCATATCTCAAAAAATTTTCTTTGTCATCCAAACCCCCAAACAGCTTTCAAATCCAGTGTAATCAATCTTTGCTGGAAATTTGGCATTCTGGAACAATGATCAGTGACGCCGAAGGAAAATATTTAGCCTCTAACACCCTGTGGCTGTGTACGGACTCGAAGGAAAATGACTGAACCCTCTCTCCTGAAAAGTCTCTGCCTTCCTCGATTAGATTCCTTAGTGATGGTTCTCTATGTAGGACTGTTATAGTGAAGACGAAAAAGGGTAGCCATCTTTGATTGTCCTCTTCTCTCTCTCTTGTTTTCTCTAAAAATTTAAGTATATATATACTTTTTAACCTACAAATTATTATATATTTTACACTTTATATTTTAAATTACTATATTTGAGACATTATACTAACAAACTCATATTTCTAACACATTGTATCCTTTGTCAATTTTTTTTTTGTAAAATTAGATGAAAATTAGCTTTTGTTAATATGAAATGTCTTAAAAAAAAAAAAAAGGAACTCTCAATTGAGAGTGCAATCCCAAGCTCAAATGGCATTTACGATAAAAATAAAGTTACTTAGAATTGTTAGTTATTGAGAGCCAAGCTCAAATAATCCAATAAAGCGAAGGTCCTCTAACGAAAGTATTTTTTTAATATTTGGCAAATACTTGAAAATTGCGGTTAAGTAAAAAGTTTATCTAATTAACTTAAAAGCAATAAAATAAATCAAAAATAAACCAAATTTTTTTGGGAAGAACATCATAGTAGGCCTTATATCTATGAGTAAAAATCAATAAAATCAAAATATTTTATCTACCTCATGTGTTTCAAAAATAATCAATTTTTAGTTTGATTTGACCGTTAAACTACATAGAAAATGACTAAAATGCCCCTCCAAAAAAAATATTTAAAAAAATAAAAATGATATATAACTAAAAATTATTATTTTTTAAATAAAAATATTGAAAATTTATTTCATTAATGTATTTATTTTAAACTTATTTATTGTTTTTAACTTATTTTTATTTTTAAAAATTTTGTCTTCGATCAATTCACATCACTTTCTGTATGGCTTAACAGTCAAATCAAACGGGAGGCGAGGATTGTTCGTTTTCAAAACATATGAGGCGTAATAAAACATTTTGGAACTTGAAGGGGGCTTATTGATTTTTGCCCATAGATATGGGGCATCCTATGACATTTCCTCCCTTTTTTTTTTTCTCTCCTGACATTTTAGGTCTGTGCGACCTCCTTCTCTCTCACACTTCCCTCTTGGTACAATAACTAAATGTTTCACTTACTTTCTCAAATGACAATTAATGTCTTGATTCTTTATCTAATTTTATACATTTTTTATAAAAACAACCAAATGGGGAAAAATAATTGAATATATTAGCCCCAAGGTTACATGTTAACTTAGTTCATTTGATTTTAATGATAAGAAAATATTTGTTATATTCGAAAGAGATTTTCTACTCCTAAAAGTTTGTTTTTAATAATCTCTATCATTTTGGATCTTGATAAATTACGCTCTAAAGCTATTTTATTGATTTATAAATATTAATTTGAGTATATGTTTACATTAAAGGTATCTCCTTAAGTTCAAATTAATCCAAAAGTTAGAAGGCTCTAACGGTAAATATGACTTTACGATGAAATAGTCAACTACACCACTCAAATGTGTCCACTACATGCTGAAAATATCATACCCGAAAAAGTCAAAATTAAACTCCAACAAATGGAAATGTCAAAGTCGAAGAAAATTTCAACTACATATCTCTATGAGTCTTCGATTAAAGGCTTTTTTGAATCTTAAAGGGCATATGATTGTTTTATATTGTGTACAACTAGGTTTTGATGGGTGAGATTTTATTTCTTGTGGAGTCTAATTATTAATCCATAGCACGTATTAAAAAATTTATGCAAATACGTAAATAATTAAGCGTGTAAAACATCACAAAATATTTTTACGGAAATATTTTTAAAAGAATAACCAAACATTCAAAAATGATTTTTTTTTTATCTTAAAATTGTTTCGATGAAAAAAAATTACTTTAAATAATAGTTTTACACATAAAGAAACGGAGTTGAGCCATTGCATGTTACAGCTATCAACTTCATATATACTCCAACATCCCAAATCTTTCCTGCAAGCTTCAACACACGGGGTAGTGCTTGACGCATATGTTTGGCATAAGCGATATCTAAAAAGTAGTAAAGTTATTTACTAAGTACCAATTACCTTGTTGTTCTGTTGTTTTGTTGGTCTATGTAGGTTTTTGTTTGTTTTTTCGGCTCCTATGTGGGCTTTCCCAATCCCTTGTGGATCTTTTCCGCCCTTGTTGGGGCTTGCTGTACCAGGTTGTGGTGGTTTCTCTACTGGCTAGCCTAGGTCCTGGTAGATTTGTCTACTGAGTCCGGCCACCACTCCCACTACCTCGCATGGAGTATGTAGTGGCTTTATCTAATCCTTTTTAGGATCCCGCCAGTTGATTTCGACCTAGTTTGTTGTATTTCGATTCCTTTTTCGGAACGTGATCCAAAAAAAAAAAACCAATTACCTTGATTTACCACCCAAAGGAAAAGCCTTTTCCAAATTGTTGAGGTGGCCATGGTTCACAGTTCTCTCAGATGTATTGGAGCCTTTACTTGAGAAATTCACTACAAGAACTTGGGTCTCCCTAGACGAAGCTTTCTGTAGACACAAATGGCAAAAGTCATGAGAGTTGCTCTTCAGCCACGAGTTTAAGTCGTCGAAGCTCAATCGAGATTGTCGTGTCGCCATTGGCCTGCCTGTAAGAAATATGCCCTAAAAATCATTATTCTAAATAATTGTTATTTAAATGTCACGTGTATATATTTTTTATATTGGATATATATGTTGTGACATAAGATGTTACACGGTTATTATTGAGTGACATTGTAGAAAAGTCATGTCAATGATTAATGAATCAAAGGTGGGAGTATGACTTTTTCAGTTTTTTGTTCACTTGATGTTTTGTTCTAGACTAAGGTACATATTGATATACGATAGGTCTACACTCGTTGTGCCTCTATTTAATAGGATGATAGACTTCATCATTGAGGTGGTGACCTTAAGCAAATGAGTTGATGTAATGTAAGAGTACATGCACTGAACGAGATCAAATATGAATACCTTCTAGAAGTGATCACTGATGTTGAGAAGGTATTCAGCACAATTGGTTTATTGTATCCTTAGACCTGAGAGGTTTATATGGATTATTTGTTGTGTACTTGTGCTTTAACTGAGTCATTTGGTGATGATCTTTCTAGGTCAAATATTCCATATAACGTAGGGCCTTGTATATAATAAGTGGGTTGGTATAAATGCTCAATAAGGAATCCACCAATCTCTTGATAAGGCAGTATATTCAAGATATTTGTATAGGGTTGGACGAGAAAAAGAATATGATATGAACCTCACCAACAGTTGTGATGAAACCCGATAACAATGATGGATTGAACCCCAAGAACGTAAAGATAAGATTGGTTGAGCCTTGACCCGTCACCTAGCGAGATGAAAACCAAGACTATGAAGGATTGAAACGCCACACCAAGAAAACCCAAGAAGCTCTCAAGAAAATCAAGGTGATAAGTTTCGGTTGCTTGAACGCCACAAGATAAACTTGATAAGTTCAAAAGTTCTCTGAAGAACCAAGAGGATCACAAGACCTCACAAAATAATATCAATCTTAAAGTTACTGTTCATGCCAAAAAAATGACCATCTAAATATACTTGGAACATCCCTCCAAGAATAGGAAACAAACCCAGTTTTTGAAAGAAATTAAATGCTCTTAAAAGTCGGCTAAGAATAAGGAGAAGCTAGCATTTGAAAAGGAAATTCAAATGCTCCTGAAAATCTGAGTTTTTGAAAGAAATTAAATGTTCCTGAAAATCCGGCTAAGAATAAGGAGAAGCCAGCATTTGAAAAGAAATTCAAATGCTCCTGAAAATCCGGAATTTTTGAAAGAAATTAAATGTTCCTAAAAATCCGGCTAAGAATAAGGAGAAGCCAACATTTGAAAAGAAATTCAAATGCTCCTGAAAATCTGGAATTCGCCAGTTACATCCCTAAATTTTTTCTAGCCGAAGCATAGATGCCCAAGGTGTAAGTACTTCGGTCCGAGATGCAGGTTATCCGGGATAGTTACCCCGAGGTGCAAGGGTGCGTTAGCACCTCATATTCTTCACTTGCCCTGATGACATGGACTAAGCCTTGATTATTATTGGCACCCATCTCGGTCTTGGTAGTATCAACCCAACTCTCTTCGATTAGTCCATTGAGTGCTTCCTTGAAACGTTTGGCTTTAAGTCTTGTAATTGGGCCACATCAGGAATACATTGGCCAATGGTATTTTGTGAAAATGTTTTTTGAAAATTAATATATATATATATATATATTATATATTTATTTGTGAAATTGTTTTGAAAACAATTGATAGTCCAACGAGTTACAGATTGTGAATTGAGAATTATATGAGTTAGCGGCTTAATCGGTAATATAATTTCGGTCCTATTGACTCATATAGAATATAGTATGGTGGAAGGATAAATAAACGAATAATTGTTAACAAAAGGGATTTCACAAATCAATCTCAAATTCTCGGGGGTGAATTGTAATATGTTGATGGACATGATTACAATTAGTAGAAGCCTAAAATTTGGAATAAGAGAATATAAGGGAATTAATGGAAAAAGAGTTTTTCATGTGATCCTATAGCCGAGATCTAAGATCCCTAACAATTCCATGCATTATCATAGCTAGGGTTTTCATATATAAGGATAGCTATGAGATAGTCTACCCTAATTGACTAATTGTTAGTTTGAGAGTTGGTCATCAAGACTCAGACAATTTTACACAGTTGTGAGCGTGGAGAGGAAGGAAGCAGAACACTTGGGCTGCTATTGTGAAATTCTCAAGATTGTGAGATCGACAAGAACCTGAAGATTATTGAAGAATTCTCAGGATCAACAAAGAGAATTGGTAAGTTAATTTTCCACAAGCAAACTTTCACTGCCATGACCACGTTTTTGCCACATTGGGAATCGGTTGCTACGTCGACAGGAAATCACGTTGGAAGAACATCTAAGCATTCGCTGTTGCTCACTCGCCGAAGACTTAAAGGAGGTCAATAATGCCACTGCCTTTGCCGACGATGATTGAGACGTTAAGGATGCAGGCCTCACCGCTGACTCGGTATACCTCGTCATGGACGTTTCTGCAATCTGCCTTCGCTGACGAGTTATATGTCATGAAGGATGCTATCTTTTCTCCAACGAGCAAGAGATGCAGGCCACAAGTCTGGATTGGCCAAATGTTGACGGCATGAAGACTTTCGCTGACCTGTGTATGCCGAAATGTCCTCGACGTGATTTGGTCATGATTTAGTTTGGCCCACCATTTGTGGTGGTAGTGGTAGTAGGTTCTTTTATAATGACCCCTGTGGTGGCCTCTGCTTATTTACATTTCCATTTTTGTTTACAATTGTGCTGCTCTTCTGTGAATTTTATTGTCCACGTCGTTAATATACACCATATTCTCTGTTTAGTTTCTTCAATTTTTTAATTTTCCTACATTCGTTGAGTTCTTTCACCTGGCCATCAAAAAATCAAATATATCTACGTAAACAGAGATCTCCAGAGTCTAAAGCTACACCAAAAAAACAGAGTGCCTGATTTTCAAAGGCACGTGTATTTACTTCGCAATTTCATAATTGTTCAGATTTACAAACCCAAAGTGAGGAGGCTAGCTGCAATTTCATAGTTTGAACTCCTTGAGCAATCTAACCTTGCCAGTTCAAAACATTCACATTGCTTTATTTACAAAAAAAAAAAATGTGTCCAACCCTGTAAATATGTTGGCTGCATCACAAAGAAGACTATCTTGATTCATGGTAAGGGAGGGCATTTATTCCGGTTTAAACAGGAAAATCCGGTTCCAGTACCGGTTTCGGCGTTCCGATACCAGAACTGAATCCCATATTTGGGAAAAATCGGAACTGGAAATGCTGGAATTTCCAGTTTTGGAATTTCTTAAAAAAAAATAAAAAATTCTTGATTCCTATTTTTTTTTTATAAAAATAGTAATGTAGTGACCTGGGTCGACCCA
Organism: Morella rubra; assembly: GCA_003952965.2. Lineage (NCBI taxonomy): Eukaryota > Viridiplantae > Streptophyta > Magnoliopsida > Fagales > Myricaceae > Morella > Morella rubra. Next base: position 17,071,223 of record CM025855.1, on the reverse strand, counting down.
GGTCACTTAAAACCTCATGATTAGGTCTTTTTCAAAAGACCTAAATCTAATTCGTTCCATAATCCAAATTGCCGCCACCCCTCACCCCCTCTCCTAGTCTCCCTACCGTGAGTGAGCCCGAGCCGTCAGCCGTGCCCCCCACCCTCCTTGCCGCGACTCCTCTCTCCCTCAGCCGTGCTCAGCTCCTCTTTCCTTTTCTCTCTTGCGATTGCATCACATTGGGCCGATTCCCTCAGCCGTGCTCAACTCCTCTCTTCCTACCGCGGCTTCTCTCTCATCAGCTCTCTCTCACCAAGGTGACAAGGTCTATTTAGTATTTTACTTAAATGTTGTATTGTTAAATTCTTTAGTGTTAAACTTCTTTAGGTTTTGTTAATTTGATTTGGGGATATGAAATTTTTTATGGGCAAAATCGGCAAATTCGGTGATTGACAGATTCGGTGATAATTTGGGCTCCAAGGTATGATTATTTTGTCTAACCTAAGCTGCTATTTGGGAATTAGATGATAAAACGTGGGAATTGGCAGATTCGGTGATAATTAGGTGATTGATTTTAGTATTGTGATTGGTGATTGCAATATTATTTTGCTGAAGAACGTTGTTGAGGTAAAAGCCTATTATTTTATTTGTTGTACCCAAAACTGTGTAGTTGTGGTCGAATTACTTTGTCTTTGTGCTCTTAAAAATGAAGGGGCTTTTCTGTGGAAGTTGGAACTCAACGTTGGGCCGTTGGCATACTTTATACTCTGTTTTTTGTCCAAGTGTTTATTTAGAACCAACTGGGCAACATGATATATTGATATCTTTTATTAAAAAAGGCATGTCTCATCCTTTTTTCCTGTTCGGTTTAAAAGTGGCTGCCTGTTTTATTAGCCTAAAAAAGGTTCTTTTCCTTGCCATATTTAGTGTCAACTTTGCGAATGTACAGAAGCAATGTTTGTGCCAAATAACCGAATGACATCTCCATGTGTTCCCCAAGTTCGCATTAGGAAAATGAAGTTCTGTTTGATCAGTTTATCTTGTTAATGATTATTGTGAATTTGTGATTTTCAGCATCTATGTAACTGTTGGTTAATTGATTTTCAGCATCTATTTAACTGTTGGTTAATTGATTGTGAATTTGTTAATTGATTATTTGGTTGTCTTAATATTTCTCTTATAAATGTTTTGTTTTGTTTTTGTCTTTTGTAGAGATGGAGAAGCTTGGAATGTTGGATGAACTATGAAGCTTAGAATTTTAAATTTGGATGTCCTTTAATCTTTATCTTTTACTTGTTTTTTTTTTTTAAAATTTCAAAGAACATTGTAATTTTAATTTAGAGTTTGCCTCTTTCAATTTGGATTATTTGATGAATGTTTAGTTGTTTACTTATTTGTATAATTATTGTTTGTTTAGTTGTTTTTACTTTTTTTTGTAATTTGAATTTAGAGTTTATTTTGGCAGTGTTTATTTTGTTTTGGAATTTAATTGTTTTAGTTGTAATTTTAATTTAGAGTTTATTTTGGCATCCTGAAATATTGTTTTGGAATTTAGTTGTTTAGTGGTAATTTTAATTTTGAGTTATTTGGAAGTATTTATTTTGTTTTGGATAGCAATATTTATTTTGGCAGTGTTTTGAACTTTTGGATTCTAGAATTTGGAGTTGGACGGCAGTGCACTACACTAGTTTATTTTGGCAATTGGGTCTTCAAATTGCCTCTCACACTACCTTAATTCCGGCCCACAAAACTTAAAAGCCTCATTTTGGGCCAATAGGCCTAACCCAAATCTGGGCCTTTTAGGCCCAGATAAGGAACCGGAATGAAAAACTCGGTTTCGGTGGGTACCAGAATCGGAATGGCCAATTCCGATTCTGTCTGTTCCGGTGCCCACTCTTAATTCATGAAGTTCATCTCAGATCAAATATCCAAAACCGTTGTAGTATTTCCTCGAAGAAAAATGTCAAAAACAAATATCTAAGTGAATGTCATTCAAAGCACCTATCAGAAGCCCTAGTACCACAAACACAAAAATCACAAGGCATTAACTCATTGCATAGTTGTAGTGTTGCTGTCACCAGAATTTTACTCCCTGTTATTTTGGTGTACCAGTTTAGGATAAACCAAGATGAGTTATATAAGGAATTGGCTAAGCTTTTAGTTGATTAGTTGGGCATGTTAGTTGACAAATGTGCATTCATATGTTGACTCTATTAATCATACTGAGGTAAGCTCAACGGTACTCCTTTTAGCTGACTCAATTTTTTGGACACAAAGCAATCAATGATTTCCCCAGAGAAGCTCAAATTAATCTCTTGAGCCCAAAAAAGACAGCAACAAAGCTTCCAACCAATATAAGGATAATGCAAGGGATTTAATATGGTGATAATGCAATCCCCACAGGTACAAATACAATCTTTGAAACATAATAATACCCAAATAGATTGACTCATAACTCCAACTTACCCTACCATCTAAACACATGCTATGATTTTTTTATCGATCATCCAGGATATAATCGAGAATGTGGATCAGCCCCATGTTACTTGAGTTGCTAAAGAAATAGTGGACTAATATGTTCCAGGTGGTGGGGTTTGAGTTCTTCTGTTGCGCTCTTTCTGTCAAAAAGTTGGATAGCAAATTTTACCTTCCCCTGCTTATAGTAGGCGTAAATTATTATGTTATAAGATGGCATCAGGCTTTATTCCTCCAACCAGCATTTTTCCAAGAAGGTGCAGAGTGTCCTAAGACATACCAACACGATAAAACCCACACATAAAGGTATTACAAGTAACTAAATTCAGCCCAATCTGCTTTGCTTTGGCCTCCCTAACAAGTCCAAAAGCCTCTCTGAATCTCTTTCCCTTGAAAAGACAATCCAATAGCACAGTATAAGTTGTGGTGTTAGGAAAACACCCATATCTCTCCATCTAAGAGCAGAAAATATATGCAGCTGTCCTCTCAACTAATATGCAGATAAAGACCAATTACATAGAAGCTTTTTTGAAATATATTTCCGTAATATTTAAAGCATGGTTCGGCAACCAATGGTTTCTGAAAATGCCAAATTAAAAATAGTACAAATCAAGTTTGACTAAACTTTTTCGTTTTCACATCACAGTCCAGATGCATTAATTTATAATACCCATGGTAGACACATATATGCATAATGTATTATGAATGTCTAACAAAGTTACATCAGATACCATCTCTATTGACCATATCCAAGCCCTATAGATATGAGGATCAGCAAATAAAATCGTTGACATTTGCGCTGACAGACAAAGTCGAAAGTCTTGAGACATTAACTTAAAGATTAAAGTCAACAGGAATAAACAATGCACGAGTTTCATTAAATTTTGATCAACTTATGATTGACATAAACCAAATTAAGTGCTTTGGGCACCTCATAGAGATTAATTTTGCTTTTTTTATTTCAAAACCTGTTATAACTAGCGAGGTGCATTTTCTCGGATATATGGTAGGCTACTATTCCAATTCCTGCCCAAGGTGTTCCTAAATTGATCCCCTATATCTCTAAGGCTTTTGTTTTCACTCGGCCTACTTGTCAAAAACCTAGTAAACGATATATGTATGCAAAGTATCTGTAACTTTTTGTTGGTAATCACACGGACCAAAAGCACTTGAATAGCACCAAAGCTGTCCTGAGCCTTTATTGTGACCAACATCCCCACCACATCCACCGAAAATTCTTCTTCAAAAGTTCTCCTACACAATGACCATCTGTAACTCTTCATATTCTTTTTTTTTTTTCTCGTCAAGTATAGTGAATATTGCCAATAAAAGGATAGAGATCCTGGGGAAATCCAAACAAACAAGGCAAATGAAACAAGGGAAAACTGAAAACTAAAACCACTATTCACTTATCCAACTACCGCCACATATTCACTTATCAAGTAATGATGATTCTATATTGGCACACCAGATGATGGAGTATTTTCAGTGCACCCTTAAATTTCTCTTGTTGTTTCTCTGTCCACAAAAGATTGACTTCCTCTCCCATCTTCTCGAATTTCCAATGATAGAAGGCTAAACCCAATTCCAGCTTTACTCTCAACCTTTTCTCTGCAATGTGAAACTTGACACGTTCAATAGAACCAGGCAGTTCACAGCCACATGAATCTCGTTTTCCCTTACCAAGATAGGCAAGAGTAGTAATTGATAGTGGAAATCGGGACAATCTTGAGAGGGTTGCAATGTTACCAAAGGCTAATAAAAATCATTTTTATCAGGAGTTTCTGTGAGAAATCTTCTTGCAATATGGGCTGGTACGCAAGATTTTGTGAGCCTACACTTGTTCAACCAGGGAAGCATGAAGAGGACCCTGAAGTGAACTACAAAAAAGTACATGAGAGAGAGAGAGAGATTAAACAATATCAAATACGTTCAAATTGCTATAGAGATTTTGATGGGAACCTTAGTTCTTATACCTTGGTAAAAGCTAAAGCCCATTGAATGACAGTTGGCAAAAGGGTCTTGCAACAACTTACACAGCATTATGAAGTCTGAAATCAATAACAGCTTCCTGATTCAATGCCGTATTGTTATAATTAGGAAATGGCATATGCAGAAACAAATACACCAGTAAAAGTTTATTATCATGTGTCATGTCCAATACATGTACAAACCATGTAAATGGTACAGTAGGTTGAGAAACTAGACAGCCAAACAATATAACTAAGTGTCATGTCGTATTCCAATTTGGGGATATAGAAACATCCAAGATGATCACTGTGTATAAACACATTTTTGTTGAGCATAACTGTGCCCACGAGAAAGAATGGTTTACTCAGAAACTCAAGAACCTGCCAACACTGACAGGAGAGCCATAGTGACTAGAGCATTGACAGAATGAGTGTCAAATTCATTAAATACTTTTTAAGCAGGAGTTCTTTAGTGAGCAACATTGTGATCTAGCAACTTAATGCAGCCAAACAAGAAAGAATGATGGGGGCTGTCATATTCAAAAAGTCACAAAGACAAATAAAACACGATCCTTATATGCTAGGATTAAACTACCAGCGATGGAATAATCTGCAGAGTACAAGCTAGACAACACCAAATGTTTCCAGTTTTAACCAATAACCAACTCATGATTTGCCAACCAACTCTAGGTCGTTGATTAGAATCAGTTTACAAACTGACACTACACTCCGCAAATACTCAAGTTCTCCAAGGAAAAAAAAAATCAAGTAACAGTCTCTACCACTAGGGAATGACTGATCATCAAGTTGCCAATATCCTGGTCTGATTTCAAACTGCTAGAGGCATGCCTTAGTTCTCCTATGCCTTATTGTATCGTACTTTTCAAAAAAACCATTATTGACATAAAAATTTAACATCTCCTACATTTCTCTATAACTAGACAAAAAAAACATACGGCTGGTAGGCATGGAAAACAGAACAGGAACAATGGACATATCTTACTCTGAGATCACTTATAAAAAAAAAAAAAAAAAAAATCAATTTCTTCTTTTATTCTGCCTCACAAGCATTTAGTATACATTGATGTCTCTCCATCTCCTCAAGCTTCCTCTCTTTGCTAGCTGGGTCCTTCAACAGCAAAACTTTTGACATATCTTTTCCACCAGCCATGCCCAGGGATTCCTTATCGTCCTTTTCTTTCCCTCTAAAGACCAACCTTTTCTCCTTAGGCGCCAGAGAAAAGAACCTTTTTTCCATTCCCCTTTAATTGAACCAAAAATAACCAATTGAGCATCAAATTCAGAATTGATTCACCACAAGTGCTGAAGCCCTATCTACCACCACAAATTTCAGAAGCCAAAGTCCAACAGACTAAGTAGTGAAGCAGAGATCTAACGGCCTCACTAATTCCAAATAATGGGTTCAAGAAAGGAAGGAAAAATAAGTAGGAAGATACATGAAGCATAAAGAAACATGTTTAATGTATCTCAAAAGGAAAACTTATATAGTCATTTGACTAGTAGAATTATAAAGGTCAATGCCAAACAAAAGGATAAAGATCAACCTCGAAATGCCCTCAAACGATTCTCAAAATCAGTAATTAAGCACAACAGGAACGTTCTAAAGATTTATTAAAATGCAGGTCAAAATATTACTGAACAGGCTTTTATGTGCAAACGAGATATGCCAAACAAGGAAATGGGTATGAGCCTTTTGCCTCAGATTGAACGATAAAGCAAGTACTCACAAAATTGGGTGTGAGCCTTTTTGAGTAGATGACCGTGTAGTCTTAGCAAATTTGTGTAATCTTGATGATGCCAATTAAATTCGCTGTCGCCAGATGATCCGTGGGGGCCAAAATACCCACATCAGCACTGTGTAATTTTTAGAGGGAAAGATGGGCAACGGAAGTGGTGAGACTCTCCCTGTGTCGAACAAAGTCTTCACGCAAAGAGGGAAATAGGAGCAAAATCTAGCATTTGAGATGTGCAAACAGAAGCCATTCATCGAGTATAATCTAGCATCCGAGATTTCCAGAGACATGTTTCATCGACGACCTTCTGACTGTGTTTGAAGAACGGTCCTTCACCAGCGTAGAAATGCTGCTGGGCCTGAACTTCTCGTTGGAACTCATAGGTGACAGCCACCAGCGCCGCTCCTAGAAATGCCACCTTTGAAATTCTTAGTCGCAGGATCAGCCAAGTGGATTGAATTATATCCCCACAAAAAAATTATTCGGCACACTATGAATCAAGAAATTGGTAGTCACTCAATGGAAAAAGACTCAAAACCAAAGCATCTAGTCCAAAACTGTTATAATGAGTAGCCAAAATTTACTTTTCTAAATTTAAGTGGCAGAAAGCGTCACCTCATTTAATGAAGAGAGCTGGCTGAGTGTTTATGTCCTTGAATTTGGAAAAATAAATCTATGCCGCCCATTGTAACAACTTTAGATTGGACACTCTGGTCTGAATCTTTTCTCGTCACTCATATACTTTATAGCAAGCTGCATGTGTCAAGTCCTCTCTCAAACTTATTCTCTCCCATGTCTGGACTTCAGAAAAATCAACAATAATAAGGACTTCCACAAAATTGTTGAGATTCAAATAAGAGGTTCCGTAGTACTTTCTGTTAGATGAAAAGCTCACCACATAAAAACTATGAAAGATATGAATAACTGCCAATTGGTTTACCAACAAAACATTTGCAATGAGATAAGATGTACAGATAACTAATTAGATTTGCAATATCAAAATGTGAATCTAACCCTCCAAAGGAGGCATAAAAAGGAAATCATTGAAATTAGGTACAACTCTTAAGGGCCGGGTAAAAGAGGGTATAACAGAAACAAAACAAACAAATTAAGGAGAGAAACAATATTGTGTGAAGCATCTTGGAAAATAGTTGTGAAATCCAAAACTAATGGGGCTATTCTGCTTCACCTGATTCGGGATCTCTTCCTCAACAATAATGCAATTGAATGGGTCCTCTTCCTCCAATGCTCCTCTCTGCATGCCTCTCGACCTCGGCGACCTCATGCCATTATTTCAAGTCCTCAGTAGCTGATAAATGGCTCTCCTTGTTCTTGGATTCATGGTCTTCATTGTCGGCTTCGATTCGTCCCTCCTCAATTTCTTCTTCCTCGTCTTCCACATAATCCTCATCGTTTATTCTGATAGTTGAAAGACAATGTATGTATGGCTTAAAACTCCAGCCCAAAAGAAGAAAAATATAGAAAAAAAGTCGTCAGTGAACCATTGATTATTTGTTTACTTTTTGCAAACATTGCAGCACCCCAGATTGTGTAGTAAACTCCCAGACATCTGTTCTTCAACCATTAGTGGATCTGAAAATTGGCATCCAAAAAATACTACGAGAGTGATGAAAAAGAAGATTAAAGGTGAACTTGGTATAATGGTACTTGATTTCCAATGAAAGATTACGACTAAGCTAAAATGATGGGTTAAGTACCTGAATCAGCAATATGGCCAGTCAATCACGACAGATGGATCGAACTCGTTTGGGATATGAGAAATCTTTGGCCTTCCTCACCTGTCTCTCTCTTGCATCTTGGCGATAAGATGGCACAAAAATCAATAGTCAGTGTCCGCAAGGACGTTAGTTGACACATTCCTTCTGGCAGTGAAGCCAAACTGGGGCCTCCCTTAATTGTAAATTCTTCAAGTGATGTCCACTTGTGAATCCACTCTGGTATAGCTGTAAATCCAAGACCATTGATCTCTAGCTCTCGTAGAGTGGTAACATGTTGAAGCCCCGAAGGGAGAGACTCCAGTTTTGGAAGATCATAAAGTTTCAGAGAGAGGAGGCTCTTAAGCCCTTGCCATTGCATCTCATCCTCATCATTGCCTAGATCAAGCTCATTGCAACAAGAAAGATGCAGTTCTTGCAGTGTAGTGAGGTGTTGTATACCTCGGGAGAGAGACTGCAGTCTTTCGCACCTCGTTATTGACAAATACTGGAGGCAAATGAGATTCTGTAGCCCTTCCTCTGTTACGAATTGTAGATCTGCAATTTCATCAAGTTCTAGACGCTTCAATTTTGAGAGAGGATTACATGAAGGTGCAATTGCAGTTGACAGGCTTTGTGGTGCTGCCATATACATCATCATCGTCTGTTGCACTGGCTTCCAATTAGTATTGGACAGGTATAACCCTTTGAAGATGTGGAAATTTGGCATGGAAGTCAACATAGGGCAATTCTGGATCATCAAATCTAAAAGATGAGGAAATGAAGGGAGCAGAGGTTGCTCCATCATTGATGTTACCGTGGTTGTTTGGACGGAATCCATCCCTCCTACACCAACCCTTAAATTTCGGACAGCTATAGAGATAGATCTCCCTCAGGGATGGCCAGTATGCAAATGGCGTGGATGAAGAAGAAGCAGAGAACATGTTGCTATTACCACTATCTAATATGTAGTCCAAATCTTCCAACCATAAAAGAGAGAGACTCTTAAGAGAAGGCAGTTGACTCAATGGTGGTAAATATTGTAACTTTCGGCAACCATCTAATTTCAAGTCAACAAGATTTATGAGTGAAAAAAGCCAATTCGGAAATGTCACGCCATGATAGTGTTCTAGAGTAAGCTTTTTAAGATTTGGGTGAGGTTGTAACCACTCCAGTAACATTTCATCACCCTCGACCATTTCGTAGTTAATCCACTGTAAATTCAAAGATTGAAGATACTGTTTTTCCTTTAAATTGGCAGCCTTGTATTCTAATGCGCCATCTTTCCCATGTTTCAATTCTTTAATCAGTAAGTTTCCTCTCAGTTTATTCAGCCGGTTCAGTTTGTTTAACCACCTCTTTTCATGGAGGTAGAACCTAATCTTACCACAAATTCCGACAGTGTCCGAAGATTAGTCATTTGCCCCAATCCACATGGCATATGACACAAACTCAAACATTTGTCAATCTCTAGATGCCTGAGGTTGACCAAATTTTTCATGTCTTTCGGCAATTCTTGAAGCGAATCACAACCGTAAAGTCTTAATGTTTGCAAATTTTGCAACTTGGTTAAGGAATCAGGCAGCTTTTCCATAGAATTTCGAGAAAGATCAAGATACCTTAAATGCTTCAGGTCACCTATTGAACTTGGCACAACACTGAGGACTCTATTACTCACATCCAACAAGCGGAAGAACTTCAAACTATCCCACGTTGACAGCTTGGTCCAAAGGTCGATATCACTTTCCAAAGTGGGTCCAAACTGGAAAAGAATTGTTCGCATCCTACCGACTTTAAAATTTGGGACTACACATGGAAATTTATCATCAATTGATAAATGGCAAGTTTTCTCATTAATGGCCTTCTTCTCATAATCTAAAGTTTTGATCAACGATCTTGCCATGGATACAGCAAGGTCATGCATGAGGTCATGCATTTTGCAACTGATTACATCACCATACTCATCTTTTTGAGGTTGTTGAAAGAACGAACTCCAAAGTAAATCCAAAAAGTACTCATCACCGACATCTTCAAAAGATTGGTCTTGATCTGACAACTTGATAAACCCTTGTGCTGCCCAAAGATTAACCAGTGTTGATTTATTAATATGGTAATCCTTGGGAAACAAACTACAGTAAGCAAAACAGGCTTCAAATGTGAAGGCAGTTTATCATAACTCAGCTTAAGAGTTGGTAAGATGTTGTTTTCTTATATTCTTAGAAGTTCATTGCTCTTGAAAGACAACCACTCCGTTTCTGAGTTTCTCAAGTATAATAGCCTCCCAATTACCCTTATGGCAAGAGGGACACCAACGCATTTTTCTAGAATCTCCTTTCCAATTGCTAGGATTAGTGAATTCTCTGGCTCCTCTCCTTTCTCAAATGCCATTTTCTTAATAAGCACCATGAGGCATCTTCATCTAAGAATGAATATAGTCTAGCTGTCTGGGCAATCTTGGCAACTTTTTCACTGCGTGTGGTCACTAACAGTGGCGGAAGTAGGGGGTAGCGAACCAAAGCGGCCGCTACCCATTGCTCCGCCTAAAAAAGAATTTTACATGTGTTTTTTTTTTCATAAATTGGCCTGGGCCCCGATACCCATTAAACCCAGGTGAACAAGAGCCCAGTGCCATTGTCACAATCGGTGAAAGAAGCGGACTTGCAGAAGAAAATATTTGCGCGGAAGAAGACGAAGACGTGAAACATGGAGATTGGTAAAGTTAGAAGCTTTTCGAAGAGGTTGACGACGTGAGGTGTTGGAGTGAAGATTAAGGTGCACGTGCCTTAGAGTGGACTTGGTCAATAAATTGTTATTTGTTGTTTTTAGGCTCAGTATTTCGAGCCCATTAGTGTTATTGCTTTTAATTGTTAGTAAGCCCAGTAGTAAGACCCGGCCCAGCAAGATAGTTAGTTTGTTAGATGATTCCAACGAATATATTCGGAATTGTAGAACGGAAGACGGCGAGCAAAAAGTAAATAAAAAGCAGTTATCATTTGGATGGAGTTACCTCGAAATAGCGTTCTTACAATTTTTCTCATCTTTCAAACACTTTCATTTCTCAGAAATTTTCAAAACAATTAGACAATTGCTACAACCATTTTATCCTGTGCGGCCTAGGCTCTTTTGATTGATTATTAATTATGCTGTAAAGTCAATCTTCCCTAATAATTGATACTTTTTAATAGATAAACGTGAAGCGAAGAGAATATTTATTTGAAAAATTACATATAGATTTTGGATAAAACATTACTCAGTAGTTCCGTTTATATTATTATGTCATACATTTATGGAATATATTCCAGCATAAGCATTACTTATCATGTATTTCTTTTGAGTTACATAAGAAGAAAAATGTTAGAATAAAGAAGGTGAGAAATAGTAACAAGAGACAAGAGATTTTTAAGTGGTCGATCTAGAATACCTACATCTACTGTGAAAGCTCTCTATGTTGTTTTTGTGTTATGAGTGCATATATATTATAAGTTAAAGGTCTCTATTTATAGAGACAACACAAAACAAATGTTTTGTTTTTTAAAAAATTGTAAGATTTGATAGAATTGTGAATATTTATATAGATTAGTTTATAGATTTTTGTGAAAAGTTAGTGAAAAATTTTAAAAATTTTTAATTTTTGTTAGAGTTTGTAAAAAGGTGTAGAGAGAGATGATTTGATGTAATTGTTTAATAAAAAAGTATTGGAGTTAGGTGAAAAAGTATAGAGAGATAATATTTGTTATAATTTTTTTTGAATAGGTATTGGAGTTTGTGTGAAAAGTTGTTGAGATTGTGTAAAAAGTATTGGTATTTGTGTAAGAATTTTGAGATTTTTTATGTTGTTTTGTAAATTTTGTTGAATTATTTATAATACTTTTGCAAAGGAACATGCTTTTAAATTTGAATTTCTACATTTAAAACTTAAATCTTGATAACGATATCAAATCTTTAATATCGTGATAATATCAAATCTTTAGTCCTTAATTTTGGACATTGTAACTCTAAGACAATTTTTTGCAAAGGAAATTTTTTTTTTTGTTATTTTGCCTTTAAAATTCGACACCCTTAGATTTTAATTCTAGTTCCGCCACTGGTCACTAATATTCTACTGCCTCTTGCACACCTACTAATAATGTTTTCAAGCTCATCCATTCTTCGCTATCCTCGTTCCACAAATCATCTAGCACAAGAAAGTATTTCTTTCCGTCAATTTCTTTCTTAAGATAATCTACCAATGTCTCCAGTACATTAGTTTGTGGTTTCTGTTTTGTTGCCGATTCTAAGATCTTTTCTACAATCTTTCGAACCTCAAAGTTGTTAGAGACACAAACCCACATTTTTACTTCAAAACTCTGTTTGATTTTTTCATCATTGAATACGTGCTGAGCTAGCGCAGTCTTTCCTAATCCTCCGATGCCAACAATCGAAAGGATTGAAACATTCTCCTCAATGTTGGAGTCCATCAAGAGTTTCTACAATTGCCATTCTTATCATCCTCTCTACCAATGACTTCTTCCGCATTTACACAGGAATGACCATCATTCCTCTTCCCATTGCCAAGCACCCCTGTCTCTACATTACGTCATTCTAAATGGAACTGACGATCGGCTTCGATGCCATCTAACTTCTCTTTAATCTTCTTAATCTTATGACCCATTTTCAAACGGTATGCAAGCTGGTTTGATTTGGAAAAGAAAATGAGCACCTGTTTCGTCTTCTTACGCCCCTGCGTCATCATTTCTCGCAACAGACCTTCAGTGGAGAAATCGTCTAGCAAGTCGTCTGCCTCATAGACGACATCGTTTAGCCTCGCGAGCCAATTTTTAACTGCGTTGTCCCCAGCTTGCTTCTCCTGCGCGTCCAGAAGCACGACTTTAATCGTCGAAACCGTGTCCTGGGGCTTCTCAAGCTCATCTTTGACGCCCCAGAGCAGTCCGAGCTCTTGGAGAGTCGGGGAGCCCAATCTCCCTAGGATTCCCTCAGCAATGCTGAAAAGAAGACCCTCCGCCATTTCTTGGTGTTGGTGATGAGCGAAGGAAAGATCTGTTGTAGTAGAGTAGTTAGAATGGGCAGACGGAAGAGATCTTGGCTGTGTGAGCTTTTTTTTTTTTGGGTTAATTACAAAAAAAACCCCTTCAAATTTTTCCACATATCCCAATATCCCCTAATTGGGATATCCCCTAATTTTTAACTCGTATCAACTCACACACTTAAATTTACGTAAACGTTTCATTTTCGTTTTTGACTCATTTTTAACGATGTCGTACTACATTTTCCGTCCCACATGATTTTCACATGAGCTCCTTCATTTTAAAAGATAAAAATGACCCCACTTATGCTTTGAACTAACTCAAACAAAGCAAATAGAAACTCATTATTGTTTGAAGCAAAAACACGTCAACCTCCGTTGCAAAACCAGATTTTCCACTTTTGCAGTTCATAACATACCACCAGCACACCAAAAATGCTTTCTCAGTTTTCCTTAGGTTCCAAAGGGCTTGACAGCCTACCAAAAAAAAAATCCAAATGGCCCATATTGATCTTTTCCAATGCTGTGAATATGCTGCAACTTGTATTATCCAACTGCATAATGCTTAAATTAAATTATCTCTTCTTGAAGGTTTACTTTCAAAATTCTAAGATCTTCTGGTTGTATTCCTCATAAACTGGAAAATGAAAACTACCATCACTAGTGAACAGAGAGAGCATCGGTTCATCTTAAAAAGAACCTACATTTATACAACTATCAATTGTCTATAATTTTAAGCGTGAGCTCCTACTGTTTGGATGAGGTCCCAAAAGCCGAAGGTAGCAACATTTAGTAGATGGGATAATCTTACATGCACATTAATGTTTGTGTCCATCATCACAGATAAGCAGCACTCAAATGCAAAAAGTCTAGCAAAATTTAATGAGTGCTCGGCTCATACTAATAATTCCTAGATTAAGTTATTGCCAATTCAGCAACATCGTTTTTTTTTTGTTTGGGGCAGGTGTGTGGGGCCAACACTAGTTTCTGAGGCTACAAAACAGGTTTTATTTATCAAAATCTGTACTGAAGGTATGCATATGACTGGTTTGCCCAATTATGGAGATTTAACCAGCTTAAGAAAAGTGCAGAATAATTGACATTAAAACCTAATAAATCATTTTATAACTTTTCAAACAACAGAGAAGACAAAATTGCTTCTCAATTTTACATTTCCCATTCTAAATTCAGATATTATAAATTTCATTGGACAGGGATACAGCTTAATGATACATTTAAGCAATAGTTTGAACTCATATCTTTTGAATGTGCAAAAGATTGAGGAGAAACTATGGACTATAATTGCCAATGAAACCAAGCAGTCAAGATGATATAGCTGTAGATTCTAAGTAATCTGGTTAAATTAGCATTCATCTAAATGGTTCCAAAGATAAGGTTGTTCATTGTGACTAGTTGAGCAGTCTCCCAAAAATGGCACCCACATGTAGTGGCATACCTACATGCAGTCTCCCATGGGAAAACTTTAGTAAAAATGTAAGAAAACATATGGATTTGTACAGTACACGTGGAAAAACACTAAATAAATTGAAAAACTTTTCACCTGCAGCTTAACCTTTATGTCCAAAACCATGCGCTCCCTTTCTGCCTATAAAAACAGAATAAAAATAGTCAATTTAATTAATGCCAATCCTAAGTTCAACCAAAAACCTAATTGGGGCATCTCTCAAATGGCATAAAGAACTTGCAGCTTGATCCCTTGGACTGAGACTCGCTTCTTTGGAATCCTTACCCACTAGCGTAGAAGGTGAACTGATGAAGATAAAGACAACTTAAAGTTTCCACAAACAGGAATGAGAAACTACAAACACCACTATCAAATAAATCGAGCACTTTAAACCTGTCATGTACAGACATATATACCAAGGAGTATGCTTTCCGGAGTTTTCAAAAACATATATCACATTACTGCCATATGAAATGGAGGAAATGAAAGCGTAGACCATGTATTGCAGCTAAATCATAAAAGCACTAACTCCTGGACATTGATAATATGAACATACAAGTACATTCCAAGTTCAGTTATATAATTCATAATTTTTTCTTTTCCTGAGAAAAAAAGAATAATTTTAAATAGCAACTCCCTCAGGAAAAATCAGTGCATACCGGAGCTTTGGATTAGGACGCACAACTTTGCAAGATAAATATCATTCTGGTAGAGAAACTCCTCTTTGTTCAAGATATGACTCAAGAATTGAAACTTGTCTTTTAGCCTCCACAACCTGACATATAAGAAGTTATCGAACCAGTTGTTAGAATACTAACTCGCAACCATATTGTCAAGTTCTCCTTCTGGATTCTCATTACCTACGACTATGAGAAGAATAAAAAACCAAAAAATAATCTCATGGCGCTAGAACTACTGACAATCTCATTCGAATATGCAAAGGAAAATGATTAATCCAAATCTTGCGTGGAGTTCCGATTGCCTCGGTGGAGAATCTGGTTTTTTAATGAAGGTCGATGTGTTTTTGCTTCGAACAACAATGGGTTTCTATTTGCTTTGTCTGAGTTAGTTCAAAGCATAAGTGGAGTCATTTTTGTCTTTTAATATGAGGGAGCTCACGTGAAAATCACGTGCGACGAAAAACGTAGTACGACATCATTAAAAATGAGTCAAAAACGAAAATGAAACGTTTAAGTAAGTTTAAAAGAATGGGTTGACACGAGTTAAAGATTAGGGGGATACTGGGATAAGTGGAAAATTTGAAGGGGGGGGGGGGGTTTGTAATTAACCATTTTTTTTTTAAAGAACGCCCCATGGCATACATTTATAAATAAAGCAATACCTGTCATATAATATAAAATTAGGAGCCTCCAATAATTGCTCTAAAAATACATTTATAAATAAGGCTCTACCTGCCATATAATATAAAATTAAGAGCCTCCAATAATTGCTCTTTAACAAATTATAATCACTCTACTTTTTAGTTTTACTTAATTAGGTCACTAGTCCTTGAATATTATGAAGACACATCACCACTAATCACAAACAGTCACGTGTCCTTAATTCACTCAAACGACAAAATTAGATTAGGAAGTATTAATTTAAAATCCATGTCAAAGTTATTTTTTCGTCCATTGAGGACATTCAAAAAGCATTATTTTGGAGAGCGAGATATGTGAATTGCGGACAATTCAAACCAATGTGGATTCCACCTTGGTGGCGGGGACGGGATAATTCAATCTTTTACGGTGTCACTTAGGGGACGGGACCAGACACCTATAAACTACTATTATATTTGTATAAAGCGAAATCAAGTAAAAATGGATTTTGGACCGCCTTGAGAAATTCATCCAAATGTACTTCGTTGCTTCACATTCTTGTGTGATCATACATTTTTAATCCAGTTAATAAGCAATCACTCTTAAACATTTAAATTATTTCACACTCTAAAGATCTTGTAAATTTAAAAATTCGAACAATGTCAAGAAGGATAAATAAAGTACCGTTTTTTTTCCTAGGTAAAGAACATACTTAGAGGATCATATTCATTTTCGTCTCCACTTGCTTCTTTGGTTCATTAAGGAGAGTAAAGAATCGAAATTTCTTTTAATTTTTTGTTTTTTAGTAGAGGATAAAATCTATTACCCCTGCGTTCAGATAGATTTAGCCAAATTAGTAATAGTATGGTTGTTCAACATAATCGTAAAAATTCAATTCCACTGACACTGAGTTACTAGTAATAGACCTAATCGATTCCAGTTCCAGTGGTTCATAATTGCAGAAGCTCATTAGTTTTACCGGTTCCTAAATCATCTGGCACCACTAGAGTCACTGGACAGGTAGCTAGGCGTTTTTTTTTTTTTTTTTTTTTTTTTTGTATTTTTTTAAATATTTTTTTATATGGTAAACCGTACGCGTTACCCCTACGTCGTCGACCCCTTCGATTCCTTATCCCCCCAAATTAATTTTCACGCCTACACTCACCTCTCTTTGCCTCTCCCCTCCCTCTCCAAAATCCCTGCGCACAGCCACCTCCAGGCTCGCCTCCCTTCGCCGACCACCACAGCGACTCTCCTCTTCTCCCCTTCCTCACGTCACGTGTCTAATCTCTTCTCATCTCCTCTGCCACATCTCTCTCTCAGATCCATTTAGGTATGTTGTTAATAAGTCAATGGGTTTGTTTTAATTTGATCTATTGGAAGCATTGGGGACATATATTATTACTTAACTTTTTCCCCTTTGTTTGCGATTTTTAGGGTTTGAAATTTTGATTTTAATTTGTTGTATTGTTGTTTTTGTTTTTGTGGAATACTATTATGCTTTTGATCTTCGGTGAAAGTTCTTCAATCTCTACAAATTTGTATGTGTCTTTCTCTTCAGCATTTCCCATTACAAAGGCCGCGCCGATATACGAGCAACTTCTGACACTCTTTCCAACCGCTGTGAGTTCCTCTAACAGCTTTTATTTGCATATTGTCATATCACGTCAATTGTATTCTGTTTGCGTTTCTCTTTAGAGCTTACCTATCCCGATTTGTCCTTAATTAGTTCACTCCAAATGCGTCTTCTATTGACGGTGCCTGTTAGGTTGTATAGTTTTGCGGAATTTCTCATGGCCTAGGCCACTCAATAAAGTGTTTCCATTTTGCTTGGTTATGTTGCTGTCTATAGTGTGTAAGGTACCATTCTACAATTTGATTAGAAACTGGAAACCATGTAATTTTTTGCTTTTGAGATTTGTTTCTTACCTAGGCAACATTCTTGGTAAGAATTTTGACAATGGAAAAATCTGACGAGACATCTAATAATAGTAGTGTCGTGCAGCTCGTGTACTTCTTCATTGTTAGAACTTAGACAAGTGCAGAATAAATTCTTCATTGTTAGACAAATGCAGAATAAATTTTTATTTTGTCTTTTACTATGTTCTCTAATTTATTGATTTTGGATTTCATTAATTTAGATTTTATTGATATGTATTCAATGGACCAAAAATAAAAATAAAATAAAAAAAATCCATTGAGCCAAGTGAGTAAAATGCTAAAAAAAAAATGGTCCAATATAAATGCCAGTAATCGGGAACGGCCACCGCTAACACCACCACTGCCAAGGGCCGGTTATTGCATTTAATGGTGGTGGTGGCGGTTATTGCATTTAACGGTGGTTATTTCTAGCCTTGATTAGTAAATAGGTTTAAAGATTAATTGAATTATGGATTTTGATGAGATGATTTTCATTAATGGATTAAGGTTTGAATCTTTTATTGGACTTGGGGATGTAATCATTTGGGCTTTTTTTAAAAAAAATAGATAAGGTGGGCTGGAGGTTTATTTCTAGACTTAATGATTTTCGTAAGTGGCTTTGGCGTTTTGTTTATGAGAGAGATAGGCTTTGGAGGGTTGTCATTGCTGCAAAATATGGGTGCTCGGCGGGTGGTTGGAGAACTCCTTCGAGTTGTGGGTCTTATGGTGTTAGCCTTTGGAGATTCATTAGCAAAGGTTGGGGTGACTTTAGTAATCATATCAGATTTTTGGTGGGTAGCGGAGTAAGGGTTAACTTTTGGCATGACTGTTAGTGTGGCGATAAACCTTTGTCTATTGCATTCCCGGTTGTTTATTCTTTGTCTCGTTGCAAAGAGGCTACGGTGGTGGACTGTTTGGTGGGAAATGTTGGTCATGCCATGTGGAATGTTCCCTTTCATAGATTGGCGAATGATTGGGAGTTGGAGGACTTTTTTGCGTTCTTCTCCCTTTTGTATCAGACGGAGCTTAGGAGTTGAGAGGAAGACAAGTTGTCTTGGATGAGTTCTAAGGATGAGGTCTTTTTGGTTAAGTTTATGTATACTCTCCTTGCGGGTAGGACTAGCTTGTTTTTTTCCTTGGAGAGGGGTGTGGAGGTTGAAATGCCTTATGAGGGTCTCTTTCTTTGTGTGGGAGGCTATGCATGAGAGAATTCTTACTATTGATAATCTTCGTAGAAAGGGAGTGTACATTGCCGATTGGTG
Organism: Morella rubra; assembly: GCA_003952965.2. Classification (NCBI taxonomy): domain Eukaryota; kingdom Viridiplantae; phylum Streptophyta; class Magnoliopsida; order Fagales; family Myricaceae; genus Morella; species Morella rubra. Next base: position 17,052,341 of record CM025855.1, on the reverse strand, counting down.
CTATCTTTGTCGTTATGATGGGGAATCGTTTGACTATGTGCTTCTCCATTGTTATTTGGCGCGAGGGCTTTGGAATCATGTTCTCAATATTGTGAATTTTCATTGAGTTATGCCAGAGAAGGTGGTGGATGTGCTGTGGAGTAGGAAGAGGAAGCTTTCCAACCTTTTCGCTAAGGGTATTTGGAGAATGATTCTCTCTTGTATTTGGTGGTGTCTTTGGAGAGAGCGTAACAATAGATGTTTCTAAGAGTCTTTGGTTAAGTTGCAAGGATTTATGTTACTTTCTCTTTTCTGCTGGGCTAATGTAGTGTTAGGCTGCCCTTTTGTTGATTTTCAAGATTTTCTTAATTTTGTTTCTTGTTTGGAGTAAGTGATTTTGGTATAGTTTCTTATACTGCTATCATTTTTTTCTAATAAGATTGGTTTACTTATAAAAAAAAAAAAAAACTTTCGTAATAGCTTTTTGGCTCAGAGTTGTTTTATATGATGGCCCATTGTTTTGTTAATAGTCCATAGTTTTAGTCTTTTGGCTTTCTCTCAATAAAAAGTTTCATTTTTTTTTATTACCTACTTTGTTTTTTATTTATCAAATAAGGAGATTATAAGAGCTTTTGTTTTCGCTTGTACTTTTAATATCACGCCGGCAATGAAGGGATTTTAGATAATTAATTTTCTTTACACCAATTAAAATTATGTTTTTACTTTTGAAGTTTTTCGACATCTTGTTGAGACTAATCTGCTTTCCTGTTGAATCTTCCGTTGTTTTCTTTCAAGGGCATTTTGGTCATTTGAGCATCAAGATATTTTTTATGCCATAATCTCGTTTTAATTGTGCATTCTATTATTATAAAGAGAGTCTAGAGGTTGATACAAGCACAGAGCATAACACTTAATATTACAGAGCCAAACTGATCTCCCCCCAACTGAGCCACATATTCAGTCCAAGCCCACAAGGGCTTCCAAAGACATAAGAGACACGTTACGGTAGATTCTCACTAATGGTTATTTAATGTTTCATAGAGCTTTTTTGAATTGGTGAGCAAAATTAAGCGCCGCAGTTGTGGGTCAGGGTGATCCTTGCAGAAGTAAATATCTGGTTGATTGATAGTTGTTGCAAAAGGAAAAATAAGTCTATTCTTGTTCGTAATGGTCATATATGCAGATTTATTGTATATTTTGGGTGTTATATATGCAGATTTTATTTACTGTTGCATGTGCAATTTTTTGCGATGCAGTAAGCTGCTCATGTTCTCATTACAATTGCAATATTGGCTTGCCTGGTCCCATAGATGGCTTTTCTTTAGAAAAAAAAAAAAATTCGCTTGCTCCTATTAGAGCATTCTTAGCAGCTTCTTCAAATTTGGCTCTCTACTTTAACCGAAAAGTACACTTCTCTATTTAACTATCTATTTTTTACTATTCTATTTAAATATTATTTTTTAAAGATTTCTTTTTTTTTTCTATTTTATAGGAAGAAAAAGAAAAAGAAAAAAAAAAAAAGAGAGAGAGAATGTGAGGTTTGGAGGAAGAAAAGAAAAGAAAATAAAAGAAAAAAAACCACTATTCATATGTTAAAATTTTTTGTTAAAATTCGTTATAATAGATAAGCTGCTACATGGTGTTTTTTGACTTTTTTGTTAAATTAGTTCTCTATTTTAACCAAAATATTAGAATAGAGAACCTGCTAGAAATGCTCTTACATGTTAGATAATGCCAACTCCCACTTTACTTTAGTCCACGGCTAAAGCAGCTTAACATTTAACTGCGCTTTACTAATGATTTTAGTAAATTCATGTATACATATTTTTGTTTATTTTTATGTCTTTTTTTAAATTTCAATTTGTTTTATTTAGTGAGGGATGTCGTACTTGTTGCCACACCTGCACTCCGGATGGGCTGTAGATCAGGCCATCTTGGCTGAGGAAGAACGTCTTGTCGTCATCCGTTTTGGCCATGACTGGGATGAGACCTGCATGCAGGTTCCTCTCTCTCTCTCTCTCTCTCTCTCTCTCTAATCTTGTAATTTTGGGGCCCTCTGTTTATCTGTTGGAGAGGTTTGGTGATCTGTTTAATATCCAAATTAATTATGAAGTTGCCATAATCTGTACATTCCTTGTATATAAAGTGATCTCTTGAACTCACTGTCCTTACTGTCCTTGTATATTTTTCAGCTTTTAGGATTTTTTCACATTTCGTGCATCTCATTTCATCTAGATCTGGTTATGCACTTGATTTAGGGTTTGTCCTTTGATTTACTTTTGTAAATATGTTTACTTGTTTTACATGTGTCACGCCCCAAATGCTAACTCGAAGAGGCTAGTGACAGCCGCGAGCATCCGCAATAAGGAATACTCAAGCGAACTTACTAAATTCTTGCAGCGGAAAAACCCTTTTTTTTTTTTTTTTTTGACTAATGCGCGTAATGAAACATTAGAACCTGCTCCTCAAACGATAACTTGAAGTAATTACAACACAGTCTCAAAATATCAATTGGTTAAAAACCCTAAACTTTACTGGGCCGAATAACCCATGACCACCACACATCGGAGGCTCATGTCGGCTCTTTCAAAAATTATATCTAAACCTTTACTGAAATAACAAAAAGGGAAGAGGACGTCCTCGTCAGCCCCTCTCCTAGGTTTTAAGGTCCTCTTCTTAGGTTTCCTCACCTGAAATATTGTCTGGAATAATACAATTTAAAAACTGAGTCGAATGACTCAGTAAGGGATCATATGCAATAAATAGTGCATGTCTCGCATGTTCATGGATATCAATGTACATGAATGTCAAATGAAATGCTTGCATATGCATGAGACAACGTACTTGATCTTAAAAAAACATGCAATTGATCTTGAAAATAATTCTTTCTTGATTGGGCAACTTATCTCGCTCCATTTACCCCTGAAGTCAGGGTTGTGCGTTCCCTTCGGAACTATTCCCTTTTCCCTTGGGAATACGTCATTTGGTTGAGCTAGTCCTCGACGTGGCCCCAGGCCTAATGACTAGACTCAACCCTTAGAGGTTCACACTTTCTTGCAAGCATCCTTCAGTGTGATTGCATATACTCAAGAGCTACCATCCTTCTCGCATTCGTCCTTCGGAGTGGGTGCCCCTTAGGAGTCATCCATCCTTCTCGCATTCGTCCTTCGGAGTGGATGCACCTATCTTAATGGTACGGTACCGACCAACCTCAGCCCCTTAACTTAACTTGTCATACAGTACTTCTCATACTTTCATTTGCACAAAACTTTCTTCTTTAAAAATCATGCAAATGCTTATGTCGTGTAATGCTTGATAATGAGAAATCGTAAATGCTTCTCATGCTTTCATTCCAATTTTCGGAAAAACGTAAGTTTCCACTTACCTTCGTCCACTTGAGCGAATGGCAGCACCTTGCCTACAATTGATTCATACTAATGTCATTTATAGGTTTACTAGATGTAGAGAATAGTCATTCAATTAAATTAAGCACATCATACAAAATCCTCCATATTTCTTGATTTCCCAATGTGATCTTACAATGCAAAGTATTCTCTTAAGAATGCCGAAGCCATAAGAATTGGGTTCTAAACTGATCCTTACACTAATTTTTATAACATATGAAAGTTCTAAGTAATTTGGAGCTCATTTGCCATTCAAAACATTTACCCGAAAATACAAGCTGCGGAGGACGTCCAAGCGGGCAGCCCCGACGTCTCCAACTTAAAAATTCATAACTTCATAGACATGGCTCCAAATAACATGAAATTTATTTTGAACTATTCAGCTTTCATAGGTCAAGATTGGAGGTAAAATTCACAACAGCAGAATTTGCTATACATTTTTACAAACACTTCATATTAGGCGAAAATCCTACAACAACACTGTTGCTGTTTCCAGCTCGGCCTTCCATTTTCAAAATACCACAACTCATTCATTACACCTCTAATTCACACGAAATTTACCTTAAAATGTTCTTCTTTCATAAACTTAAAATTCAAGACCAAACTCGTAAAATTTGGACTTAAACTGATCACTCAAAAGGTATTCGAAATGAGCTAACATTCCGGACGTACAAGGCTGCTGGCAGCTTGACGTCCGGGCCTTGAACAACGCATATCTCACCCAATACTTATCGGAATCACCCAAGGTATGGCTTAAAATCTTCCTATTTCCTAGGCCTACAATCTAGGATCCTCTTAAGATCAAAGGATAAGCACAATTGCATCAGAATACACTCCTAGTTCGAGCCTTGAAATCTGCAGAAGTACATTTCAGCAACTTGTTTTCAGCAACTAGTCTAACAAGCATTCTCTATAATTCTCAATGATCTTCAACATAACAGGCCATGCTTATGAATGCTATGGGTTTTCCAATCAACCATAATAGGTCATAATAGAATGGGTCTATCCTCTATAGATGCAAATCAGCAACAAGGAAGTTTTCCTTTTCCTGCAAGTTTCCTCCCTTTTTATCATAACCTTCTTCATGCAGCAACTTCACCCATGATTCTAGATTTAAAACCTCAGCTTTGTTTTCCAGCAACTTAGCAATTAAATTTAAACTTAACACAGAAATTAAAACCACACTTGCAACACTACAACCCAACAGATCCGGCCATGCATACACAAACAGATTTCAGTCCTCTTTTAGGCTTTTTATCATACACTTAGGGTGCATCAATGTTGCCCTAGAACATTTCTCAGATCTAACCATATCTTCCCATGATTTCTTACAAGATCTACACTACTCTTAGAGCAAACAACATGTAGATAAGGAGAAAACAACCTAGCACACAACAAGCTATCATCCAAGAAAAATGTGAAAGAAATGAGATAGTGGGTATTTCGGCCAGCAGAGATTTTTTTTTTTTTCATAGCAAGGGCCGAACTTACCTTTCTTTCTTCTCTTTTCCTTCTTCTTCTCTTTTCTTTTTTTTTCTTTTTTTCTTTTTCTTCTTCCTTCTTCTCTTCGGTTGTGTGAGTGAGTTAGGGCAAAAGAGTGTTAGGGCAATGGGAATGTGAAGTGTGCGGCAAGGGGGGTTAATAGGCGTGAAAGTGCTTGGGGGGGGGGGGGGGAAGACAAGGTTGCCCTCCCCCTTTCTTTCCCTCCTTCACGTGACTTCCCTCCCTTTTTCCCCATTTTTTTTTTATTTTTTTTTTTCTGCACTTCATTATTTTTCTGCCACTTCATAAAATTAACCCTAACATGCCTTTCACACATTTTTCAAGAGTCAAAGTCCCTAATTCAATTTCTTCCAAATATTGCAAACTTAGAGATATATTCCAACAATTAAAATGATTAGTTTAATTAATCCCAAATACTCAAATTTAATACTATTAAAAATTGCAAACGATATAACATTTAAATCATAGCTAAAGATGCATAAAAATGCTAGGGGAAAATTCCACCTAGACAAAATCTTAGATTAATTTACCCATACATGCCTTTCTCAATAATTAGAGTAATACACACTTAAGGAGTCATAATTCTTTTTACAATGATAGAAATAAGGTTGGGGTCTCACATCCTCCTTTCATTACAAAAATTCCGTCCTCGGAATTCGGTCTTTCTTACCAGAAATTTTATCCCGGTGGTGGAGGTCTAGGACCATATGGGTGCGGGCGAGCGTTCGAACTGGCCCCACTACTGACCTCGCCATAGTAGAAGTGGTCTGGGGAGTTACTACTTGCCCAAGAGTGGGACATGGATTCGTAGCTCCGACCTGTGGTACTGGGGTCATGGATTACATTACCTGAAGGTTCATGGTATTTAGGGACAAAGTCCACTTCCTGTGATGAGTTCTCAGGAGAATCATAGAGGATACGAGGTCCTCTACCCAATACTCTTCTAATGCCTTCCCAAGTATCTTCTCTCCATGATGAACTCTTTTTATTGCATTCATTCCCCACTATCTTAGGCGAAGGGTCCTCCTCCATTGGATCCTCTTCTGGATCCTCTTCCGGATCCTCTTCCGAGCTCACTCTCATTCTCCCAACTGGGCTCTGCTTTCTATCTATTTGTCTAATGACTCCAACTGGAGTGTGACTTCCTGTGACTCAGAGGAGTCGGTCCACCACACATTATGCCTCCTCCTGGAAGGACCGGGCTGGTCATTCCTTTAAGGGGGGGGGCTCCTGAGTCCCCTCCCTAACCTCCGGCAACTGCGGTTGCTGAGGCGGTATTGAGTTAAGAGGTCTAGGATTCACACGGAACAGACTGCGATACTCCCGTGCGGTCATTCTTCTACGCGGGGGAGAGTGTGGGGAAGAGACGGATTGAGAGCGTGGGGGTCGGCGACTTGATGACATCTGCTAACAAGGTAAAATAATTAGTTCCAAAATCATAATTTAATCATGAGCATTTATACATCTATGCTATACACAACCATAGAGTTCATATATACTCTTATTCGAGCATCTAGCCGTATAACAAAAGGTGCAATCAAAGAAGGAAAACAAGGATCACGTAAGTTACGAAAAATTTCTATCACAAAACCAAAAGTCAATAGAACATTATTCTTCTTAACTTTGTTCTTCCCGCAAGTGTGGGTATTTCGAGTACATTTCACTTTCCAACTCCCATGAAGCCTCTTCTACTCCGTGGTTTTTTCACAAAATCTTAACAAGGCCCTTAACGAATTTCCCGACGTATTTCCAGAAGAATTACCTGGTTTACCCCCAGATAGAGAAGTGGAGTTCGGCATCTAGTTGGAACCAGGGACAGCTCCAATTTCTAAAGCACCGTATAGGATGGCACCAGCAGAGCTGAAGGAATTGAAGATTCAACTGGAGGAATTATTGGAGAAAGGGTTCATTCGGCCGAGTGTGTCGCCTTGGGGAGCACCGATTTTGTTCGTTAAGAAGAAAGATGGAAGCCTCAGGATGTGCATCGATTATCGGGAGTTGAATAAGGTGACTATCAAGAACAGATACCCGTTACCTCGCATTGATGACCTATTTGATCAATTGCAGGGGGCACAGGCATTCTCGAAGATTGACCTGAGATCGGGATATCACCAATTGAAGGTGAAGGAGGGAGATATACCGAAAACGGCATTTCGACACGATATGGTCACTATGAATTCTTGGTGATGCCTTTTGGACTAACCAATGCTCCGGCTGCATTTATGGATTTGATGAATAGGGTGTTTCGGGAGTTCTTAGACAAGTTTGTAGTTGTCTTTATTGATGATATATTGATTTATTCACGAAATAAGGAGGAGCATGAGAAGCATCTAAGGACTGTTCTACAGATTCTTAGGGAGAAGAAGTTGTTTGCCAAATTCTCCAAGTGTGAATTTTGGTTGGAACAAGTCCGATTTTTGGGGCACGTGGTGTCCGGTGAAGGGATTGCTGTGGATCCCGGGAAGGTAGATGCTGTATCCAAGTGGCCGAGGCCTACAAACGTAAAGGAAGTAAAGAGTTTTCTGGGGCTAGCAGGGTACTATCGGAGTTTATTGAGGGATTTAAGTTAGCCATGCCTTTGACTTCTTTAACAAAGAAAAATGTCAAATTTGAATGGACAGATGAGTGTGAGCGGAGTTTCCAAGAGTTAAAGGCCAACTTAATTACTGCCAGTGTTAGCACTACCCTCGGAACCTACAGCGATGCCTCTTAGGTTGTGTTTTGATGTCATAGCTTATGCATCTTTGAGGCCTCATTGGCATGACTTAGAAGCTGCCGATATTTAAATGTGAGGATTCGTGCTGTCCCGGGTTGTTGCACGATCCCAGGAAGAGTAGATGCTGTATGTAATGGTGGAGGCCTCAAACGTGAAGGAAATGAGTTTTCTGGGGTTAGCAGGGTACTATCGGAGATTTATTGAGGGATTCTCCAAGTTAGCCATGCCTTTGACTTCATTGACAAGGAAGAATGTCAAATTTGAATGGACGGATGAGTGTGAGCGGAGTTTCCAAGAATTGAAGGCCAGCTTAATTACTGCTCCAGTGTTAGCACTACCCTCGGAACATGGGGAGTATGAAATTACAGCGATGCCTCAAAGCAGGGTTTAGGTTGTGTTTTGATGCAAGACAAAAGGGTCATAGCTATGCATCTAGACAGTTGAGGCCTCATGAGATGAATTACCCCACGCATGACTTAGAGCTAGCTGCAGTAGTCTATGCGTTGAAAATATGGAGACATTACTTGTATGGGGTTAAATGTGAGATATTCACCGATCACAAGAGCCTCAAGTATTTTAACACCCAGAAAGAGCTGAACATGAGGCAACAGCGATGGCTAGAGCTGATTAAAGATTATGATTGCACAATTAGCTACCACCCTCGGAAAGGCCAATGTGGTGGCCGACGCACTAAGTAGGAAGTCGACAGAGACGAGTTCAATGAAGGTGGTGCCCGAAGGAATCATGAGAGATTTGGAAAGAGCAGAGATCGTGCTTATCATTGCCGATCAGTTTGTCTCAATAGCAGGGCTCTCGTTGCAACCTATGCTAGAGGAGCGGATTCGCGAAGCCCAGAAGAATGATAAGGTGATTGAAGGGATCAGAGAGAGGATTGGGAAAAAGGAAGACCCTGACTTTGGGGATAAGGATGGGTTGTTACGTTACCGTGGCAGAGTTTGGGTGCCAGGGACAGGAGGACTCAAGGATTTGATCCTAGCAGAGGCTCACACTACACTTTATACTATTCACCCAGGAGGCACGAAGATGTATCGAGATATTAAGGAGGCCTTTTGGTGGCCTAATATGAAGCGGGAGATAGCCGAGTATGTTGCTCGATGTTTGACTTGTCAGAAGGTGAAGGTAGAGCACCAGAGGCGGCAGGGACTTTTAAGCCTCTAGAGATCCCTGAATGGAAGTGGGAAGGGATAGCCATGGACTTTGTAGTAGGGTTGCCTCGAACAATTGCAAACTATGACTCTATATGGGTGATTGTGGACCGATTAACTAAGTCGGCACACTTCTTACCCATTAAGGTGAAGTATACCCCGGAAAAAGTTAGCTGAGATTTATCTTCAGGAGATTATTAGGCTCCATGGAGTGCCCAAGAGTATAGTGTCGGATAGGGATCCGAGATTCACTTCGAGATTCTGGAAACAATTGCAAGAATCGTTGGGTACTTGGTTGAATTTTAGTACGCCTTCCACCCACAGACGGACAGGCAATCAGAGTGGACTATACAGATTCTGGAAGATATGCTCAGGGCTTGCGTCATGGATTTTAAAGGAATTTGGGCTCAATACTTGCCTTTAGCAGAATTTGCGTACAATAACAGTTTTCAGGCGAGCATCGGTATGGCACCATACGAAGCATTGTACGGGCGGAAGGTGCAGATCACCATTATATTGGGACGAGGTAGGAGAAAGAAGACTGTTGGGGCCAGAAATAGTCTTAGAGACGAGGGAAAAGATTCAAATAATCAAGGATAGACTCGTGACAGCCCAAAGCCGACAGAAGAGTTACGCGGATAATCGGAGAAGAGAGCTTGAATTTGAAGCTGGGAGCAAAGTATTTTTGAAGATTTCCCCGAAAAAGGGTATAGCGCGGTTTGGGAAGAAAGGAAAGCTCCAACCCAGATTCATAGGACCCTTTGAGATCTTAGACAGAATGGGCCCGTGGCGTACAGGTTGGCCCTACCCTTTTGCTTAGAGGGAGTCCACAACGTGTTTCATGTATCGCTCCTAAGGAAGTATGTACCCGACCCTACCCATGTTCTAGATTACGAGCCATTGCAGGTTAGAGAAAACCTTACATATGTAGAAGAACCTATACGGGTTTTGGATAGGAAGGAACAACAACTAAGGACTAAAACCATACCGCTTGTTAAGATTTTGTGGAAAAACCACGGAGTAGAAGAGGCTTCATGGGAGTTAGAAAGTGAAATGTACTCGAAATACCCACACTTGCGGGAAGAACAAAGTTAAGAAGAATAATGTTCTATGACTTTTGGTTTTGTGATAGAAATTTTTCGTAACTTAGTGATCCTTGTTTTCCTTCTTTGATTGCGCCTTTTGTTATACGGCTAGATGCTCGAATAAGAGTATATATGAACTCTATGGTTGTGTATAGCATAGATGTATAAATGCTCATGATTAAATTATGATTTTGGAGCTAATTATTTTACCTTGTTAGCAAGATGTCATCAAATCGCCGACCCCCGCGCTCTCAATCCGTCTCTTCCCACACTCTCCCCCGCGTAGAAGAATGACCGCACGGGAGTATCGCAGTCTGTTCCGTGTGAATCCTAGACCTCTTAACTCAATACCGCCTCAGCAACCGCAGTTGCCGGAGGTTAGGGAGGGGACTCAGGAGCCCCCGCCCCCTCAAAGGAATGACCAGCCCGGTCCTTCCAGGAGGAGGCATAATGTGTGGTGGACCGACTCCTCTGAGTCACAGGAAGTAACGACTCCAGTTGGAGTCATTAGACAAATAGATAGAAAGCAGAGCCCAGTTGGGAGAATGAGAGTGAGCTCGGAAGAGGATCCGGAAAAGGATCCAGAAGAGGATCCAATGGAGGAGGACCCTTCGCCTAAGATAGTGGGGAATGAATGCAATAAAAAGAGTTCATTCATGGAGAGAAATACTTGGGAAGGCATTAGAAGAGTATTGGGTAGTAGGACCTCGTATCCTCCTATGATTCTCCTGACCCCGACCTAATTTCTATCATTGTAAAAAGAATTATGACTTCTTAAGTGTGTATTACTCTAATTATTGAGAAAGGCATGTATGGTAAATTAATCTAAGATTTTGTCTAGGTGGAATTTTCCCCTAGCATTTTTATGCATCTTTAGCAATGATTTAAATGTTATATCGTTTGCAATTTTTAATAGTATTAAATTTGAGTATTTGGATTAATTAAATCCTTTGACTCTTGAAAAATGTGTGAAAGGCATGTTAGGGTTAATTTTATGAAGTGGCAGAAAAATAATGGTATCAGAAAAAAAAAATAAAAAAAAAAAATGGGGAAAAAGGGAGGGAAGTCACGTGAAGGAGGGAAAGAAAGGGGGAGGGCAGCCTTGTCTCCCCCCCCCCCCCCAAGCACTTTCACGCCTATTAACCCCCCTTGCCGCACACTTCACATTCCCATTGCCCTAACACTCTTTTGCCCTAACTCACTCACACAACCGAAAAAGAAAAAAAAAGGAGAGGAAGAAGAAGAAGGAGAAAGAGAAGAAAGAAAGGTAAGTTCGGCCCTTGCTATGAAAAAAAAAAAAAATCTCTGCTGGCCGAAATACCCACTATCTCATTTCTTTCACATTTTTCTTGGATGATAGCTTGTTGTGTGCTAGGTTGTTTTCTCCTTATCTACATGTTGTTTGCTCTAAGAGTAGTGTAGATCTTGTAAGAAATCATGGGGAGATATGGTTAGATCTGAGAAATGTTCTAGGGCAACATTGATGCACCCTAAGTGTATGATAAAAAGCCTAAAAGAGGACTGAAATCTGTTTGTGTATGCATGGCCGGATCTGTTGGGTTGTAGTGTTGCAAGTGTGGTTTTAATTTCTGTGTTAAGTTTAAATTTAATTGCTAAGTTGCTGGAAAACAAAGCTGAGGTTTTAAATCTAGAATCATGGGTGAAGTTGCTGCATGAAGAAGGTTATGATAAAAAGGGAGGAAACTTGCAGGAAAAGGAAAACTTCCTTGTTGCTGATTTGCATCTAAGAGGATAGACATTCTATTATGACTATTATGGTTGATTGGAAAACCCATAGCATTCATAAGCATGGCCTGTTATGTTGAAGATCATTGAGAATTATAGAGAATGCTTGTTAGACTAGTTGCTGAAAATAAGTTGCTGAAATGTACTTCTGCAGATTTCAAGGCTCGAACTAGGAGTGTATTCTGATGCAATTGTGCTTATCCTTTGATCTTAAGAGGATCCTAGATTGTAGGCCTAGGAAATAGGAAGATTTTAAGCCATACCTTGGGTGATTCCGATAAGTATTGGGTGAGATAGCTAGCAGCTTGTACGTCCGGAATGTTAGCTCATTTCGAATACCTTTTGAGTGATCAGTTTAAGTCCAAATTTTACGAGTTTGGTCTTGAATTTTAAGTTTATGAAAGAAGAACATTTTAAGGTAAATTTCGTGTGAATTAGAGGTGTAATGAATGAGTTGTGGTATTTTGAAAATGGAAGGCCGAGCTGGAAACAGCAACAGTGTTGTTGTAGGATTTTCGCCTAATATGAAGTGTTTGTAAAAATGTATAGCAAATTCTGCTGTTGTGAATTTTACCTCCAATCTTGACCTATGAAAGCTGAATAGTTCAAAATAAATTTCATGTTATTTGGAGCCATGTCTATGAAGTTATGAATTTTTAAGTTGGAGACGTCGGGGCTGCCCGCTTGGACGTCCTCCGCAGCTTGTATTTTCGGGTAAATGTTTTGAATGGCAAATGAGCTCCAAATTACTTAGAACTTTCATATGTTATAAAAATTAGTGTAAGGATCAGTTTAGAACCCAATTCTTATGGCTTCGGCATTCTTAAGAGAATACTTTGCATTGTAAGATCACCATTGGAAATCAAGAAATATGGAGGATTTTGTATGATGTGCTTAATTTAATTGAATGACTATTCTCTACATCTAGTAAACCTATAAATGACATTAGTATGAATCAATTGTAGGCAAGGTGCTGCCATTCGCTCAAGTGGACGAAGGTAAGTGGAAACTTATGTTTTTCCGAAAACTGGAATGAAAGCATGAGAAGCATTTACGATTTCTCATTATCAAGCATTACACGACATAAGCATTTGCATGATTTTTTAAAGAAGAAAGTTTTGTGCAAATGAAAGTATGAGAAGTACTGTATGACAAGTTAAGTTAAGGGGCTGAGGTTGGTCGGTACCGTACCATTAAGATAGGTGCATCCACTCCGAAGGACGAATGCGAGAAGGATGGGTAGCTCTTGAGGTATGTGCAATCACACTGAAGGATGCTTGCAAGAAGGTGTGAACCTCTAAGGGTTGAGTCTAGTCATTAGGCCTGGGGCCACGTCGAGGACTAGCTCAACCAAATGACGTATTCCCAAGGGAAAAGGGAATAGTTCCGAAGGGAACGCACAACCCTGACTTCAGGGGTAAATGGAGCGAGATAAGTTGCCCAATCAAGAAAGAATTATTTTCAAGATCAATTGCATGTTTCTTTTAAGATCAAGTACGTTGTCTCATGCATATGCAAGCATTTCATTTGACATTCATGTACATTGATATCCATGAACATGCGAGACATGCACTATTTATTGCATATGATCCCTTACTGAGTCATTCGACTCACAGTTTTTAAATTGTATCATTCCAGACAATATTTCAGGTGAGGAAACCTAAGAAGAGGACCTTAAAACTAGGAGAGGGGCTGACGAGGACGTCCTCTTCCCTTTTTGTTATTTCAGTAAAGGTTTAGATATAATTTTTGAAAGAGCCGACATGAGCCTCCGATGTGTGGTGGTCATGGGTTATTCGGCCCAGTAAAGTTTAGGGTTTTTAACCAATTGATATTTTGAGACTGTGTTGTAATTACTTCAAGTTATCGTTTGAGGAGCAGGTTCTAATGTTTCATTACGCGCATTAGTCAAAAAAAAAAAAAGGGTTTTTCCGCTGCAAGAATTTAGTAAGTTCGCTTGAGTATTCCTTTGGGGATGCTCGCGGCTGTCACTAGCCTCTTCGAGTTAGCGTTTGGGGCGTGACAGTTAAGTGGTATTAGAGCGAAAGTTTAGTGAACTTAGGACTTGCTACTCTTCTTTTGGATTTCGAGTATGCTAGAAATTCGTGCACCTCAATTAATCGTTAGAATATTTATAGAGTAATGACGTTTAGTGCAGGATGCCACCTAGAAGACAACCAGGAATCAAAACACGAATGAGGGATACGAAGAACCGGGTGTCACTACTGATGACGTTTTAAGGCACATGGCTCAGCTTGTTGCTGAGCAGGTGCAACAAGGGCTAATGTGGATGGGGCAAGAGGTCGCCCTGAAGGATGCACCTTTGACCAGTTTAACCGCCAACACCCGTCGGTGTACAATGGCAAGGGAGATGCCGTTCTGGCAGAGAATTGGCTTCTAGAGATAAAGGAGTTGCTAGAAGTCATGGGGTGTACAGACGCCCAGAGACTGAACTTTGCCACTTTTAAGCTATAGGGAGATGCTAAGAGGTGGTGGCTATCTAAGAAGCTACTACTGAGCCAAGAGTTGGGGCAACAAGCCCATACTTGGGAGAGGTTTCAACAAGAATTCTGGATCGCTATTTTCCAAGGACAACTCGGGAAGCAAAAGCGAGAGAGTTTGCCACCTTGACTCAGGGGGCAATGACCGTTGATCAATATTCTGGTCGATTTATGGAGTTGGAAAGGTTTGCTCCGTATCTAGTGCCAGACGAGGAGAGGAAAGCTAGGAAGTTTGAGGAGGGACTCCATCCTCGAATCTATGACAGGGTGATGGCCCACAATTTGAAGACTCTGGCAGAAGTGATAGAACAGGCAGTGATTGTGGAAGAGGGCTACAGAGGATAGCGGCATATTACGACCAGCAAAAGAGGAAGGCTCCTCCCAAGCAGGTCACATCTCAGGTGCCCTGGAAGAAGAGTAAGAAGGGTTCATCTCAGGGACCGAATCGAAGGCATGGTGGAGCCCAGATTCTCGGAGGAAACCAATTCCAATATGTAATAAATGTGGCAAGAAACATCCAGGGGAATGCCGGCAGGGAGTGTGCTTTCAGTGTGGGAAACCAGGTCACATTGCAAGAGATTGTAGGGTGACTGGTAATTCAATTCAAGGCAACCCTCTCAACAAAATAGGGTAACTGGTAACTCAACCCAAGCACCTCGACCCTCCCAACAAAATAATCCAAGAAGGCCAGGTGGTCCAGTTCAAGCAAGATGTACGCTCTTACCCCGAAGGATGCGGAGAATCAAACCAGAGTGGTGGCAGGTAAGTTGCCCTTGCCTCAAGGGAGAAGCACTTGTTTTATTTGATTCAGGGGCCACGCATTCATTCATTGCATCAGCATACTGTAAGGCAAGAGATATAAAACACGAACCGCTAGAATGTCATGTAGTAGTGTCGACACCTACTGGTGGGAGGATCAATTGTGATCGAGTAGTGAAGAATTGTCCAATAGAAGTTGAGGGCAAGTAATGCTGGCTAATCTGATAGTAATGGAGATGGGGGATTCGACGTTATTTTAGGCATGGATTGGTTGGCAACGCACGGTGCTCAACATGTGTTTGGAGAGTGCCTGAAAATAAAGCCAAATTAAAAGGTTTTAATGTCACATGTAAAAGCTCTCATATTTTTCAAAATAAACTAGGCTCAGAATTTTTGGAAACCGTTTCTTTTCACCTCCGATGCTCCTTGTATCTCCCTGTTTCGACCTCGGCAATGCCCATCTTCCCCACACTGCTTTCATAGCCCAAGCTTCTTGCAGTCCCAACCTTTTCTTGCCATTCAGGCCTCTCTCGTTCACACTCCTTTCTTTTTCTTTCGCACTCATCCCTCTCTCGACACCTCTTGCTCCATTTCTGCCGTCAGTGAACCTTCCCTAGAGATCTCTCAATTAGTCGTCTTTCTTTTTGCTGTCTTCAACCAGATATTTTGTTTATTTAGTGAACTCTTCTATTTTATGTAGTTGATTTGTTTAGATTTTAGTTTTGTTAGTCTATGAATGGAAAGTGATTCGCATAAGAGGCTTTGGTTGGAAAACTTTTTCAACCAACATTGAGACATTCATACATGGGATCTTCACGTAATACCTAGGACAATGTTGTATTTGTCTTGAATTCATGGGTGTCCTTTTGAGTTTGGATGGTTAGGTTATATATAGGAGTTAATATCCTTGCTTTGCTTTGCTTTCTATGTACCAATACAGTACCTCTTAACTCTCCTGGCTAACAAAAAGCCTGTGGATGCGGTTACCTTACTTAAAATGAAGGCTGTGATATTTTATGGTGATGTGAATGTCAGTGATGTTCTGATGGTGCATATCAACGTGTTGGGGAAGTTGACAATGAGGATATGTTTCTTTTTCTGAATGCAATAGATTTTAATAAGCAGATTGGTTGATCTATTGATGTTGCATGTCTTCTAATAGTTATGTTCACGTTCCATAGATTCAGAGAGCAAATGGTGTGCTACTGTGTTGTCCCAAAAAGCATTAAATTGGTTATAGGACCTACCTTAAAGGTTTCGATTGCAAGTATGTTGTATTATGGTGTTATCCCAAGATGTTAGATTTTTATATATTTGGTACGATTTTTTCTAGAAAACATTTGAATTAAGTGTATTTTGCAGCGTTTTTTAATTTCGTAATGACAGAATTTTTTTATAATCTAGTTACTTAAATCATTATCTTTGCTCTGTGATTATCTGTCCCTGTTTTTTTTTCCCAAGACTTGTAAATGCTCCAATTTCTCTATTGGTTTGTAGGGAAAGCTAGCTGCATTTCTTCTTATTATTATTATTATTATTATGTAATTATGGTGTAATTGATATGTTTTGGATTATAGATGGATGAAGTGCTGGCATCTGTTGCTGAGACACTGAAGAACTTTGCGGTACTATATCTTGTGGACATTACTGAGGTGCCTGATTTCAACACAATGTACGAGCTGTATGACCCATCCACAGTGATGTTCTTCTTCCGAAACAAGCATATTATGATCGACCTCGGGACCGGAAACAACAACAAAATTAACTGGGCTATGAAAGACAAGCAAGAGTTCATTGACATTGTGGAGACAGTCTACCGTGGGGCAAGGAAGGGTCGTGGTCTTGTGATTGCTCCAAAGGACTACTCCACCAAGTATCGCTACTAATTAATAAAATCATTGAGGTTTGTAAGATCATATCTCCAAACCCTATCAGATAGATGCCATGTATTATATGAAAGTTGGGAGTTGATTTGAGAAGTCTGATCTGGAAAACATGTTGCTTGAAACTTGGAATACTATTAAATCAATTAACATCTCGAAGAAAACTTCAATTTCAAATCTTTTTTTATCAGCTTCTTGAGAAAAATGATATCACTTTGCCATAAGCTTAACCATTTTTCTTACGTGTTTCATGGTTCTCTCTTTTGTTTTCTAGATTCATCCTCATACCGAGCCTATTTATACATAGTGTTGTCTACCTATTTGGTCTTGTGTTTTGAACAATTTTAATAAATAGTTTTTTAGTTTTTAAATGGATCATAAATATCTCTAAGTTTGTAATTTTTATTAAATTAAGTCATTTCGTTAAACTTCTATTTATAAAATTAACGATCAAACACTTCTAATCATAAGTTGATACATATCTTTTGAGCTAAATAAATAAGTAGCTCAATTACGGTTTTAGCTTTTTATTCCTTTTCTTTTAATTTAAACAGCCACGGAGGTTCACTAATTGAATATGGAGCCTAAATAAATTTCCCAAATCAAAATGTCATGGATGACTAATTGTGTCTTCCCATGGCCTTTTTGCAAAGCATTGAGGACCCATGCAAATATAGAGGGCGTTCGGGAGTGAAAATTTTGGGTGTTAAAAATTTTGGGAGTTTTGGGATTTGTGAAAAAATAAAGATATTTTATGGGATTTGATGAAAAAGTGAAGAGAGAGAAGATTTAAATGAATATTATAATAAAAAAGAATAAATTGAGGAGAGAGAGATTATTTTATAATTTTTTTAATGTAGGTTGAAATTTTGGAGAGTGGAAATTTCCACCTCTGAACACTACCATAGCCACATTAAGATATTAAAGAAAAGATAAGATAAAATGGATTGAGGATTGCCTAAGGGATATTCGTTTTCTGAAAAATTGTAAGAATTTTAAGATTTTGATAGAATTGTGAATATTTATGTAGATTTGAGTTTTATAGGTTTTTGTGTAAAGGTTGGTGAAAAGTTTTAAAAATATTTAATTTTTGTTGGAGTTTGTAAAAATGTGTAAGAGAAAGATGATTTGATGTAATTGTTTAATCAAAAAGTATTGGAGTTAGGTGAAAAAGTATAGAGAAAGAATATTTGTTAATAATTTTTTTTTGAAAAGGTATTGGAGTTTGTATGAAAAGTTGTTAGAGATTGTGTAAAATATATTGGTGTTTGTGTATGAATTTTTGAATTTTTGGATGTTCATTTTGTAAATTTTGTAAATACATTTGCATTCTGGAATACTTTTGCAAACAAACATGCCCTAAGATTCTTGTACGAGAAAGACATAATACATGTGATACCCACGACGAAGATGCAAATCTAGGTAATGTAGGGCGCTTCTAAAATCATTGTTGATTTGTGTTACATGGCTTAGAAACACTTACCTTCAAAAGTTAGTTCAAAGGGGGAAGGAGTCCCAGATATATATATCTCATATTGATATTACATATTAGCAATGTGAAAGTATCCTATATTCTCAAATAGTCTGTAATATTCCATCACGCTCCGTCGTTTCAGCGTCCACGCGAGCTGGTTGTACATTAACTAGATTTTTCCTAGTCTAGAACTAACATTGTAGTACCAACGTCATCCCCCACGCCCCATGATTGCAATTGAGAGAGGTATAATGTAGGCTCTGATACTATTTGTTATGTGACTTAGGAGTAAAATCCAAGGATTAAGGCAACCCTAGGGGCGTGATTGAGTTTTTAAAAATGTTTTTTTAAAAAAAAATCAACCAAGCAAGCAATAAGTAAAGAGATTATTAGGGTTGAGATATCAAACGCTTGGATTTCTTAGGTGGTTTCGCAACCTTGTTATGTCTACTCTAAGCTCAAGCTCTTTACCAAACCTTGAAGCTTTCCATTATTAACCCTTCTAGCCAAGGGAATAACTTTTACACAAAGTTAAAGAACACCTAAGTTTCAATCCCTTTGGTGATATGCCTACACCAAAGTCATAAGGGTGCTCAAGCTCTTCCTTTACACTTTGTAGATGATAATTACAACAACTAGTAACTCTCTTGAAGTTTAGAAATGCAAAACTATTACCAAGGCTTAGAGAACATTGTAGCACGAAAATAGAAGTTTTGACACCCTTTTTAAAACTCTAGGAATTTTCTTTTTATAGACCCCTTTTGAACTTGCGATTTTGACGTCTACAAGAAATTTCTAGCCTATCGATCGACCGCTATCCACTTACAGGTGGATCTGGTACTTGTGACCATTAGCTTTTATGTGATTCTCAAGATTTAAAATATATATATATATTCTCGACTGTCATCCGATCTGTTAGAAATATGCCCTCAAAACCAGTTATTTAGAATAATTAAAAGATAATTATTTCTTTTTATAGTCACATGTATTTATTATTTTTTGGGAATTATGTTGTAACATAAGATGTTACACAGTTATATTGTTGAGTGAATTGTAGAAAAGTCATGCCAATAATTAATGAATCAAAGGCGAGAGTATGATTTTTCGGGTTCCTTATTCTAGACCGAGATACATATTTAATATACATAAGTCTACACTCGTTGTGCCTTATAAAAAGAATGATGGACTTCGTCATTGAGGTAGTAACCTTAAGTAGACGAGTGGGTGCAACTGTAAGAGTACATGCACTGAACGAGATCAAATATGAATACCTTCTAGAAATAATCACTGATAGAGAATGATATTCAGCACAATTAGTTTATGGTATCCTTTAGACCTGAGAGGTTTATGCAGATCTATTTGTTGTGTACTCGCACTTTGACCGAGTCATTTGTGATGATCTTTCTAAGTCAAATATTTCAAACAACGTGGGTCTTAAGCATGATAAATAAGTTTGTATGAATGCTCAACAAGAAATCCGCCAGTCTTTTTGTGAGATAGTATATTTAGTATATCTTTATAGAGTTGGATGCTAAAAGAAATCTCTGGCCAGAGGAGTTTTGTGAATTTTTTTTTAAATTAAATATATATATATATTTATTTATTTATTTTTGAAATTATTTTGGAAGAACTTTGAGAGTCCAACGGATTACAGATTGTGAATTAAGAATTGTATGAGCTAGGATTTAATCAGTGATATTATTCCGATCCTATTGGCTCATATGGAATATAAATGGTGGAAGGATAAAATAAGTAAATAATTGTTAGCAAAAATGATTTCACTAAAATAATCTCACTATCTCAGGGGTTATTGTAATATATTAATAGACATGATCACAATTGTAGAAGCTCATTGTCTTTTTAGTGAATTTGTACACTATCTTGTGTAAATATGTGGTTGCATGTGTTATCCTTTGTGAGACAAAATGTAAATTGGGCAAGAGAAGTGTTCTCTATGCTCGAAAAGAGAAAAATCACAGAGAAAAGGAGAGAAATTCTCTCTCGGGCCTCAACTCCTCCCTACCGTTAGTGACTGTGTCTGTTGGTTGGGGACCATGCAAGGTGGGACTGACGAGGTCCCAGGCGCATAAGGAGGCCACGGGAAGCCGTTGTTACCATGTACCCAAATGGGTACATGAGTTGGCTCCCACGGCCACCACAAGTTGTGGGGTGATTGACCAAGGGTTGGCCAGGCGTGCGCGGAGAGCAATGGTTGTCAATGCTGTTACGTGAGCCTCCCCACCACCCTCCAAAGGGTATAATCGGTGCCTAAGGGATAAGATCTCAGGGTCGCCTGCTTAGGCCAAATGGGTAGGACATCACATGCCCTACTGGGCCCAGGCCTAGTCCAGATAAAAAAAAAAAAATGGGTTGAAGGGAAATAGGTTGGAAGAGGCTACGGGCTGACCCAACTGAGTCATCCCGTGACCCATGAGACCACCCCATAGGGTGCGGCCCAAAGTGTTGCAGGACCGGGTCAGACCCGGATCTAGCACCAGCCCCATATAGGCATGCTGGACTGGGTTAGACCCAGACTCAACCCCAGCCCCAGTACCCAAACCAGGTTGGACCCAGATAGGGAGACCAGACCCAGGTCGGTTTTACCGATCGACGTCAGTGACCATATTGGTTTGATCGAGTTGATACAGTACCGGTTTTGACCCAAAAAATTTTCAATTTTTTTTTATAACAGATTTAATGCAAGTGTTAAATGAGATAGTTTAGAAGAAACAAATCCCACAGTCCTCCAATTGTTGGTAGATGAGAATTCTATTTGATTAAGAGTTGGATAAAGCTAAAATAGTAGATATCAATTTCTTGATCTTATAGTTTATCTCATTTATTTTTTTAGAAGATAAATGAGTGTGTATAAGTAGTGGGGGTGTTAACTAAAATAGTAGCATGATACCTTTTAAAAAATTACATATAATTTAGACGATGGTTGCACTTAACCAAATAAACACATACATTAAAATAGTGAAGATTGTGTTTATGCTGGTGGCCAAAAGAAATATCAAGAATCATGAGCTTTGTGTATGCATTAATACACAACACGTGATGTGATCATGATAAGTAGGTTCTACTTACTTTTACAAGTTGTGTCGTGATTATGAAAATAGGATTCAGAAGGTAGAAGTTTTTGATACCTACTGCAAACACTGAATATAAAATGTTATATTCTGTATTTTATTTGACTGCTGTGATTTAGTGAGAGGTACCATTTATTATTCAAGGGAAATTCGCAATTTGGTCACTAGGTTTTAGTACCGCTGACGATTTAGTCACTAGGTTTCATTTTTTTACTATATGGTCATTGAGAATATATAGTTGTGACGATCTGGTCTTTTCGTCAAACCTCTGTTAAATTTTTAACGGGAATAGCAGTCGACCAGTTTCTTTACCGTTGCAGCAACGGTAACTTGTAGTGGTCGACCAGTACATGTAGCGGTCGACCTCTTTATGTAGCGGTCGACCGATACATGTAGCGGTCGACCGCTTCATGTAGCAGTCGACCGAGTTCTATTCCATTAAAAATTAACGGAGATTTGACAGAAGGACCAGATCGTCACAACTATATATTCTCAGTGACCATATAGTAAAAAAATAAAACCTAATGACTAAATCGTTAGCGTGCTATAAACCTAGTGACTAAATTGCGAATTTCCCATTATTCAAAGCCCTATACTAATGAAAATTTTTATATACATGTGAATTAACTTTCTATTTTTTTTGCAGATTCATTATGTCGTACCCATTATCTAGAATTTTAGATGAGAACAAATTAACTGGGCCAAACTTTCTTGACTGGAAGAGGAATCTCATGATTGTACTCATGGTTGATAAAATTACTCATGTCTTAAAGGATGAGACCCTTCAACTTGTTTTAGCTAATGCCACGCAGGAACAAAGAGTTGCTTATGATAAGTGGCACGAGGCAGACGAACTGGCTCGATGTTATATGTTGATCTCGATGACCAATATATTAGAGAAGTAGTGTGAAGGCCTAGCTACTACAAAAGATATGCTTTTATATCTCCAGGAGTTATTTGGAGAGTAGAGTTGGTCTACACGCCAGCATGTTATGAAATTGTTGATGACCACCAAAATGGTGGAGGATGCTCTAGTTTAGGATCATGTGCTAAAGATAATATCATTCATCACTGAACTGGAAAACTAGCTGCTGAGATAGACAGTGAGACAAAGGTTGGAGCGATATTGATGTCTTTACCTAAACCGTTCAACTAGTTCATATTAAACTATAATATGAACAGGATGATATTGACTTTGTCAAAGCTGCTCAATATGTTGTAAGTAGATGAGGAACTTATCAAACATGAGAAAAGTTCTCTAATGGTATTGGAAAGCCAACTCTGAAGTTAAGCCTAAGGGGAAGATGTCCAAGAAGAATAAATGGCCTCAATCCAAGAAAGAGGACACAAGTGACTTAAAAAAAGAAAGATAAGGAAGTTTTTTTCCAATGTGACAAGCCAGGTCACTGGAAAAGGAATTGCCCAGCATATATAGCTTCATTAAAGAAAAAGAATTCCTCTGAATGTATACTTATCAATTAAAATTGATTTAATAGTGTCCACTAAATTTCTGGTGTGTCAATTTTGGCACAGTCTCTAACTTATGCAGTATGTTGCATGGATTCAAGAAAACTCGGAAACAAGATGATGAGAAAACTGTTTTTTAACTGATTTAATAGTGTCCATTATGAAAGAAAAGATAAACAGTGCATAATTGAAACATAATGGAGAGAGGAGAAAGAGTAAAAAGAAATAGAGATTAAGTGGTTCGGTCTAGAAGACCTACATTCACTGTAAAAGCCCTATATGGCTGTGTTTGTATTATAAATCCTTATAGATTACAAAGTTGAAGTCTCTATTTATAGAGACAATACAAAGCATGATGGGAAAATATTCCAACATTTAAATTTAAATCTCTGCATTTAAACTAAGGATATCACATTTAAACTCAAATATTTGATATCGTGATAAAGATAATATCATATCAAATCTTGATATGATAGTATCTCTAACACATTATATTGTCGGAATTTCTTGCTCAGGCATATCCTTATTGACATCAAATATTCGAACACTTGGTTTTACTGACTTCCTTAAATCTACCTAAGAATTTACTCTCACTTTGAGGATTTAGATACACTTCCAAAAACTTTTTCCTGAAAATCGAAGGCAATTAGGTTAATTTGAATGTAGAGGAAGAAGAATGAATTCGTCTGCATGTTTGGTTAATTCCAATAATGTTAGAATTGGACTTGCAAAAGCTCCGTGCATATTTTTTCTGTTACATTTCATGCCAAACTACTACAAAGGAAGATAACCTTGCTCAGGACTTTACAAGGCTATAGTGCGAAGAATTGTAGAGCAAGTTGGAGTTATGACAAAGCAATGATCACAGATGCAGGAGATGCTACAGCATGTGAGGAAGGAGATGGAAGAATTGCAAGCCTCTCGAGACTTTTGGGAAGATGGTACCTTGTAGTTTATCATCTCTATGTTGCCACTGAAAACTATTTCCATTTTTACAGCAGAACATAACTCAAGGTAGCCATTTTATGCTGGTTCTTCTATTTCAAGACTCCATTTTATGCAGCAGAACAATCTTGTATTCAAACTGCTTACTATAATTATATGTATGAAATCAAACAACATATACCTTTCTTTTCATGGTTTGAACATCATTTACCTACTTTAAATGTAATTACAAAAGAAATACCATGGTTAACAACAGATAGCAAAAAGATATATGAATTTTATCCTCCTAAAACTACTATTAGTATAGATCATCAATCTAAGCAATATTTTGCTACTCGTTATAAAGTCAACACTTTAAATAATAATGATAAAAACTTTGATAATATTATTCAACAAAATAATTATACAAATGTCTATTTACAACAAATCGGAATACATTTAAATAAATTAGAAAATGTAATTAAACCATCAATTCCTTCTAAAACTTCTGTTTATAAGCCTATGTTTATTCCTCATGAATTACCACAAATGCCTCCGTTATCTACAGAAAAAACATCAAACAGTAAATTAGATAAAATCAATGAAATGCTTATGAAATTATCTCTAAACGATAAAAATTCAATACCTTCATCTTCTAAAGAACAAGTGCAAGTACTAAGTTATTATTCATCCTCTTCTTCTCATTCGTCATTTGAATCTGATAATGATATTAATACAGTTGACCAATTAGAAGCACAATTTAAAGAAGATTTACAAATTAATAAAATACATACTCCAAAAATTTCTAAGTCTAAATATTATAATACCAATCAATGAAACTATTATTCCCGTCCTACTCCTCCTAATTTACAATATGAAGAAAGACATTTACAGAATACTACTTCTTATTCAGCTCAACAGATTTATGAATGGAACATTTATGGTATATCAGAATATGAAATTCTTAATATTATCCATGAAATGACAATGTTTGCTAATGTACTAAAAAATTCTCAGAGAACAGATAGGCAAACTACTAATTGCATACTAGCTGGTTTTACAGGGTAATTAAAAAATTGGTGGGATAGATACTTAACTTCCGAAGAAAAAGATTCAATACTCAATGCTGTTAAAACTGATAATGATAATAATCCTATTATAGGAGAAAATGGTCATACTATATCTGATTCTATAAGTGCTTTATTATTTACAATAACAAAAATTTTTATAAGTGATCCCGATATTTATAAAGAAGGGATAAATACAAAATTGGTCCTTGTGCTTTGACTTAAAATCAAATAAGTCCTTCAACTTCAAAACCCATCAAATTAGTCCCTAAAGTTTAAAATCTATCAAGAATTTAGTCCTTTTGGAACCTTTCAAATGTTCATGATTTTAAACCTTGGGACTAATTTCATGTGTTTTAAAGTTGAAGGACTTATTTGATTTTTGTGCAAACCACAGGGACCAAGATTGTATTTATCAGAAAGAATCTTCTGATTTTCTTTTAAATCTAAAATGTCCTACTCTTTGTGATTTTCGATGGTATAAAGATGTTTTCTTATCTAAAGTTCTGCAACGAGATGATTGTAATCAAGTATATTGGAAAGAAAAATTTATAGCCGGTCTTCCTTATTATTTTGCTCAAAAAGTACGTATCAATTTAGCTAATGATGATGGAATTATATTATATCATCAATATATTTATGGTGAAATTATTAATATAGTTAATAGAACAAGACTTCTTCTTTGCAATGATTTAAAATTAAAGAAAACATTAGAACACGAAAAGAAACATACCCGTAGAGAATTAGGATTCTTTTGTGAACAATATGGATATTCTCCACTCATTGCTCCTTCAAAACAAAAGAAAAGAAATATAAAATTTAATACAACTCCATATAAAAAGAAATATAAGAAGTATCGTACATATCATACTAAACTTAATAAGAAATCTTCTTGTAAAAAATATAAACGAACAACAAAACAGAAAGATACTTCTTCTCCTCCTACATGTTGGAAATGTGGAAAAACTGGTCATTTTGCCGCTAAATGTTATGTTAAAAAACAAATAAAAGAATTAGATATATCTCCTGAGTTAAAATATCAATTGTGTAAGATTTTCCTCAATCATAATCCATCTAGTACCCAATAAAGAATATTCCTCACACTCTTCAGCTAATTCATCGTCATCAGAAAATGTACAACTTTGTAATTGTGCTACAGATAATTGTACATGTGACAAACAAATTTTTGTTTTATCAAATACTGATCAATTATTACTAGAAACTATTACACAAATAAAAGACCTTGAAGTACAAAAAACTTATCTTTTAAAAATGAAGGATTATCTACACAATCTTCCCCATCTCAGGAATCAAATGATATATTTTCTTCATCTACTTATTATGATTATAATAAAATATTAGCTAGATTCTCCTCTAAAAATAGTAAACTTGTCACTGTAACAGATCTTCAAAAAGAAATTCAAATACTTAAACAAGAGATTAAACAATTACAAAATACTCAACTCAACTTTACAAAAATTACAGATCAATTATTAATTGAAATATGTCTTCTTAAAACACAAAAGGAAGATAATACATTACAAATATCAGATTTGCTTTCTACTTCTTAATCTCCTCCTATAATTCCTTCTGAATCTTTTATTCAAATAATTGATAGAATCATTTTTCAGAAATGGTATGCTGAAATCACTTTTAATACTATAGCTTTAATTGATTCAGGTGCTGATTTAAATTGCATTCAAGAAGGATTAATTGATTCTAAATATTTGAAAAAACTAATGAGAAATTATCTCAAGCTGATGGTCAAAAAATGATAATTAATTGTAAAATACCAAATGTACATATTTGCAATAATGGACTTTTGTTTTCAAACCACTTTTGTCTTAGTTAAGAATTTATCTTCTAAGGTCATATTAGGAAATCCTTTTCTTGCTTTACTTTATCCTTTATTGTTACTGAAGAAGGTATAACTTCTCGTGTCTTAGGACATGATGTGACTTTTAAATTTTATTATCCTCTTTTTACTAAAGATATTCAAGCATTGAAAAATGTTTCCATAACAAAAGAAATTAATATTTTAAATCAGCATAAGATTCATCGCAAAAGAAAACATATTTCTTTTCTGCATAAAGAAATAAATTATAAACAAATTGAAGAACAACTTCAAGATTCTAAACTTTAAGAAGATATTAAAACATTTCAAAAATATTTAGAAGATATAGTCTACTCTAATACTTTTTGGAATCGAAAACAACATATTATTACTCTTCCGTATGAACCTAACTTTTCTGAAAGAAATATTCCCACTAAAGCCCGACCAATACAAATGAATCAAGAAAATTTAGAAATTTGCAAAAAAGAAATTCAATTACTTCTTGATAAAGGTCTTATTCGTCCTTCCAAGTCTCCTTGGAGATGTGCAGCCTTTTATGTTATGGGTCAAGCTGAAATAGAATGTGGTGTTCCTCGTTTGCTTATTAATTATAAACCTTTGAATAAAGTTTTACGTTGGATACGTTATCCTATTCCTAATAAAAAAAGATTTACTTAATCATCTGCATGATGCTTGTATTTTCTCTAAATTTGATATGAAATCTGGATTTTATCAAATTCAGGTGGCAGAGAGTGATAGATATAAAACTGCTTTTACCGTTCCATTTGGTCATTATGAATGGAATGTTATGCCCTTTGGTTTAAAAAATGCTCCTTCAGAATTTCAAAATATTATGAATGATATATTTAATCCTTATACTTCATTTGCTATTGTTTATATTGATGATGTATTAATCTTTTCTAATCTATTAAACAACATTGGTATCATCTTAAGAAATTTCAGAAAATAATTGAACATAATGGTCTTGTTGTTTCTGCTCCAAAATAAAATTATTTCAAACTCAAGTAAGATTTTTAGGACATAATATATATCAAGGTACTATTACACCTATATCACGTGCCATTGAATTTGCTGATAAATTTCCTGATAAAATCACTGAAAAACAACAATTGCAACATTTTCTTGGTAGTTTAAATTATACTGGTGAATTTATAAAGATCTAAGACTTATATGCAAACCTTTATTTAATCGATTAAAGAAAAAACCTTCTCCTTGGACAGATCAACATACTGCTATAGTAAAACAAATTAAAAAACATGTTAAACAATTACCATGTTTAGGCATTGCATCTCCTCATGCATTCAAGATAGTAGAAACTGATGCATCAAATATTGGATATGGTGGCATATTAAAACAACGCATGCATAATACAGATAAAGAACAGATAGTACGATATCATTCTCATGCATGGAATTCTACACAACAAAGATATAGTACTGTCAAGCAAGAAGTGTTAGCCATTGTACTTTGTGTTTCAAAATTTTAGGAAGATCTTTTAAATCAAAAGTTTTTAATTCAAGTTGATTACAAAGCAGTCAAAGATATTTTAGAAAAAGATGTTAAAAATCTTGCTTCCAAACAATTATTTGCCAGATGGCAAGGCATCCTTTATGTTTTTTATTTTGATATTGAACATATAAAAGGAATACATAACTCAATCCCTGATTTTTTAACTCGTGAATTCTAACAGGGAAAATGAGTTCTTCATCTTCATCCAATAATAAATCTACTTTTCAGTCAGATAATGCTTTTCCTCCTTTTCCTTTCAGTGGTGCTGCTCCTAGACCTCGTCCAGGATCTATTCCTATCAATAACCAATTTATTGTTTTAGGTAAAATATCACCAATATCAGGTCCTCGTGTCCCTCCTCCTCTTCCTCCCATGACTTCAACTTTCAGTCAGAAAACAAAGTCTTCTCCTTCTTCATCACCTACTTTACCTGCCAATCAAAGTTATCAAATGAATTGCGGATTACATACATGGTAGTAATTTTGAAAACTAAGCTTCCCTGAGTTGAGTATGTATTCAATTTCAACTAAACTTGTCTTTGTATCTTGAAACACGTCATCCTAGGTAGCATTTCCATCAAATACCCAATGGCAATTTTCTTTGGCGAGTTGAAAATTCTTTCGAGAAGGTTCAAAAAAATTTCTTACCAAGTTGAAAAAATTTTCTTACAAGTTGAAAAGTTTTCTTAGTAACTTGAAAATTTATCTTCCCCTCACATTACAAAATTAAACCTATTTAGATTGAAGCTATTTAGAAGTATCTCAAAAGAAACATGAATCAAAAGGGAATTGGATTACAATAATTACCTTCAAATATTTTTCAGTATCCAATCTTAAGCATTTAACGTTTTTCTGTAAAAGAAGATCTACCATTGTATCTTGGTATAACTCCATCATATATGCCTACATGAATACATGATTGATGTCATTTTTGAGAATACGTAAAAATCATTCAAAGATAAGATAGTTAAAAACCTAAAGAAGACTTGATTTTGATGAAGGTGGTAGCCTTCAATGAAAAGGAGAATTTGTTGCCATCTCGCTCTATGATTTTAAACAATTCTGAAATAGCTTGGGGAGTAAGACCAGGATTGTGTTTAGACCCATAAATTGTGAACTGTAAATTTCATACTCTCCATGTTCCGAGGGTAGTGCTAATACTGGGGCAGTAATTAAGTTGGCCTTTAACTCTTGGAAACGCTATTCACACTCATCTGTCCATTCAAATTTGACATTTTTCTTTGTTAAAGAAGTCAAAGGCGTGGCTAACTTTCAAAATCCCTCAATAAACCTCCGATAGTACCCTGCTAGCCCTAGAATACTTCTTACTTCCTTTACATTTGTAGGCCTCGGCCACTTGGATACAGCATCTACTTTCCCGGGATCAACGGCAATCCCTTCACCGGACACCACATGCCCCAAAAATCGGACTTGCTCCAACCAAAACTCACACTTGGAGAATTTGGCAAACAACTTCTTCTCCCTAATGATCTGTAGATCAGTCCTTAGATGCTTCTCATGCTCCTCCTTATCTCGTGAATAAATCAATATATCATCAATAAAGACAACTACAAACTTGTCTAAGAACTCCCAAAACACCCTATTCATCAAATCCATAAATGCGGCCGGAACATTGGTTAGCCCAAACGGCATCACCAAAAATTCATAGTGACCATATCGTGTCCGAAATGCCATCTTAGGTATATCTCCCTCCTTCACCTTCAGTTGGTGATATCTTGATCACAAGTCGATCTTCGAAAATACTTGTGCCTCTTCTAATTGATCAAGTAGGTCATCAATGCGAGGCAGCAGGTATCTATTTTTTATGGTCACCTTATTCAACTCCCTGTAATCGATGCACATCCTAAGGCTTCCATCTTTCTTCTTAACGAACAAAATCGGTGCTCCCCAAGGTGACACACTCGGCCGAATAAACCCTTTCTCCAATAAATCCTCTAGTTGGATATTCAGTTCCTTCAGCTTTGCTGGTGCCATCCTATACGGTGCTTTAGAAATTAGAGCTATCCCGGGTTCTAACTCAATACCAAACTCCACTTCTCTATCTGGGGGTAAACCAGGTAATTCTTCAGGAAACACATCGGGAAATTCGTTCACTACCCGGGTTTGTTCTACCATAGTAGCCTCTTTCTGTGTATCATTTGTCCAGACTAAAAATCCTTCATGTCCTCCTTGCAACAATTTCTTGGCCTGCATGGCTGAAATAATCGCTGCCTTCGCTCCATCTTTCTCATACCTATAAAACAACAGTATGGTCTCCCCTCCTTTTGGAACACGACCTTCTTCTCATAACACTTTATACTAGCACTGTGTGCTACCAACCAATCCATGCCTAAAATAATGTCGAATCCCCCCATCTCCATTACTATCAGATTAGCTAACATTATTTGCCCCTCGACTTCTATTGGACAATTCTTCACTATTCGATCACAATTGATTCTTCCCCCAGTAGGTGTCGACACTGTTACATGATATTCTAGTGGTTCATGTCTTATATCCTTTGCCCTACAGTATGCTGATGCAATGAATGAATGTGTGGCCCTCAAATCAAATAAAACTAGTGCTTCCCCTTGAGGCAAAGGCAACTTACCTGCCACCACACTTGTCCTGTTCTCCGCATCCTCCGGGGTGAGAGCGTACAATCTTGCTTGAGTTGGACCACCTTGCCTTCTTGGATTATTTTGTTATGAGGGTCGAGGTGCTTGGTTTGAGTTACCTGTTACCCTACAGTCTCTAGCAATGTGACCTGGTTTCCCGCACTTAAAGCATACTCCCTGTCTGCATTCCCCTAGGTGTTTCTTGCCACACTTGTTACATGTTGGAAATTGGTTTCCTTCGGAGATTTGGGCCCCACCAGGCCTTTGATTTTGTCCCTAGGAAGAACCCTACTTACTCCTCTTCCAGGGTACCTGCGATGTTGCCGGCTTGGAAGAAGCCTTCCTCTTTTGCTGGTCATAATATGCCGCTGTCCTCTGCAGCCCCCTTCCCACAATTACTGCCTGTTCTATCACTTCTGCCAATGTCTTCAAATTGTGGCTATAAACCCTATCGTAGACTCAGGGGTGGAGTCCCTCCTCAAACTTCCTAGCTTTCCTCTCCTCATCTGGCACTAGGTACGGAGCAAACCTTACCAATTCCATAAATCGAGCAGAGTATTGTTCAACTGTCATAGCCCCCTGAGTCAAGGTGGCAAACTTTCTCGCTTTTGCCTCCCGAGTTGTCCTTGGAAAATATCGATCCAGAAATTCTTGTTGAAACCTCTCCCAAGTTATTGGTTGTTGCCCCAACTCTTGGCTTAGTAGCAGTTTCTTAGACAGCCACCATCTCTTAGTATCCCCCTGGAGCTTGAAAGTAGCGAAGCTCACTCTCTGGGTGTCCGTACACCCCAAAACTTCAAGCAACTCCTTTATCTCTGAAAGCCAGTTCTCTGCCAAAACAGCGTCTCCCTTGCCATTGTACACTGGCGGGTGTTGACTATTAAACTGGTCAAAGGTGCATCCTTCAGGGCGGCCTCTTGCCCCATCCACATTTGC
The DNA here is from genome assembly GCA_003952965.2 of Morella rubra. Lineage (NCBI taxonomy): Eukaryota > Viridiplantae > Streptophyta > Magnoliopsida > Fagales > Myricaceae > Morella > Morella rubra. Next base: position 17,020,664 of record CM025855.1, on the reverse strand, counting down.
CCCTTGTTGCACCTGCTCAGCGACAAGCTGAGCCATGTGCCTTAAAACGTCATCAGTAGTGACACCCGGTTCTTCGGGCCCCCGATTCATGTTTCAATTCCTGGGTGGTCCTTTAGGTGGCATCCTGCACTACAACGTCATCACTATGTAAGTATTCTAATGGTTGATCATATGTGCATGACAATTCTAGAATACTCGAAATCCAAGGAACGAGTAGTGAATCTCGAGTTCCCTAGTTCTTTTTTTCTTTTTTCTTTTTTTTCGCTCCGATACCACTTAACTGTCACGCCCCAAACACTAGCCCAACGAGGCTAATGACAGCCGTGAGCATTCTCAACGACGAACACTCCAGCGCACTTAACTAAAAATCTTGCAGCATAATTTTTTTTTTTTTTAAAACATCAGCTATGACTAATTCACTATTAAAAATTTGCAAACAAATATAACATGTAAATTATTAATAAGGATGCAAGAAAAAGTGCTAAAGGAAAATCTCACCTTAGACATAATTTTAAATCAAGTCAGCCATACATGTCTTTTCTCAATAATTCAGGATAGTGCAAAAACTTAAAGAGTCAAAAAGTTAAAAATAAATTGACATTGAAGGAAACCTAAAAGTCGGGGTCTCACACTTATAATGCTGATGGATTGTTTGCAAGGAGTCAATCGATCGATTATGTTACTGATCAATCATTATTTTAGGCGTTTTAATATTGGCGATCGAACAGTGGTATTCGCTGGAATGACCGATCGAACGGTAAAAACAAAATCAGTTTTTTTTAAAAATAATAATAATAATAATAGAAAATATTATATATCACGTACTATTACAATAACAATACAACACTTACATTAGTAAACATCAATAATAATACATAATGATCCATAATTAAACCGAAAATAACATCATACTAATACATAATCACAAAGCTATTACAACATACATGTATCTACCTGGGTGAGCCCCCAAACTGGCTGAATAGTCGCTTTGACATGTCGCTCATTTTCTTCTCCATTATAGAAGACATTTTCTTCTCCAACAAAATTGATATTTCTGCCCGTAAGCGCTCTTGCTCCTTTCGCGTGCTCTCTTGCTCCTTTTACATACGCTCCTTGTGCTCCACTCGCATGCGCTCTTGCTCCCTTTTCATACACTCTTTCTGCTCCAACTGAATGCGCTCCTGCTCCACCCGCTGCTCCTCACGGTGTTCCCGTAGCATGACCTCCATCTAAGCTCTCTTCTTCGCAAATTCTTGCAACTGTTTTTCTCTAGCAGCTCTCATTGTTTCTCTCTCATCCCTTGCCTTCGCTAGTTGGTGTTGTAGACCAGAAGACTGTGTTGTTAAACTTGATAAAGGCAGAGGCTTAACAGTGCATCCTAATCCCCAAACATATCCCAACTTCGTGCCCAATATCTCGAAATATACTTCAATTTCGGCGTAAGTCTTCCCTTCTAAATCACACTGGCGCTGGAAAGGCATCCATCCGTTCCTAAAAAATGACAATAACTACAAGAAATATTAAAGTAGATCAACTATACTGATAACTTTCAACTAGATTAAAATGAAACGACTTACATAAATTTCTCTCGCTCCTTCCAAGGTCCAAACACCATCTTTGTTTGTATAATTCTTCTTATACATCTTTGCTGGATTGATTTCTCCACTGTCGAGATTTTTATATATGGAAATAGCATAAAGTTATTGACAAAAAATTTCAAAGAATATGAATATATCAAAAAAATTCATAATTTAGTACTTAACTTACCATGCAAGCTTATGTGCGCTAGAACGAGCATGAACTAGCAGCATGGTTCACAGTCAACTTTAATCTATTCTTCTTATTTTGCTTGCTTCGTTTTGGTGATATTTTAAGTAATTAGATATAAAAAGAATGTAATATTTAAGCAACGAATTTTTGTAAATCACGTACCATAAATGCTTTGCTGGTAAATAGATCGCATAACTACTTTCACTGTTCTTCCGTAGTATCATATCTAAGATCTACTATGATGCAAGAAAGATTAAATGGATTAGCTATATTATCAATTGAAAATGATCTATTGAAAAATCTTGAATACAAAACTTCGATAAGTAATTTCGCATCTCAAAAAACAAGAAGAATAATTTTTAACTAAAATTTATTGATATTTTATATATTAATTTATTATTTATTATAAAATGCCTCTTTTTATGGTTTCGTCTAAGGCCCCATTTTTCTTAAAGATGGCCATGGGGTGCATATGAGGTGCACTTGGTTTGAAGCATTAGAACGATGATTAGAGCCGTACATTTTGATCCGACGTACATTTTGATCCGACCATCAGATTTTGTCTTTTTGGTACGGTTAATTGACCCCTGTGCACAAATTTTGGTACGGTCAATTGATTTTGCATCAACCCCTTTGTACAAATTGGTGGGGACAAATTGTGCCTTAGGAGCAATTCAATCGTTTAACAAGATTACGGATAGCAGCTTCTAAACAAAATTGATATTTCTGTTTGTTGGCTTAATATCCAGCTAAAACTGGATTATCAAATTGCTGGGCAGTGTTTCCTACCAGACAACCAGTCGACATAGAATGAAGAGTTAGTCATGGACAAGCGGTGAACTACTTATCCTTAAGTTAGTAATTGAGCACTCAAATCCTTAAGTTACGTTGCCTCCCAATATAAAAATGCACCAACTCTGTAACAAGAAACCATTTTGATCTCCAGGAAAATACTTTTGAGTGTTATTTCTTCAACACTCTTACCATTTGGGCTCTACCCTTTTATCACAGTCGACAAGCAACTAATTCTTCTAACTATTCGGCCCTTTACTAACAGAACTGTGTAAAATGCCCAGCCCATTCGGTTCCACGCCATCTCAACAGGCCCGAAGCCTCTAGCAATTATCAATTCTAGCATTTTTAGATGCATAAATGACTTGGGGATATAGCAATTGATGCCAACAAGCTAAGGCCTTCCGGTAACTGAGCTCTTAACCCATGACTCTACAATTTGAGTTCACAATTTCTTTATTTTTTTTATAACCGATAGTGTTTGAGAATATCACTGGGAACTTGCATTATTTGCTGAATTATATTACTCGGAACTTTCGTTAAATTGATCTTGTGCTAATCACTTCCATAATAGTGATTGGGTCCAAGAAAAAAAAAACTGGCTTTATCATTCCTCTTGGCTCCATGTTGATCGTATGGCTTTTGTTTTAGATCATTCTCGGGGGGTTAAAAGATGTTAGAAGGTGTATAATGAAGCCTTTAAGCTATCAGATGTTGATGCTCTTTGTTGTCTGTGTACGTCTCTGCTTTCTACACGCAATATCCCTAAATCTTACTTTAAGCGATAAAATTAAGGGATAAAGTGGGGCTGAGGACAGTTCTTAAAATCAAAATCATCAATAGAGAATATGTTTTTATTTTAGCAAAGAAATCTTCTCGCCAAAGGAAAGGCGGCAGAGTTTCATCTCTAGTTTTGTTGACAGCAACCACTGATGTCTGATTAATAGGTAGGAGATTTATGGTTGTTGATAAGAATTTTCGTTTTTTCGTTTCTGAAGTATATTTTTAAATGATAAATGCCTTCAACAAACCAAAATCCACATCTCCTTTTGCATACATGAAATAGAAAAGGTACAAAGTTGGTCAATTGAACAGTTTGCAGCTCCATATAGAGAATCAAAAAGGAATTCATGGTCCATAATCCTAGACATGTTGTACAACACCTATCTAACTTATAACCAAGCTCGCCAATTAGAAGCAAACATTATCTTAAAGCTCGATTTGATCGCTGGTTTATAATACATGCAGCTTATAGATGTGAAAATCAAAGCTCCTTTTGCTCACGCAATTGGGATGCAAACAAAAATGTCTCTGGACCTGTGGACTCAAATTAAAGCAAATTTATGCTCCGTCAATTGCTTTGTAGGTTAAGATCTCAGGCTCCAGTACTGGTCATGCAGTTCGACTACTTGTAGAATATAGGATTGCATGAAGAAGTAACTGCTGCCAACAATTATCAGTCCCGTACTCCAAAGGCTGGTGTACAAGGGTACCGAGATGCACGCCTCTCGATCTCATACTGTGAATGCGTGAGAAAAATGTATCATATTGATATATAAATGATTCGGAGCTCACTTGAACTTCACAAAGTCCCAACCTGAATAAGCGAGATAACATTTCCATTGCCTTAGCATCATTCCACAAGGACTTGTCTCTGTCAATCACCAATCTCAGGAAGAAAAGTGAATTGTCCTAGCAAGCATCTGTCAATTATATATTTAGCTCCTGTGAAAGATACTAAGAGAGAGAAATCAGAGACTTGTAATCCGCTACTTGGAGGATTTTTACTTGAAGAAAACTCAAGAACTCACCTCTTTTCGAACAACTGATTCACTCCGCTCAAAAGCACATACCAAAAGACACAAACATGATAAGAAAATCTTCAATTGTCATCTGGTGAAATGGAGAACAGCAGTGGAGGTTGCCCAAAAGATAACAGCCTCTGCTTCCCGTATTTGTAATCCGACAGCTCATCAATCTTCGAAAATCTGGTAATGAGAAAAATTACTCCATACGATTAATGAGACGGAAGAATAGAAAACACTAGAAGAAAGCTATCAATGAACGAAAATGCTAGAAAAGCGCATTTATGGAAGATTAAGAACAGGAATTGAGTGTAATTCACTAAAAATTAGCAGGTGGGGGAAAAGAGCACAAACCTTAGGGTTCACTTAGAAGGACAATTTGTTGCCGTCGTCCAATCTCTGGTGCCCATACAGTAGGAAGAAAGTGCGGCCTCTTGCTAGACGCTTAGCTTTTGAATCCATTCGTGATCAATCATTATGTTGGGGACGTGAGCAGTCTTGAGCCATTCTTTTCCTCTTTTCCTTTTCCACTGTCTCTTCAGCAAAGGACACTCAGCGATTTCTATAAGTGAAAGGGAGGCGGGCAAGCCCCTTCTGGCATGTGCTCGAGCTTTTCGCACCACCCCAAATCCAATTTTTGAAGAGAGGTGAGATGTTGAAACCCATTCTTGTCAAGAGATTTCAAATCCCGAAAGTGATAGATGCGAAGGTTGATCAAACCGGTGTGCAGCAAACCCGCCTCTGGGAAGGATTCCACACCTTCAGATTCGCCAGAGATTTCAAACGTTGTAAGAGAGGAGAGGTTTTGCAAACCCCATCCTATCCGGTTGACAAATAGTTTGTCGCCATCCGAGATGCGAAGTGAATTCAAATTGGAAGGCAATCCGCCTTCAGGAAACGACTCCATTTGTCCACTACCGCTTATCCGCAAAGTTAAAAGTGAGGGAAGGAGTAGGTGCATCTTGTCAGGCAGTAACGTCAGACTCCTACAATAAAGGACCTCAAGCGATGTAAGACTGGGGGCACACAATCCACCTTTTGGAAATGATACAAATTTGTCGCAACCCACGATTTGTATATTTGAAATCACCAAATGACGTTCATGTTGTTCTGGAACTGTAAGACATTCCAGATTGCCACACCTCACAATTGTTAAATCCTTAAGCTTTGGGAATAATTCCAGTGGAAAGAACCTCAAAGAATCACAACTACCGCGCAACGATAACGTTTCCAGGGACGAATAGTTTGTGTCTATTGGCAGCTCCAACTTCGAAGACCACTTGATCCTTACGGATTTTAGTGCCGAAAGTGGACCACCCCAGGGAAGAGACACAAGTGACTCGCAGTAATTAATTTGTAGCTCTTGAAGACGACTGTTAGAGTCCATAATTCCTTCTAGGGATGCCACTTCATTCACTCCTCTAACTTCTAGCTTCTGCCTTCCACTCGGCAGTTCCACTAACGCAATACGCGCATTTCCCGACATTGCCCCTAATTGATTCCTTAGGAGTGAAGCCACCAGCTTGGGACATGAATCAATCAGTAGTTTGGCTAAAGAATGAATATGGATGGGCAACCCTCCAGTTAGCTTAGGGCAATTCCGGATACAGAGCTCTTTAAGATCAAGAAAGGCTCCACCTTCATTTTCAGCACTACTGGATGATAACCATTCCTTCCACCCCGACATCTGCTCAAACCTGAGAACTTTCAGACCTCCAAATGGATGAATCGAAGAAGAACCAGTACTACTATTGCCACAAAACTCACGACCCACTGTAACAACTCCATTCAAACCAATAATAGAGAGTTCCTTCAGAGAGCAAAGCTGACCAAATGGTGGCAAACTGCAAACATTTCTACACTCGTCTAGATGAATAGAAGTTATACAAGAGAATGAGTGATGTCCTACCCAATTTGGAAAAATTCCTCCGCCATAGCTTTTGATAGTGAGCCTTTTCAAGCTTGTATGGGGCCGAAGACTCTCTAGTAAAATTCTTTCACTTTCTGACCTCGGAGTTGTAGCAGCCCATTCCAATGCCAACTTATCAAGGTACTTCTTATCCCTCAGGCCCACATTCAAGGCATCCTTAGGAGGAATAACATTTTGGAGCTGCGAAATAGAAAGCGCTCCTGAAAGATTCTTGAGTTTCCCCAACTCTCGAATGGAAGACCCACTGCCTTCGCCAACCACAAAGTTTGTCAATGTTTTGAGACATTTGAGACTACCCAATTGTTTTGGCATCTTCTTTATCCCCTGTGTCAGCTATATCTAGGAGTCGTAAACTAGTGAGTTTCCACATATACTCCAGCAAATCAACGAGGTGTTTACAACCTGATAACTTCAATGTTTGCAAGTTGATTAACTTACATGTGGATTTGGGCAATCTCTGAATGGTTGTGAAAGAAAGGTCCAAATAACGAAGATGTTTAAGTTTGCCGATTGAATTGGAAAAATAAGTGATATCCTGATTGTGAGGGAGAGAGACAACCCTTAAGCACCTTAGCATTAGCAACACATTCTGCATTCACTACAAAAAAATTGACTTTTAGTGACAAAAACTTTTGTCACAAAAGTCAAATATTTCGTCACTAAAATATTAGTGACGAAATTTTTCGTCACGAGCTCCGTCAGCGAATGAGCGTCACGAAATGTATTTCATGACGAAACCCAAATTTCGTCACGAAAATTTTTTAGTGACGGAAAATTTTTCGTCACTAAATGTAATGATCGATCGGTAATTGTGACGATCGGTCGGTGAAAACAAAGTGATGGATCGTTGGAAAGGCGATCGATTGGTATACATTTGAGATGATCGAACAGTACGTATTGACAATCGATCGGTTACGTATTGGTGATTGATCGACACATTTAAACGATTGCACGGTAAGAAATAGACGATCGATCGCTTCAGCAACGACGATCGGACGCTTTATATAAGCGATCGATTACTTAAGTATCACGATCGATCATTATGCCATGAGATCGGTCGTTTAATTCAGCGATGAACGTTGATTTATGAACCGATCGATCGGTGATATTGATGATCGATCGTTTTGTAGGATAATCGATCGTCTATTTCTACACCGATCGGTCGCTTATAGTACCGACTGATCACTTGCACATAGAGATCGATCTTTATTTTACTGATCGATAGTAATTTTTGTTTTAATATTAGCGATCGAACAGTTGTATTGGACGATCTGATCGGTTGAACAATAACCGATCGATCGCTTAAAATGCCGATCGAACGGTGGTAACAGAATCTTTTTTTTTTAAAAATAATAATAGAAAATATTATATAACACGTACTTTTATAATAATAATACAATACTCACATTAATAAACATCAATAATAACATATAGTGATCCATAATTAAATCGAAAATAATATCGTAATAATATATAATTAAAAAGTTATTACTATATATAACATGCATCTACCTTTTTGAACCCCCAAACTGGCTGAATAGTCGCTTTGACATGTCGCTCATTTTCTTCTCCATTACAGAGGACATTTTCTTCTCCAGTTCCTTCGATATTTCTGCCTGTAAGCTCTCTTGCTCCTTTCGCATACGCTCTTGTTCCTTTTGCATGCGCTCCTCGTGCTCCACTTGCATGCGCTCTTGCTCCCTTTTCATGCGCTCCTGCTCCACCCACTGCTCCTCACGGTGGTCCCTCAGCGTGGCCTCCATCTCAGCTTGCTTCTTCGTAAATTCTTGCAAGTCTTTTTCTCTAGCAGCTCTCATCGTCTATCTCATCCCTTGCCTTTGCTAGCTGGTGCTGTAGATTAGAAGACTGTGTAGTCAAAGTTGATGAAGGCAGGCTTCGTCCTAATCCCCGAACATATGACTTCTTGCCCAATATCTCGAATATACTTCAATTTCGGTGTAAGTCTTCCCTTCTAAATCACACTACGCTGGAAGGCATCCATCCGTTCCTGAAAAAATGACAATAATTACCAGAAACATTAAAGTAGATAAACTATACATAAATTACATAAAGTAGATTAAAATGAAAGCGCTTACATAAATTTCTCTCGTCGAGGTCCAAATCTTTGTTTGTATAATTCTTTTTATCTCTGCAGGATTGATTTGCCGCTTGATTTTTCTACATTAGCATAAAGTTATTGACAAACAATATCAATAAAGTCTAAGATTTAGTTAACTTACCATGCAAGCTCGTGTGCGCTAGCGTGGTTCACAGTAACTTTGATCTATTTTTCTTATTTTGCTCGCTTTTTTCTGCAATATTTTAAGATTAAAAAATGTAATATTTAAGCAACGTTTTTGTAATCACGTACCATAAATGCTTTTAGTGAACAGATCGTCACCTCAGGGTTTCAGCAATAGGCAACGTTATCATCATGACTTCTTCTCAAGGTCGAATTCTTTCATACAATATTACTATTTCTATGTTTACGTCATATAAGTACTCTTCATCTCATCTTGTTAACAGATCGGAATTCAAATCTTCTCGCAGTAGCTAAGTAAAATTCATAACAGAATTAACCAGTATGCTTAAAGTGTTTCCCGCTTAGCCAAGACATCTCCGGCGATGCTCTTATTTGTAAGTCTTCCCTTCTAAATCACACTGACGCTGGAAGGCATCCATCCGTTCCTGAAAAAATGACAATAATTACCAGAAACATTAAAGTAGATAAACTATACATAAATTACATAAAGTAGATTAAAATGAAAGCGACTTACATAAATTTCTCTCGCTCCTTCCGAGGTCCAAATCCCATCTTTGTTTGTATAATTCTTTTTATACAGCTCTGCAGGATTGATATTGCCGCTTTCTTGATTTTTCTACATGAAATAGCATAAAGTTATTGACAAACAATATCAATAAAGTCTAAGATTTAGTTGTTAACTTACCATGCAAGCTCGTGTGCGCTGGAACGAGCGCGAACCAGCAGCGTGGTTCACAGTCAACTTTGATCTATTCTTCTTATTTTGCTCGCTTTGTTTCTGCGATATTTTAAGTAATTAAATATTAAAAGAATGTAATATTTAAGCAACGAGTTTTTGTAATCACGTACCATAAATGCTTCGCTGGTGATATAACTCCTTCCACTGTTCTTCTGTGGTATCAGGGTGCGCTTCATACTTTCTTGCACTTGGAATCATCCTCGCATCATTGCCAATCAGTCATGCATGGACGTGGTCCTCACGTCCTCTGATGTAGTCAAGGTCGAAGTGGTCCTGCATAAGTACCAAAACATACAATATTACAATGATAAACGAAATGCGTCCACCAAAAATTCTATGTTTACGAATTTAATCATACCAACACCCGATCCATAATGTACTCCTTCACTTCTGCAGGAACATCGACCCACTTGTTAACTGAGATCGGAATCAGCCCTCGGACCAACATTCCAATCTTCGTCGATAGAGTGGCAGCAGTGGAAGACACTCCTCCACACTCTCCCTCCGGGATATGCACCGATAGTTTCCCGGACCCAAGACTCTTCTCCAAACTGACTCCACGTGTCCTACCTCGCCCACGTTTAGAAGCTGATGTCGCTACATAAAATAAAATTAACAAAGTTAGTCGGTCGGTTAACTTAAAAAAATTGAAATATAACTTAGAATAATTTCTTACATGCACAACTACTAGGACAAGCTGGCGTGCCTTGACTCATGCCTTCATTCACTCTCGGAGAAGGAGCGCTCGGGTAGGACTCGGGATCGGACTCATACTATGCAACTGTCCAGAAGTAACTGAAGGAAATTCTCGTCCACGCTTCATTTCACCGTAAAAGCTGTGACATAACAAAATAAACGATAAAGATATGGTAAAAGAGTAACAAAAACAAAAATAGTTCAGCAAACATCAACATTAGAAAGAAAATATACATGAAAGAAATTATTAATCAGAATCTGATTCTTGCACGTTATCGCCCGATGCCTCATCCTCAGTAGAGTCGCTATCACTTTCGAACGAATCTTCGTCCCCACTTTCTTCGCTATTTTCTTCAATTTCTGCTTCATCCCCCTCCGAAACATCATTACTATCTATACGTCTTTTTTTCCGCCGATCAATTGCCTCAGAAGCTTGGATAACGTTTGGCGTAACGTCATCCCTCCGTAGTGGATTAAGGTTAAACTGTCGGAAGTCTATAAACAAGTCAATGGCATCGTCCTCTTGATACGCTTCATTCGCGATGGCTGCTCCCGATTCAACGTTTACATCAACTTCACCATCCGGATCCAGGCCGGGAATGTCATATGCATTTCTACACGACAACTTCTGCACGACTCGCCATGTAGGTCCATGCAGATTATCAACTAGATAAAACACTTGACTTGCTTGATTAGCCAAAACAAATGGATCTTCTAAGTACCACAGTCGGGAAGTGTTTATGCTCTTAAAGTTCTCGTCGATACGAATTCCACGGTGATCTCCGACGTCCCACCAATCACACTTAAACAAATATACAGTATTTTCCCGCAAGTATTGCATGGCATAAATGTCTACAAGTCTCCCGTAAAATTCTATTGGATTTCCCTCATGTGATCCCGGTACTACAATACCACTGTTCTGAGTTCTCCGACGTTCTTCCCGTTGTACTGTATGATATCTACATCCGTTCACAACACATGCAGAATAACGCATCACTCGTGTATCAGGCCCACGTGCCAATGAATACAATTCATCGATCGATGTACATGGATTTTGAGAACGTAATTTTTGAACCTACAACAATATATTAGAAGGTCATTAAAAACAAAGACACGAAATTAATTTGAATTATTTGTCAATAACACTTACTCGCCCTAAGAACCAATCCGGAAATTGTTCCTCATGCATACGAGAAATGTTACCAACTCCTTGCGCGCGAAGTTCGTCCATGTGTTCACTGTAATGATAAGGTTAATCAACGACTGTATATTATAGAAAACCTATGAAATTTTATTTTACTTACTCTAAGTAGTTGCTGATGCCTTTGCAATTGTTCAGCACAAACCACCGAGCTTTCTTGAACTCTGTTCGGTCTATGTCATGTCCTTTTCCAGCCCCTAGCAATCTAATTCTCTGAGTGAACACATCCAATGACCTTTCTGGTATCTCGGGATCGCCGTCAGAATCGTAGTTTCGATCTCTGCGATTAAACACTGTTTCGACCCCTCGGAGGTATTGGGAACAAAATGTCGAACACTCATTCTCAATATACGCTTCTGCAATCGACCCTTCGGGACGAGACTTATTTTTCACATTCCGTTTCGAGCACCCATCAACCGTTCAACTGGATACATCCATCTGTATTGTACTGGTCCAGCAAGCATTGCTTCGCGCGGTAAGTGGACCGCCAAATGCATCATATTGTAAAAAAAGCGGGTGGAAAAATCATTTCCAACTTGCATAAAATTATCCCGATATCTTCTGACATCCTCTGCAATACAGAAATCTTCAACGTACGAGAACACAACTCTCGAAAAAACAAACATAATTCAGTCACTGCGCCACACACGTCTTCCTTCAACAACCCTCGGATCATCACTGGAAGAACCCTCTGCAAGAACACATGACAATCATGACTTTTCATTCCAGAAACCTTCAACTCATCTAGATTCACACAACGTGAAATCTCAGCTGCATAACCATCGGGGAACCTCACATCTTTTAACCACTCACAGGCCCTCCTTCGCTCTTCCCGAATTAAAGTATACACCGCTTGAGGCATCAATTCAACCCGACCGTCATGCACCAAGTGCAAGTCTTTTTTGACCCCCATTTCAGCTAAATCTCTACGTGCACCCGCTGAATCTCTGGTCTTGAACTCGATATTCATCACCGTCCCAATCACGTTGTCACATATGTTCTTCTCGATGTGCATCACGTCCAAGTTATGCCGTAACCCTAATGTACTCCAATACGGCAGTTGGAAAAATATGCTCTTCTTCGTCCAATTCAAACGTTCCGACGATTGTTTCTTCTTTCCCTATTCTTCCCTGACGCTTTACCAAAGATAGTCTCCCGACATGCGTCAATTGTTCCAATATGTCCTCACCAGTTAACTCCTCAGGCGGAAGTCTATGTTCTTCTTTCCCATCGAACGTATCCACATCATATCTCCATGCATGCCCCGGTGTCAAATATCTCCTATGACCCATATAACACATTCTTCTCCCGTGCTTCAACCACTTATAGTCAGTGTCTAAATTACACGTTGGACATGCCAACTTCCCTTTGGTACTCCATCCAGATAAATTGGCATATGCTGGAAAATCATTTATGGTCCACATCAAAGCTGCATGCATCTTAAATGTCGTCCCATCTGAAGCGTCATGTGTCTCAACTCCATCTTCCCATAGTTGTTTCAACTCTTCCACTAAGGGTCGAAGATATACATCAATATCATTTCCCGGTGACTTTCGACCCGGAATCAGAAGAGTCATTAGTGAAAATGGGACCTTCATACACCTCCATGGGGTAAATTATATGGAAACACAACGACCGGCCAAATACTGTACGCATTGCTCATGTTTCCGAACGGATTAAACCCGTCAGAAGCAAGACCAAGGCGGACGTTGCGGGCATCTTGAGCAAACCAATCGTGGTCCTTATCAAAATTCTTCCAAACCAATGAATCTGCAGGATGCCTCAAACTCTCCCCATCATCGACCCGTTTTTCCTTATGCCATCTCATGTCAATTGCTACATCTTTTGTGGTAAACAAACGTTTAAGTCTAGGGATTAAAGGGAAATGACGCAACACTTTTCTGGGAATTCGATTGCGCAAATCATTTTCGAATTTCCACCGGGACACCCCACATATCGGACATCTGTCTAACTCACTGTTTTCCTTCCAAAACAACACACAATCATTCTGACATGCATGGATTTTATCATAACTAAACCCAAGATCCTTTCGCAATTGTTTCGCCTCGTAATACGATCCCGGTAACGTCTCCCCCTCTGGCAATGCCTCCTTAATCAACTTGTAATACCATATCAAATGCCTTAACCGACAACTTATTCTCCGACTTCACATGCAACAACCGGACCGTAAATGACAACTTACTAAACTTGGTACATCCAGGATACAATTCATGTTCTGCCTCTTCCCATAATTTATTAAGTGGTGTCGAAGCCTTCGGTCCCCAAGTGGGGGTTTCCTTAATATTAGGGTTCTCCGTTTCAACCCTTGCCGCCCCACCATCTAATCGGCACGAACATCGGTTAACATTTCCTCCATTCTATCAGAGTTATCTCCCTCTAAATCATCATCACTATATGGTAAGCTCGCACCGGACTCTTGACTCAACTTTGAAGTAAGTTGAATACCCTCCCCGTGAAACACCCATGACTTATAGCTCACATCAAACCCATTAATGTATATATGATCTTCCATTTTATCCAACACTTGAAACACTACATTTCTGCACTTCCGACACGGACATCTGATCTGACCCCGAGAGTCTACACAACAAGCAGCCATACGACAAACCCACGGACCCCCTCCGCATACTTTTCACCAAACGATTTTTCTCGTAAACCCAACTTTTATCCATCGCCACCAATCTAAAAAAATACACGAATTAAGTAATTCATAAACACCCAATCATTGTAACTTGACTTTAAGCCCAGCTGATAGGTCCTATCCCATTCAAGATTGTGCATTGGAGTTGAACATCAGTTCAACTTGTGTCCATCCATACCTCGAAAAAATTCGGCAGCATCTCCCCCAGTCCCCAAAGTACACGCACCAGCGTTGGAGGCAAACGTCATCAACGATAGTTGTATGACGTCATACACCAATGCTAGTAGTATACCCAGAAGACAAAAGGTAGATGATACCGAATTTCCTCCAAGACTGGACAGGACACAAGTACCGAACTCGTCCAACCACGAATACACAATCTCAAACTGTCCATATTGTGGACAATTCAAGGGTTATTACGCGATAAACGCATATTTATCGCGTCTTAACCCTTGAACGGGTCTAAGGGTACACACATTATATCCCAAAAATAAACTCAAACATAACAAGTCAAAAACACTCCAATATTCATCCTCCATGCTTCTCAAACTCCATAATTTATTTCCAGAACTCAAGCACTTCAATAATCAAACATTCAATATAAAGCTCAAATATTATACATGTATCACTATTAAAAAAAAACACTCCTATAATCATCCTCCAGTCTTCTCAAACTTCATGATTCATTTCCAGAACTCAAGCACTTCAATAATTAAACATGAGAATAGAATAAATGCTACACAAGGTCAATAACTTGCAATCTGCCCTAACCAGCGATCGATCGATACTATAGACGATCGATCGGATTTCAAGACCGATCGATCGTCATTATAAGATGATCGATCGCTGAACCTCCATCTAACACACGATCGATCGTCCGAATCTGGTGATCGATCGTGACTAACCCAGATCGACAAAACAGCTTGCCAGCCTCCCACACACTCAAATCCACGCCCAAAACACTCACAAATCATCCTCATGCAATACTAATTCTAATATACATATTAAAAATACTCTAATAAGCTCTAATCATCACAAATCCAATCCACAATACCCACAAATAGACAAATAAAAATAACACCAAATAACCAACGAAATCATTCCTAAATCGTAGTGTAGGTTGATTCAATTACCTTTTGCACGAAATGTAGACCAAAACGAACCAAATCCACACCAAAATCTCACAAATGTCGCCCAAATTTTTCAATATTCACCCGGTTAAAAAACCAATGAATTTGAGCTTGGGCTTAACCTTAAGCACTTCTAAACACTCTCACAACTAAAAGGACGGTATTTTGACAAAATTAAAGGGAAAAATAGCTCCTTGCCGCGAGTCTCTAGTTTCCTCCTTGCCGTGGGTGTGTTTTTGCTTCACCCACGGCTTTAGAGCATCCTGGCATTTCAAGCGCGATAAACACCGATCGATCGGTAATATTACCGATCGATCGTACCAAGCATTAAAATTTCCGCCAGTTTTTAGAACGATCGATTTTAAAACCGATCGATCGGTGTTTAAAAACGACGTCGCATGAAGCCCCAAAATTAACGATCCATCGGTACCAAAATATTAAACGACACCGTTATGTACCGATCGATCGCCAATAAGCGATCGATCGGTTAACCTAATTATTAAAAAACGTTTTTAGCCTAACAAATGACTTAATTATTAAAATTAATTTACTTATAATATCATATTAATACATACCTCATACTGATGAATTATAATCATGTGTTAAATAAGCGTTATGTCACTAGTTTCTAACATCTTAATACCTTACTCATACTAACACAAACAAAATGCATCTATGTTGCAACATGTATAACTTATACATGCTTTCTTAAAAATTAATGATATGTACTTGATATGTTTTTATGTAATCTAAATACATCCTAACATACTTTGTTAATATATATTTCTATGTTTCTAATCATTTAAACTCACATTATTTAAAAAAATGAGGGTTAGATGAAAAACTATGTAGATAACGATCGATCGGTCTCAAAAAACGACACTGTGCGAAACGATCGATTTCGCATATAATACCGATCGATCGATAATTAAAAAAAAAAAAAAAAAA
This sequence comes from Morella rubra, assembly GCA_003952965.2. Classification (NCBI taxonomy): domain Eukaryota; kingdom Viridiplantae; phylum Streptophyta; class Magnoliopsida; order Fagales; family Myricaceae; genus Morella; species Morella rubra. Next base: position 17,004,728 of record CM025855.1, on the reverse strand, counting down.
TGATTTCTTGTTAAATTCTTATATTACTTATTTGATAAACCACTTATTTCGTTATTTTTGCCGACCAAAGGGTATATTGGTCATTTTACTTATATAAGTGTCGAGAAAGAAATACAAATAGAAAAACACGTAAACTGTAATCAAAGTTTCTGCATATCCACAGATAAACAGAAATGTCTCAAATACGTAAATAAAAAACCAAATCCAAATAAACACAAATGTCTCAAACAGATAAATAAAACCATAAATCAAAATGTATGTCCCAAATAGATATAAAAAATAACATAAAAATCATCAACGTCGAACAGCATCACGGAAAGTGGCCACGTCATCAGGAATATCTCCGGGAATCCTCTGTGGATCTGCCTCCGTCTTGAAATCATCCAGAGTCTTCTTAATTTCTTCCAACTGCTCGCTGACGTCCGCCATATGAGCCACGACCGACTTGTTGCGCAGCATTGTCACAGTGCACTCCCCATCGAAGGCGGTCCGGAGCTCCTTCAGCTGCTCCTCTAATGACTGCATCTGCCTCTCAACAGGCTGTAGAGTGGCCTTCACAGTCGCGCTGACATGCTGTCGAGGTTCGCAAATAGCTGGGCCACCCATGGAGGGGGCACTGCAGGTGCTCCCGTCTCCAAGAGGTGCCTCTGACGCTGATGTCGAAGGCCGTGATGCCTCCTCTGCGGCCGCTGCTGCTCTACGAGCGAACCGTCGAGTCAATGCCCCCTCCTGGCCCCGGCTCCTAGACAGAGTGAACTTGTTCAGCGCACTCTTAACCTCCTTACGTGTATCCGAGGCAGCGATCACGACTCCCCGAGAAATGAGGAACTGAGTCAGAAACACGCCGTATGGGAGGCTATATTCCTTAATTCCCAAGCCTCATCCATAATCAGCTCGAACATGTACAGCGGAAAATCTATCCGCGTCTGCTGACCCAGTAAGAGCATGCACTGAGCTCTCGTGGGGCACTCGGTGGAATGAGTTCTGCCATCGACGTTCGGTCCAGATAAGGTGCAAAATCCGCCAAAACTCACTGAACTCACTCTGCTTGATTATGCTGCCCACCACTGCAGAGGTCTTCCCAGTCATCAGCGTCCACAAGGTCCTGCTCTGATGTCCTCTGCTCATCCGTCAGGGGTACCGCCGGGAAGCAGGGGTCTCGGGCCGGGGGCAGTTAAGAAATCGCAATGACGTCTGCCGAGAATAAGAACTGCACGCCTCGCACCTCTAGCTGCACCTCAGGTGCTCTATCTACCGAGACGAGTGCACAGAAGAAATCTTGCACAACTGTGTCCACACAAAACCCCTCAGTCCACGAGAGCTGATGAAGAAATCCCTGGTACTCGAAGAGCTGGTAGAGGGAGTGCTCCTCGTACAATAACTGGTCAAAATCAGAGAGCGTCACAGGACGCTCTTTGGCCACTGGCCGCCCCCTCAGGTACTCCATTCGCCTCTCCAAGGTCATCATTGGATCAGCGACTTCTTGCTCTTGGGACGACGATCCGTCCCGGTTCTCGTTGTGCGTGCACGCTTAACTCCTGACATTTTATGTATACTGCAAAAGTTGTATATAAATATGTGTTAATAAGTAATCACAATAACGTATTACTTAAAAAAAAAAAAGTAATCAAATCACGTAATATTAATGAAGTTGAAACAAAAATCCATCGCCATCGATCGATCACAACTGAAACCGCGATCGATCTTCCGATCGTGAAACACGAATCGAATCTTGACCGATTGAACTTTATTCGGGGATGATTCGATCGATCCCAACGATCGATCAATCAATTTATCGAACGCTATTTGTAAAACGAATGCACAGACGATCGATGCAACCGCATCACAAAGGGATCGATCGCCAAAAGACGATTGATCGCTAGTTAATCAAAACGCTTCACATTGTAGCTTACCGATCGATCGCTTAGGTGTAAGCGATCGATTGATCACCACTTCAAATAGGACGACATTACCAATCGATCGGCAATATACACGATCGATCGGTCCCGAATTAAAACGCACAGTTTCGAGGGAACGATCGATCGCTCACTAAAGCATCGATCGCTCCCGTACCAAATTCAGCGATCGATCGGTGAATTTAACCGATCGATCATTGGACTTAGCACCTACAAAGCGATCGATCGCCTATTAAGGCGATCGATCGGTACGGGAATGAATACACACAGACGTTACAAAACCCCAAAACAGGCCCAAAATCACCCAAAATTGATCCCAAAACAATCCTAAACTCTTAAAACATACATCAACAATAAAATAAATACATTTTACGGACCTAATGGATGATATAGCAAATTAGAAAATGTAAACTAAAAATTCGCTAGTGAACAACCGCTTAATATTGCTTAAAAAACAATATAAGTACGTACCTTTGACGTAGAAGACAATGAAGGATGATTCCACGCACTTTGGAAGACAATGCAGCACGAAATGGCTCCTTGCACTTTGAGAGGATTCGAGAGATTTGTGGAGAGATAACTGGTAAAAATGACTTCGGCGGTTTCATATAATCGTTCGTGCCGATCGATCGGTAGTTAAGTGCCGGTCGATCGCTATATTCTAACACGTGGCGTATTTCCATTCGTTGAAACTACGATCGATCGCCAACCTGTCATCGAACGGCGATTCGAAAAAGTGACGGTTACATTTACCGATCGATCGGCATATATGTCCGATCGATCGACCTTTCATGCCTATTGGAAAATTGGTGGGACTACCTGCGTAGAAGAGGAACGAGTAAAATAAACGAAACTAATTTGTCAAAGTAGCAAGTGGCAGCGCATGGGATATTCAATTTGTATTCCTAAGCTGCCATGTTGGCATCTTCTTTGTTTTCCTTGTTTTTTTTTTTCCCGTTTTCTTTTTTCCATTTTGCCTCTTGTCTGAAAGTGGAAAAATATCTGTGTTTCATTTTCCATCTTATTCGTGGCACAGCTTGAAGGCCAAGGGGAAGAAATACAACTGGTAGTTTGAACTTTGAACAAACCATAGAACAGGACATCTAGTACAATTCCCTCTCAAATATATAAAATCGGCTGAAATAAATCTCTTTTCCTTTTTCTACCGACTAATTATTAGAGTTTTAACACTTTACATCCTAAACTTCAAATCCTAAAGTTCTTTGGAGTTGTTTCCCTCGTTATCAATTCAGTTACATTTTACTTTTGAACTAACAATATTTTATACTTTACAGACTCGTCCTTTATAAAAGTAATATTTAAATTAGAATTTAGAGTTTTCAAATATTAAACAAGGAAACTACTACCTAAGGTTATACTCCATTATGATTGCTATTAAATAAGATTTAGTTGGCTAAGGATAGGCATCCCTGCTGTGCTAGGATTTAACAGTAAAGTCGCTGCATATCCGTATTCTAATTTATTTGTAAACTATATTTTGGTAAAATTGCACCCACATTCCCACGGTATTTGAAAGTTACAATTAAGTTTTCAAAATAACAAATTAATCATTTAACTACTCTTTTTTTTTTTTTTCTACTCAACAACGTAACTTTATTCAAAGGAAACAACAACACCCTCAAGGGGGCTCAAAACACAGACTCTGTCTCAACGGAGTAGCTGGTAACCACTCCAAAGAAATACAACCGAACACTCTCCTACGAGCCGCCCACTTAGCCAAGGTCTCCTTTTGGAACGGGATATTAGGAAGACAGTTGGGACGGACTCATTCCGTCTCAAAATTCAGTACCAAAAAATTAAGATTGCTGTAGTGTCATGACTAATTTCTGGAGGTTACACGATTGAGACAAATTTAGGAAAATGAGAAATGGGCGTGAAAGATAATTGAATAGTTGCAATATATTTTATTTCTCCCCCAGAAAATGTCAAATCTTGTTAAAAATGTTTTCAGATAAATAAAACTGAGAAATGTCTAATCTGAAGTGCGAGAAGTTTCAAGCAAAGTACTACTGCTGATTCTACAACTGAGGCAGAATATGTTGCTGCAAGTGAAGCTGCAAAGGAAGCTGTGTGGATTCGCAAGTTCATTCAAGAACTTGAAGTTGTCCCTTCGATTGAGGCGCCTATTTCCTTATACTGCGATAACAATGGTGCAATTGCACAGGCAGTGGAACCAAGGTCTCATCAAAGGACAAAGCACATAGAACGTCGTTTTCACCTAATACGTGATATCATATCCAGAGGTGATGTCACAATGGTGAAGGTTGCATCAGCTGATAATTTAGCTGATCCATTTACAAAGCCTTTATCTCAGAAAGTGTTTGAGAAACATATTAAGGATATGGGTTTGAGATATATGTATGATTGGGTTTGACGTTTTATTTTTCCTTTATTATTTGATAATAAAAGTTTATTTGTTTTTCACATATATTATTGTTGTTATGGGTTTATACGTAACATGAGATGTTATGTATGTAAATTTGTTCAGGCAACATTGTAGAAAAATCATGCTAGAGATTAATGAATCAAAGGCAGGGAATAATGATTTTTCAGTTCCTTGTAAGCCTAAAATTGTTCTAGACTTTTGTGTCATAAAGTCTACACTTGTTGTGCGGAGAATGATTGATTCCATCATTGAGGTATGACCTTAAGCAGACAAGTGGGTGTCATGTAACAAGTACATACACTGAACAGGATCCGATTAAGAACGCCTTTTGGAATGATCACTGTCAGGTTAAAGGTTGTTCTATCACAATTCGGTATTGTCCTTAGACCTGAGAGGTTTGTATTTATTCATGTATTATGTACACATACTTTGACGTTGTCAACCGGTGATGTCCATTCAGGACTATATACGGACATGTTGGGTTGTGTGCATGATGGATGAGTTGTATGAATGCTCAACAAGGAATCCACCAGTCTCTTGGAGAGACAGTATATTCAGTTAGTGTTCATATAAGAGTTGGACCAAAAGAAATCTGGCCGGTGTGTTTTACAAAACTATTTTTGAATACATAAAAGTATATTATATATATTTCAAAATTGTTTTGTGGTCCAACTGAGTTGTGAACTAAGAAATCAAAGTTTACATGAGATAGGGACATGACGGTGATATTTGGTTCTGAGGGCAAGTGGGAGATTGTTAGAATTATGTGCCCTGATAACCAAATAATTAATCCAGTCTAATATCTCATATGGAATATAGTTTGGTGGAAGGAATTAATTGTATGTAAAAGGGGCATATTTGCAATAATCTCAAATTTCAGGGGTCAATTACAATATGTTGATGGACTTGATTGTAATTAGTAGAAGCCCTAATTTTATTAGAAGAAGAGTTCTTCAGTTTAATCCTACGGCTGGAATTTGAGATCCCTAAGGATCCTATGTCTCATGCTCTCTCTAGGGTTTCCCAAGGCCTATAAATATAACTGTTATATTCAAGGGGTTGGCCATCAGAACCTATTAGAGAAATCCTAAAAGGAGAGAGTGACATAAATCCCTTAGGAGGCAAGACATTTGTGTTGCTATTTTAGTTGCTAATTTGAATTGCTGGAGCTTTGGATTGGATCGTAAAGCGGGTTGAAACTTGTGGATTCCTGAATTCCTGTATCAAGGTAGGTAATCGAATCCGCAATTGCAATTATAATCCTGATGATGTTTTGTTGAAAACATGTTATTTATTTAGTTTAATTCCGCATAAACTATCACTCTCAAATGATTAAGACTAGGTCTTTTACCACTCTATAATTCATGAGTTTCTGGAACTGACTTAGTGGGTATCCTATTTAAGATATAAACAGCTACCTCCAAGGCGTAACCCCAAAAATAAATAGGTAATTCAAATATGCTCATCATCGATCGAACCATATCCAATAAAGTCCGATTTCTTTTTTCTGCAACATCAATGTGTTGTGGTGTAGCACGGGGAGTCATCTGAGATATGATGTCTTTATCTCGTAGATATGTCTGAAATTCACCAAAGATGTATTCACCTCCTCTGTCAGACCTGAGTATCTTGATACTCCTTTCCAATTGGTTTTCTACTTCCATCTGAAATTCTTTGATGTGGAGGCTAAGCAAGCCAGCATGAATCATATTCCAATAAACCAATAAACAATTGATCAAAACACTTTTGAACAAGAATCCGATTCATATACAAATAATAGACATAGAAAGCAATTTCTAACAAAACTAATAGAAATAGATATCTTCAATGCTACTATTAAAGATGCAACCGGAAAAACAATTTTATAACTTCACGCAAGTTCCAAGAAACAAGAACGGCAAAAATATTGGTTCGGCTTTTAAAGGAAAAACCAGAACATACACAATAATCGAATCACATAGGTTTCAAAAACAAAAAAATCTTTAAACGATTTCACAAACCGTGAAGAACAAAACGATTTATTTGAAAACTATTTTCAAACCAAATCACGTAATCACATAAAATTCTGCACTATTCATAATAGTGCGTGAACAGTAAAAGGAAAGGTTTTGGTTTTTGATTCTTAATCAAAAATTAGCAAGGTCCATATAATCCAACAATTGCAATCATATGAACCTGGCTCTGATACCACTGATAGTTTATGCGGAATTAAACTAAATAAATAACATTTTTTCAACAAAACATCTATCAGGATTATAATTGCAATTTCGGATTCGATTACTTACCTTGATATAGTAATTCGGGAATCCACAAGTTTCAACCCGCTTTACGATCCAATCCAAAGCTCCAGCGATTCAGAATAGAATAGCAGCAGAATAAAATAGCAACACAAATGTCTTGCCTTCTGAGGGATTTATGTCACTCTTTCCTTTTAGGGATTTCTCTAATAGGTTCTGATGGCCAACCCCTTGAATATAACTGTTATATTTATAGGCCTTGGGGAACCCTAGAGAGAGCATGAGACATAGGATCCTTAGGGATCTCAAATTTCAGCCGTAGGATTAAACTGAAGAACTCTTCTTCTAATAAAATTAGGGCTTCTACTAATTACAATCAAGTCCATCAACATATTGTAATTGACCCTTGAAATTTGAGATTATTGCAAATATGCCCCTTTTACATACAATTAATTCCTTCTACCAAACTATATTCCATATGAGATATTAGGACTGGATTAATCATTTGGTTATCGAGGGCACATAATTCTAACAGAAACATCATAACGTCTGAAAAAAGCATTAAGCTTTTGGACGCACTGGAATGCCTTTCCCACCTACCATTCGCATTTGTTACTCAAGACAATATTTTCGTCGCAGAAGCTTATCAATGCCAAAAAAATAATTGTCGCAATTTCATCGCAGAAGCCCCATGACAAATGCGCGCTCATCAGCGACGAAAATTCGAAATCGTCGCTAATACATTCAGCAATGAAAAATTTCATCGCTAAAACTTCATTTTTTTTCGCAACGAAAACATTCTTTTCATTGTTAGAAGCCGTCAAATACAAAAAATAGAACAAGAATATTGTCCGCTCGAATCAGATTTTGTGATACCTTATTTGAACCAGGACTAGGAGGCAAAAATAGTTGAAGCATCATTCACAAAAGAGTGAGATATGATTAGTGACGTAACGTCAGAAATCATATCTTTAATAGGCATCAGCATTTGTGACCATGAGCCCCAGGAGACGCTTTAGCTCACTGTTTGGAAGGTGTAGAGGCATGATTAACACATTATCCGAAGGGTCCTGAATTAATTTCTCACTAGGGCCGCAGCATCTAAATTGCTTCGTGAAATGTTCGGGAAAAGATTGTTTTGTAGGGGTGTCACAACTACCATTGATAGCTTTTCGATAGCCTTTCTTTATATCTGGCCTACCTTCTTTCGTTTCGCATTCAACTTCTCTTCTGCTTCTTCCTCTGTCTTGCATCTATCTTCCTTTCTTGACTTCTGTCCTTTTCTTCTTTCTTGACTTATTTTCTTCCTTACTCATCCATGGCAGACTATCTTACTGTGCTTCCAACGGTGTTGTTGCAGGAGATCATTTTCGAAGCAATCGCCAGGTCAGTGTGGAGAAATCCTTATGTTGTGGATGACCCCGAGAACACGGTGCTCACCTTGTTGAGCATTCATGGGACATGTAAGACTCTACTCGAGGCTTCAGATTGTGGCCACGTCTATCGGGCTTGTCGTGTGAAGGAACTTCTCGATCTTGTGGCCAATCCCCCTGAAGTGGCTAAATTTGTGGACTCATTTTTTTCCACCGTAACCCCGATGTCCATTTCTTGAGGGGTATTCACACCATGTTCGTGGAGCACAATTATTTTAAAGGCCTGAAGTCATTGAAATAAGCCATGGAGGCCGAAAATGCGAAGAGGACGTACTTATTCTGCATGCTGGATTTGTTGAATGGTCCACACTTGGAGTTTGACGATGTTAAACAGGTTCTCAAATTTCTGAGGCCCTTGTAGGAGAATGAGGATATGGTTGAGTTAAGATAGATGACCATTTGGCAATTCGGCCGGGCATTGAATGATGGGTCAGAGCTGGTGGTGAATGCAAATGGCTGGCCAGGATATCATTGCAACTGCAAAATTTTCGAGGTGCCAAGACTCAACCCTTAATGCACAATAGAGTATTATGACTATGATCTCTGCATGTACTATAAAGCCAATTGGGAGAAGGCCTTTTTTGTGTGTAGATTAACTGACCAGTATTTGGGGATAAAATTATCCTGTTTTCCATTGTTTGTGCACTTTCTTTACGTTCTTTCTTTCATTCGGCTTCTCTAGGCTCCTCTAACAATTGATCAGATGTGAGGTGCCTTGGGCATTGCCGAAATTGACAAGTTCCTCATGTGAAGAGGTGTTTTTGGTACTGTGGAGTTACACTTGTTCCTTGATGTAGTGATGTCTTCAACCTTGTAACACTAGACTGATCGGCTAGTGTGGAGATACCTCTTTGATGTTGTGGAGGTGCCCTTAATACTATGGAGTCAGACTAGTTCTCTAGTGCGGATGTGCCCTTGGCACTATCGCTTCATGGTGCTTTGGGCACTGTAGCATTAAGGGTGCTTTGGGCACTGTCGCTTCATGGTGCTCTGGGCACTATAACATTAAGGGTGTTCTCGGTACTGTAACATTAAGAGTGCTCTTGGCACTATCGCTTCATGGTGCTCTAGGCACTGTAACATTAAGGGTGCTCTTAGTAATTTAACATTAAGTGTGCTCTTGGCATTGTAACATTAAGGGTGCCCTTGGCACTGTAACATTAAGGTGCTCTAGGTGCCGTAACATTAAGGGTGCCCTCAGTAACATTAAGGGTGCTCTTGGTATAGTAACATTAGGGGTGTTCTTGGCATAGTAATATTAAGGGTGTTCTTGGCACTGTCCTTTCATGGTGCCCTTAGCACGGTGATTGAGACCACTTTGCTGTTGTAAGGGTGCCCGTGGCATAGCACTAGAGACCGCTTTCTTGGTGTAGGGGTGCCTGTGGCACAACTGAGTTAAACTAGCTGCCCAGAATGTTCCCATCACGGGAATACTCATTAAAGATCATAACAATATAGCTCCATAGAGAGTGGTATGGCGAAGAAAATACTTGCTCTTTTCTAAAATTCAATAACATGACATGGCATTAAGAAAAATCAAAGTAAAGGGTTCCAAAGTTTGGAAAATGTAATGTAAATTGTAATGTGCACTTACTAGTGGGCTGGATTTTATGGGTGTGGGAGGCACTTTTCTTGCATGTCCTCTAAGTGGTAAGTTTCTGGTCGGGTTGTTTCTATGACTTTATAAGGTCCATCCCAATTGGCGTGGAGCTTACCTTCGATAGGGCCAATGGCTAGTGGCAATATTTCTTGTAGGACCAGGTCGCATACGAAAAACTCTTTGTTTTGACTCGAGCGTTGTAGTACCTCTCCACTCCTCGTTGATAGTTGCAGTTCAACATGTTGTCCTTGTTCCTCTTTTCTTCTAATAAGTCGAGATTGGTGCTAAGGTCAGCATTATTTTGTTCGGGGTCGTGGTTACTTACTCTGTAGGTGTGGACACCCATTTCTACTGGAACCATTGCTTTTGTGCCTTAGGTCAGGCTGAATGATGTTTCTCCCATAGGAGTTCGAGTCGTTGTTCGATAGGGCCATAGGATTTCTAGAAGCTCTTCTACCCATGCTCCTCTTTTGCTGTCAAGCTTAGCCTTGAGCATGTTAACAATCATTCGATTTGTGACTTTTACCTATCCATTGGCTTAGGGTAAGCCGAGGATGATAAATGATGCTAGATACCCAGCTCTTCGAAAAATTCTTTAGAACTCCTAGCATGCCAAACCTACATATGATAGATGACCTCATAAACTTCCGGATCTGTTCTTCTATAATGTGTGCTAAAGGTTGGGCTTCAACTCACATGGTAAAGTAGTTGATTGCTACCACCAAGAACTTCCCTTGCCCTTTCCCGAGTGGAAAGGGACCTACGATGTCGATTCCCCATTGTGAGAAGGGCCATGGGGAGCTAATAGGGGTCATGTTTTCCACTGAAAGTTGTTGGACAATTGCGTTGCGCTAGCACTTGTTGCAGCTCTTGAGCATGGCCATAGAGTCTTTTAACACGGTTGGCCAATAATATCCTGCTCGAATGGCTTTGTTGGCCAAGGACCATCCTCCTAAGTGATACGCGTGTACCGAGCAACTTTTATTCTATTTTCTGAGCTTCTGTCTGATCAGCCTGGAGCTCTCCAATAAGGAGAAAACGGTTGAATGATGCACCCCACAATTCCCCCTGGGTTATTTGACACATCGAGTGTTCGAAGCGAATAGTTATCTTAGGATTTCTATTGAGACGTCAGAATGGCTCTCCACATTATCGGGTTCTAAAGCCATCTATTAAGAAGTACTTGAATAGGGGCATGACCTCCAGAACACGAGCTTAATACTTCTTCATATTGTCCCCTTTTGCTGCGAACTCACCTTTGACTTGTTCGACTACCAGCTTAGAGTCATTGTGCATTTCAATCCCGTCAGCACCCAAGAAACTTACGATGCTGAGGCCTGCCAGGACGACTTTGTATTCAGCCTCATTATTAGTGGCTTTAAAGTTGAATCGAAGGGCAAACTAGACAACTATCTGGTTGGGCGACACTAGAACTATTCCTGCATCACTGGCTCACTTGTTTGAAGAGCCATCAATGTGAGCAATCCAGACATGTTCTGCTCCGAAGGGGATTGTTTCAGTGGGCTTCTCAGGCTTTGGTTGTTGGTCTTCAATTTCGATCGTAGAATCTGCTAGGACCTGCCTGCGGGCAACTGTGCGAGGTTGGTACTTGATGTTAAACTCACCCAGCTCGACGGCCCATTGCATCAATCGCCCTAACGTTTTGATGTTCTGCAATATTTTCTTTAGTGGCAAGCTGGTGAGAACCACAACTGTGTGAGCTTGGATATATTGTCTGAGTTTTTGAGCTGTGACAAGGAGAGCAAACACTATTTCTCTATAGGGGAATACCGCTCTTCTGCTCCTCGTAATGCTTTGCTAACATATTATACGGGGCTTTGGTGTCTGTCTTCTTCTTGAAGCAAGACAGTGCTGAGGGCCCAGTCGTTAACAACGAGGTACAGGTAGAGTGTCTCCTTGGTTTGGGCGACTGAGCAAAGGTGGGTTACCAAGATACTCTTTTAGCTGGCCGAATGCTGTGGTACACTCGTCGGTCCATGCAAAGCTAGTGCAGAGGGTTCTGAAGAACGGCAGACACTTGTTTGTAGATCGGGATATGAACCAACTGAGGGCCAATACCTTGCCAATGAGACTCTGCATCTCCTGTGTGGTGTACGGGGGTTGTAGCTGCATGATTGCCTGTATCTTTTCTAGGTTGGCCTCTATTCCACAACTGGATATTAGGAACCCTAGGAACTTGCCAGAAGAGACCCCGAAGGCGCATTTGGTTGGATTGAGCTTCATACGGTACCTGTCTAAGACTTGGAAGGTTTCCTCCAGCTCAACTAAATGATCTTGGGCTCGGGTGCTCTTGATTAACATGTCGTCCACATTGACTTCGATGTTTCTCCCGATCTGGTTTTTGAACATAAGGTTGACAAGCCGTTGGTAGGTGGCTCCCGCATTCTTTAACCCAAAGGGCATGGCTTTGTAACAATATAGGCCTCTATCACTAACAAACGTCGTTTCTCTTAGTCAGGGACCACCTTGCGGATCTGATTGTATCTTGAAAATACGTCCAGGAATGATAGCATCTCGTGCTCAGTAGTAGAATTGACCAGCAAATCGATGCGAGGCAGTAGGAAATTGTCCTTTAGGCATGACCGATTAAGGACTTTGAAGTCGACACAGATCCGCTACTTATCGTTGGCTTTCTTCACCAGGACCATTTTGGAAAGCCAGTCGGGATAGTGCACTTCACGAATAAAGTTGGCAGCTAGCAATTTGCCAACCTACTCAGCAGTTGCTTGATTGCATTCAGGTGTGAAGGTCCCTCCTCTTTTGCCAAATGGGTTTGGCATCTGGTAAGATACTTAGACTTCAGCTGAGTGAGATGCAAAATGCACCAAGATTTCGATCAAATCCCGTAGGACTGCGTTGATCCATAGATGCAAAGTTCGAGGTCAGTGTCTATGCTAGCGAGGGTATGCGGTGTGATGTTTTTGAGCAGTCGATCACCCGCACCCATAACGCTGCTTGATTAACTTTATTCCACATTATGACTTTGCCTAGAATCTTTGCAATAAGGAACCACAAGGTCCAGTACGAACTTGGGGGTCCAAAGCACATGTGGGCATGGGGTACCTTGGAACCCGAGGTGACCCTCCTCTAGCTCCGGTACACTATGAATTTCACTTTCAGAGATAGATTACAGCAAACGCTAGGCGTGGATGCCCATGGACCCAAAACTGAAGTTACGATGGTTGTGGGTTGGGGGTGCCTTATCCATCCAGAGGGTATGTCACTTCACCAGCTAGCAATTTGTTTGCTTGATTGTCAGGTGTGAATGACATCTGGTAAGATACGTGCTTCAGTCTGAGTGAGACCATGCAAATGCTGCACCAAGCGATCAAGGTATCCCGTAGGATGCGTTGATGCACAATGTCTATGTGCCTAGTGCAACTTGTGGTCGGGCCATTTTCTTTTGGTCCTGGTTGTCGAACTCGAGGTCAGTGTCTATGGGGAAAGCCTAGCGAGGGTATTGCTGGTAGCTTTGTGGCTTTTCTCCACAACTTGATAAGATTCACCTTTAGTCGGAACAATTGCAATAGCAGGTCTCCTCTTACAATACCCAGCCCTATAGGAGATGGAAACTTCAAAGTTAGATGATAGATGGAGGAGACGACATGGAGGGTAGCTAGGGTAGAGCGTCCGATGATGGCGTTGTAGGCAGACCGTTTGTTGACCACAAGAAAGTTCACGAGGGTGGTTGTACAAGTTGGATAGGTGCCCATGGTTACTGATAGCAACGCCAATCCCAACGAACTGACTCGTTCTCTAGTAAACCTGATCAGGTCAGTGTCACAGGAGATGAGGGGGAATTCTTTGACACCTAGCTGGTCGTATGCCCCAAAAATTATTATGTCAGCTAAACTGCCATTGTCGACGAGTACCCGCCTGATGGCAAAGTTGGCGATCATGACCGTGATGATAAGTGCATCGTTGTGGGGTTGTATGACTCCTCTTGGGTCTGCTTCTATGAACCTTATAAGTATTCCTTCCGTGCAAGGTCGCTTGGGATATTGTTCTGCAAGGAAGACTTGTTGATGTTGTGCTTGTCGTACGTAATTCTTTTATGCTCTCTTGCTAGAGCCGCCAATGCTAAGTCCTCCTACGATCATTCGGACCTCTCTTCTTTGAGGGGATGGGGGTAAGTACATTTGTGCTTGCAGGTCGCCTGTGACGGGTTGGTGATCCTAGTGTGAAGCGTGTTCTTGAGACCGGTTTCCTCGAGGAGCACCATGCTCTAGTATGAACTCTCACAATTTTCCTTGTTGTAGTAAATACTCAATTTGCCACTTAAGCTCATAGCAATTGTCCGTGTTGTGCTCATGATCTTCGCGAAACTCATAGTATTTACTTTGGTCTCATCTTTCTGGTGGGGTTCTTAGCTTTGAAGGCTATTTGACACTTGGATCTTGCTTTATATGCATCAAAATTTCCCTAGGGGCGGCGTTGAAGACCGTGAAAGGTTGTCGCTCAAGAGGTGGTTGATCGCGCCTTATGGGTTGTGGTGAGCGATCCCTGCTGGCTCGTCGTCGCTGATCTCAGTAGTCAGTATGGTCGATGTCACTATCCCTCTACTCCCCCTGTTAGTCAGGAGATGCTGCATGTAGAAGTGCAGCCAACATGTCCTCAAAGTCCTTGTTTTTCTACCTTTTTGTCATGGCATCTGTGAAATTTGTTGCGGGCTTTCCTCATGAGTGTTTTGAGCAAGTCACTCGGCAGGAGGCCTGTGATTAGAGCCATAAGTTTGACCTCGTCAGTAGCCTGGGAGACCGTAAGAGCCTCATGATTGAATCGCGCTATGTAATTGCGCAGGCTCTCCTTAGGGTTATGATTGATGCTAAACAAATAGGAGGTTGGGCATTTGATCCGTCAGTTGGATATGAATTGGCTCAAGAATTGTGTGCTGAGGGTGTTTAAGTCCTTGATAGTCTCAGTTGGCAAACCAGAAATCCATCGCTGTGCTGATCCCTTAAGGGTTAACAAGTATGCACAATAGAGGATGGGATCTGCATATGTGTAGGTGGAAGATCTCTTGGTGGTCGCAGGGGTCACCGAAACCATTGAATAGTTCAATCTAGTGTGGTCGGATGCATGGGAGTAGCAAGGATGCCGAGCACTTTCGTTGTGAACAAGGAGTTGCCAACATTCGCCAAGATGAAGGAATCATTGGTCTTAGGGTTCTACACCTGGTTCATTCTAACGAAGGAGCCAGATCTATTTTGCCTGCTCGGCCATCTATTCATGGAAGGTGGTCCGCCAACCATTCATAGGTTAGTGAATCGAGTGGTTGTCTACAGTTTTTTTCCTGTGAATGGGTTGTATGTGAACATGGAGGGGACAGAGGAGGTTTGACCTGCGAAATCGTGCTAATCTCGTGAACAAAGTTCTTAACAGTCTAGACCAAGGTAGCTAGCAATGCATCGGTGTTGGGGGCGTGGTCTGTCACTGCATTGCTGTTGGGGATGAGCTACGCATTCGTGATCGGAGGTGGCTGGTCCCCATTTGGTATTTCAGTAGAGGAAGTAATTACGGCGAAAGAGGGATGCAAAGGTGATGTGGTGAGCGTAAAAGTGTTTGGAGAAGGCTTTTTTGGAGAATTCCCCGCTGACGGTGCCAACTGATGATGCCAAAAATACCAATAGCCAGAGCCAATCAGACTTGAAAGGGAACAAAGAGAGGGGCGACGTCAGATGTGGAGACTCCAATGCCTAAGTTAGATCTCAAAAAGAGTTAAGTATTAGAAGAGCAATTAAGCTTAAGAAAATATGAAGGGGCAACCTACCTATTTTATATGTGGGGGGATTAGAGTCCTAAGTAGAGTCTTAATGCTGTGAGCTTTAGGACTCTTTGAATAATCGAGCAGGAAGATGTGGAGGGACAAATTCACATGCGTGCAGGCCGGGGGCCTTGAGCATGCCTATGGACTTGGGCGGGACTACAATTGAGCTGATGTATTTTTGATGGGCTGGGCCTAGTCATATTATGGCCCATCAGTAACTAATAATTTTTTTTTCTAACATATAATGTTTTACAATGAAAATAATTTGTAACAAATAAATACTGTTCAATACCTTTTTTTAACTTGATTCATATTTGCAAAAATCCAAATTGAGCACATTTATACCCCCATAATAAGAATATGGCAATACCAACACATATTTTGGCTCTCTTTAAATATGAAAACACTCTCAATACACAAATGCAATGCAAAATAGCAAAGTTTTACAAAAATCTACAAGATAGAAAGAAGTACCAATATTCTACATAAATCGAAAACATAAAGAATGTACAAAAGGTACTATGTAAGTCCAAAACCACTAACAAAATTAAAAGTACAAATGAAGAAACCTCACAAGTTTTCTATGTTAATTTGTGAAATCTGTGCCAAGATATGTTGAAGTTACTCTAGCAGTTGCATTTGTGCATCCTCATGATGCTCTTATTATTGTCAAAGTCTATCCTCCAGTGGGCTCTCCCTTTGAGAACACATAAAGTGTGTCCTCAAATACATTATATGGCAAGGAGGCATTTCTCCTGCTACATTATCAAGCAATCACTCCTAGAATCACACATGGGGGAGGATAGGGTAGTACTAGCTTGCTTCAGCACACATTAATTAGCCTGTTGTTCTAAAAAATGAAACAAGACTAGGAGGCAAAAATAGTTGAAGCATCATTCACGACAGAGTGAGAAAAGGCCAAAATGACAGAAAAGCATAAGAAGCAGGATCATATATAACTTATAATATATACTATCCACAACACAAACGAATATCAAAGCTATATATCATTGTAGCCACGTGTAATATATATAATATATGAGAATTTGTTTCTCTCTTAGTACTCCTAGCTTAGTCAATTCTCATTCCAAATTATATAGAAGGCATAGTAGAAACCACATTTTTCAAAATAAAATCAAAACCATTTCAAAAATAGGAAATGCAAGACCTGTACAATTTGACTGTTGAATGTGACTCTAGAATTTACCAAAATGGAACACCGTTGCATGAGAAACTGTGCAGACAAAAAGAAAGAAACTAACTTCGGATGTTCATTTTAGACCCTTAATAAATTCTCATATTTAAAGACATCCGGCCCCTTTGGACCCTGAGAGACTATGTAAGACCCCGACCTTATTTCTATCATTGTAAAGAATTATGACTCCCTAAGTGTGTATTGCTCTAATTATTATTATTACTCTAATTTTTGAGAGAGGCATGTATGGGGAGATTAATCTAAAGTTATGTCTAGGTGGAATTTTCCCCTAGCGTTTTTATGAGTTTTAAGCTAGGATTTAAATGTTATATTATTTGCAATTGTTAAAATTTGAGTAATTGAGATTAATTAGGCTAATTATTTTAATTAATGGAATATGTCCCTAAGTTACAATATTTGGAAGAATTTAATTAGGGCTTTAACCTTGAAAATGTGTGAGACTTAGAATTTAAAATGGGAAGGCATGATTGGGGTAATTTATATGGTAGCTGGAAATAAAAGGAAATAAAAAAAAAAAAGAAAGAAAAGTGAAAGAGGAGGGAAATCACGTGAAGGAGGGAAAGAAAGGGGGGCAGCCTTGTCTTCCCCCCCCCCCCCCCAAAGCAATTCACGTTAACACCCCCCCCTCTCTTGCCGCATTTCTCATTTTTCCTTGCCCAAAAACCGCACCTTTCACTTGCCCTAAAACACCCAACTGAGAAGAAGAAAGGAGAAGGAAGAAGAAGAAGAAGAAGAAGAAGAAAAGGAGAGGAAGAAGAAGAAGGAGAAAGAGGAGAAAAACAAAGGTAAAAATCCGGCCCTTTCTGCTGGCCGAAAATAACACTACCCCATCTCTCCCATTTTCTTCTTGTTTTCTTTTGATGGTTGGTTGTTGTTTTGATGGTAGTTTGTCTAGGTTGTTTTCTCCTTGTGTTCATGGGTGTTTAGTGTAGATCTTGCAAGTATTTAAGGGTAGTATAGATTTTACATGAAAACATGGGGAAATATGGCTAGATCTGAAATAAGGGTTCAAGAGAAATCGTTTATGTGCTCTAAGTGTTTGATAAAAGGCCTAAGAGAGGTTGAAATCTATTTTGAGCATGTATGGCCGAATTTATTGGTTTGATGTATTAGGTTTATGCATGTTAGTCTTGTTGAGAACCACCAAGCCCTAAGTGTTAGATATATGTTCAGATCTGAAAAATATGCAAGAGGATCAATAATGCACCCTAGGTGTTTGATAAAAAGCCCAAAAGATATGGGTAAATGCAATAGTTTTAGCTTGATGAAGATAGAATCATGATTTTGTTGTAAACTTTGAATTGGAGTTGTAAAAGTGGGAAGAATGTGAGAGAATGGTTGCTGTTATGAGATGTTAAATTAGCCTTGGATGTTGGTTGTGACATGAAGAGATTAGGGTTTTGGTTGTTGGAGGTTTGGAAGGTTGAGAAGATCGTTGTTGTTGCTGAAATTTAATCTCTGCAGATTTCAAGGCTCGAATTGGGAGTGTGTTCTGATGCACTTGTGCTTATCCCTTGATCTTAAGAGGATCCTAGATCGTAGGCCTAGGAAATAGGAAGATTTTAAGCCATACCTTGGATGATTCCGATAACTATCGAGTGAGATATGCGTTGTTCAAGGCCCGGACGTCAAGCTGCCAGCAGCCTTGCACGTCCGGAATGTTAGCTCATTTCGAATATCTTTTGAGGGATCATTTTAAGTCCATAGTATTTTTTGGAACAGACAGCGTTGTTGTAGGATTTTCGCCAAATCCTGCTGTTGTGAATTTTACCCCCAATCTTGACCTATGAAAGCTGAATATTTCAGAATAAATTTCATGTAATTTGGAGCCATGATTTTGAAGTTATGAATTTTTAAGTTGGAGACGTCGGGGCTGCCCGCTTGGACGTCCTCAGCAGCTTGTATTTTCGGGTGAAGGTTTTGAGTAGCAAATGAGCTTCAAATTACTTAGAATTTTGATATGTTATGAAAATTTGTGTAAGGATCAGTTTAGAATCCAATTCTTATGGCTTCGGCATCCTTAGAATAACATTTGCATTATAGGGTCACCATTGATAAGTCAAACAATATGGGTGGTGATTTTGTATGATGAGTTGTGAATAATTGAGTGACTACTCTATATATTTAGTAAGCCTATGAATAACTTTAGTATGAATCAATTGTAGGCAAGGTGCTGCCATTCGCTCAAGTGGACGGAGGTAAGTGGAATTTGTAAGTAGAAACTTACGTTTTTCCGAAAAACTGGAATGATACACAGCATGAAAAGTATTTATGAATAAGCATATCAAGCATGGCATGACACGAGCATTTGCATGATTTTCTTGAATGAAAAAGAAAGTTTTGTGCAAATGAAAGCATGAGGAGTATTATGATTTCTCATTATCAAGCATGGCATTATCAAGCATGACATGACATGAGCATTTGCATAAGTTTCTTTGTGCAAATGAAAAATGATAAGTATGTTATCACAAGTCAAGTTAAAGGCTAAATAAGATGGTCGGTACCGTACCAATAAGATAGGACATCCACTCCGAAGGACGAATGCGAGAAGGATGGATGATTCCTAAGGGGCACCCACTCCGAAGGACGAATGAGAGAAGGATGGGTAGTTCCCGAGGTATGTGCAATCACACCGAAGGATGCTTGCAAGAAGGTGTGAACCTCCAAGGGTTGAGTCTAGCCATCAGGCCTGGGGCCACAACAAGGGCTAGCTCAACCAAATGATGTGTTCCCAAGGGAAAAAGGGAATAGTTCCGAAAGGAACGCACAACCCTGACTTCAGGGGTAAATGGAGCGTGATAAGTAGCCAAATCAAGAAAGAAAGGTTTTCAAGAAAGAAATATTTTCAAGCAAGAAATGTTTTTCAAGATCAAGTACATTGTCTCATGCATATGCAAGCATCAATGTACATTCATGATTTATGCAAGACATGCATTATTTATTGCATATAAACCCTTACTGAGTCTTTCGACTCACAGTTTTAAATTGTACCATTCCAGACAACATTTCAGGTGGGGAAATCTAGAAGAGGGACCGACGAGAATGTCCTCTTCCCTTTTTGTTGTTTCATTAAAGGATTAGATATAATTTTTGGAAGAGCCGACATGAGCCTCCGTTGTGTGGTGGTCATGGGTTATTCGGCCTAGTAAAGTTTAAGGTTTTTAACCGATTGGTATTTTGAGACTGTGTTGTAATTACTTCAAGTTATTGATCGAGATGCAAGTGTTAGAAATAGGTTCTAATGTTTCGTATGCGCGTTAATCGCTAGCGATATAAAGTTTAAAAAAAAAAAAAAAATTTAGGTATTATGATATTTTCGCTGCAAGAATCCTCTAAATGAGAAATATTCCGCTGCAAGAATTTAGTAAGTACGCTGGAGTGTTCCTTGTTGGGAATGCTCGCGGCTGTCATTAGCCTCGCTGAGCTAGCGTTCGGGGCATGATAGACTAGTAATGGAAATCCAAATTATAAAGAACATTGAAAAACACCCAATTACTCATTCGAACTATGCAGTCCCTCGCCCCCTTTCAAGTCATTCCTTTCGTCACCCTAACGTTTGAAGATTTAAAATAGCGATTGATCGCAACTATTTTTAAAATCTCAGTTAACCAGATGATGAGGAAACCAAGGGTGGCCCTTCGCCAATAATATTGAAGTGTCCGAGGTTCTAGGAGGGGTTTGTGGTTGCAAAGACAAGAAGCGACGGTTAATTGTGTTGACAAGCTATCAACAAATGGAGATAGGGTAGCTCTGATCAGTCTAGGACGAGAAACAAATTGAAACCTTCCAAAAATAGGTCCTTCATTATAGCAAAGGACGTTCGGTTAACAATGTTTTCTATATGTAAGGCATAAGACACAATCTGAAACATCTTTATCAAATAATCAAATTCGCTTTTCTCCTTGGGAACATCGTACAACGGCATTTGTCAAATTTCAGGTGAACGGGTATATAAAGTAGTAGATGGTTTCTTGCAATTATTTGAGAATAATGCTCTTATGTTCTTGGGTTCTTAATTACGAAAAATCCCATTCCCCCATTAATCTCTGTGGATTAAGAACTATTATTATTATAAAAATTATATGATCACTAGTTTTAGTATTAGAGATTTAAACTTTGGGGGTAATGGATGAATTAGCTGCATGTTCCAAGAGTAATGGCGCCCCCATTCTGTATTTGATCTCTTGTTTCAATTAGAGTTCTTCTATTTGCTCCTGCCACATGTTGTTGGTGTAAGAATAATGCCCTAAAAATCATATTGAGTGACATTGTAGAAAAGTCATGCTAATGATTAATGAATCAAAGACGAGAAGTATGACTCTTCGGTTCCTTGTACACTCATTGTGCCTCTATTTAATAGGATGATGGACTTCGTCATTGAGGTAGTGACCTTAAGCAAACGAGTGGGTGCATTACAAAAAAATTGACTTTTAGTGACAAAGATTTTTGTCACTAAAAGTCAAAATTTCGTCACGAGCTCCGTTAGCAAAAAAGCGTCATGAAATGTATTTCGTGATGAAACCTGAATTTCATCACGAAAAGTTTTTAGTGACGGAAAATTTTTGTCACTAAATCTAATGATCAATCGGTAATTTTGACGATCGGTCGGTGAAAACAAAGTGATTGATCGGTTGGAATAGTGATCGATCGGTATTTGTTTGCAATGATTGAACGGTTAACAAGACCGATCAATCGGCATATCTAAGATGATCGAACGGTACGTATTGACAATCGATCGGTTATGTATTAGTGATTGATCAACACATTTAAACGATCGCACGGTAAGAAATAGACGATTGATCGTTTTAGTAATGACGATCGGACGTTTTATATAAGCGATCGATCACTTAAGTATCACGATCGATCGTTATGCCATGACGATCGGTTGTTTAATTAAGCAATGGAATGTTGATTTAGTAACAGATCGATCGGTGACATTTGACGATCGATCATTTGAGTTGGAGGATCGATCGTCTATTTCTCCACCGATCGGTCGCTTATAGTACCGACATAACGCTTGCTCATAGACAATCGATCGTTTATATAACACGTACTATTATAATAACAATACAATACTCACATTAATAAACATCAATAATAACATATAGTGATCCATAATTAAATCGAAAAAAACATCGTAATAATACATAATCAAAAGTTATTACAATATACATGCATCTACCTTTTTGAACCCCCAAACTGGTTGAATAGTCGCTTTGACATGTCGTTCATTTTCTTCTCCATTACAGAGGACATTTTCTTCTCCAGTTCCTTCGATATTTCTGCCTGTTAGCGCTCTTGCTCCTTTCGCATGCGCTCTTGTTCCTGTTGCATGCGCTCCTCGTGCTCCACTTGCATGCGCTCTTGCTCCCTTTTCATGTGCTCCTCCTGCTGCAACCGGATGCTCTGCTGCTCCACCCACTGGTCCTCACAGTGGTCCCTCAGGGTGGCCTCCATCTCAGCTTGCTTCTTCGCAAATTCTTGCAAGTCTTTTTCTCTAGCAGCTCTCATCGCTTCTATCTCATCCCTTGCCTTCGCTAGCTGGTGCTGTAGATCAGAAGACTGTGTAGTTAAAGTTGATGAAGGCGAAGGCTTAACCGTGCGTCCTAATCCCGAACATATCCCAACTTCTTGCCAATATCTCGGAATATACTTCAATTTTGGTGTAAGTCTTCCCTTCTAAATCACACTGGTGCTGGAAGGCATCCATCCATCCGTTCCTGAACAAATGACAATAATTACCAGAAACATTAAAGTAGATAAACTATACATAAATTACATAAAGTAGATTAAAATGAAAGCGACTTACATAAATTTCTCTCGCTCCTTCCGAGGTCCAAATCCATCTTTGTTTGTATAATTCTTCTTATACAACTCTGCAGGATTGATTTTGCCACTTTCTTGATTTTTCTACATGAAATAGCATAAAGTTATTGACAAACAATATCAATAAAGTCTAAAATTTAGTACTTAACTTACCATGCAAGCTCGAGTGCGCTGGAACGAGCGCGAACCAGCAGCGTGGTTCACAGTCAACTTTGATCTATTCTTCTTATTTTGCTCGCTTCGTTTCTGCGATATTTTAAGTAATTAAATATTAAAATAATGTAATATTTAAGCAAAAGTTTTTGTAATCACGTACCATAAATGCTTCGCTAGTGAATAGATCGCATAACTCCTTCCACTGTTCTTCCGTGGTATCAGGTGCGGCTTCAGCAATGCTGCCTCTTTACTCGGGAACTTCTTGAAATACGCATGCATCCGGTTGTGGTGCGTTCGACGTGCCTGTCATCATAGTCTCGACCACCGTCCTCACGTCCTCCTGACGGGTGTAGTCAAGGTCGAAGTGGTCCTGCATAAGTACCAAAACATACAATATTACAATGATAAACGAAATGTTTAACCAAAAATTCTATGTTTACGAGTTTAATCATACAACACCCGATCCATAATGTACTCCTTCACTTTTGCAGGCCCACTTGTTAACGGAGATCGGAATCAGCCCTCTGACCAACATTCCAATCTTCATCGATAAGGTGGCAGCAGTGGAAGACACTCCTCCACACTCTTCCTTCCGGGATATGCACCGATAGTTTCTCAGACTCGGAACCAGACCAAGACTCTTCTCCAAACCGACCCCACGTGTCCTACCTCGCCCGCGCTTAGAAGTAGATGTCGCTACATAAATTAAAATTAACAAAGTTAGTCGATCGTTTAACTTAAAAAAATTGAAATATAACTTAGAATAATTTCTTACATGCACAACTACTAGGGCAAGCTGGTGTGCCTTGACTAATGGCTTCATTCGCTCTCGGAGAAGGAGCGCTTGGAGTTGTGAGACCGGACTCAAACTATGCAAAGAACTGTGCTATGCAACTATCTATAAGTAACTGAAGGAAATTCCCATCCACGCTTCATTTCACCGTACAAGCTGTGACATAACAAAAGAAACGATAAAGATGTGGTAAAAGAGACAATAACAGTAAAAACAGTTCAGCAAACATCAACATTACAAAAAAATTATACTTGGAATATATTATTAATCAGAATCCGTTTCTTGCACGTTATCGCCCGAAAATTCATCCTCAGTAGAATTGCTATCACTTTCGAACTGAATTTTCGTCCCCACTTTCTTCACTATTTTCTTAAATTTCGCTTCATCCCCTCTGAAACATCATTACTATCTACACGTCTTTTCTTCCTTCAATCAATTGCATCATAAACTTGGATAACGTTTGGCGCAACGTCATCCCTCCGTAGTGGATTAAAGTTAAGCTGTCGGAAGTCTATAAACAAGTCAATGGCATTGTCCTCTTGATACGCTTCATTCGCGATGGCTGCTCCCGATTCAACATTTACATCAACTTCACCATCCGGATCCGGGCGGGAATGTCATATGCATTTCTACACGACAACTTCTGCACGACTCGCCAGTAGGTCCATGCAGATTATCAACTAGATAAAACACTTGACTTACTTGATTTGCCAAAACAAATGGATCTTCTAATACCACAGTCGGGAAGTGTTTATGCTCTTAAAGTTCTCATCGATTCAAATTCCACAGTAATCTTTGACGTCCCACCAATCACACTTAAACAAATATACTATATTTCCCGCAAGTATTGCATGGCATAAATGTCTACAAGTCTCCGTAAAATTCTATTGGATTTCCCTCATGTGATCCCGGTACCGTAATACCATTGTTCTGAGTTCTCCGTTGTTCTTCTCGTTGTACTGTATGATATCTACATCCGTTCACAACACATGCAGAATAATGCATCACTCGTGTATCAGGCCCAGTGCCAATGAATATAATTCAACGACAGATGTACATGGATTTTGAGAACGTAATGTTTGAAACTACAAGAATATATTAGGTCATTACAAACAAAGACACAATATTAATTTGAATTCTTTGTCAATAACACATACTCGCCCTAAGACCAATCCGAAAATTGTTCCTCATGCGTACGAGAAATGTCACCAACTCTTTGGGTGTGAAATTCGCCCATGTGTTCACTGTAACGATATGGTTAATCACTGACTGTATATTATCGAAAACCTATGAAATTTTGTTTTACTTACTCTAAGTAGTTGCTGATGCCTTTGCAATTGTTCAGCACAAACCACCGAGCTTTCTTTAACTCTGTTCGGTCTATGTCATGTCCTTTTGCAGCCCCTATCAATCTAATTCTCTGAGTGAACAAATCCAATGACCTTTTTGGTACCTCTATTTTGCTGTCAGAATTGTAGTTTCGATCTCTAAGTTTAAACACTATTTCGACCCCTCAGAAGTACTGGGAACAAAATGTTGAACACTCATTCTCAATATACGCTTCTGCAATCGACCCTTCGGGACGCGACTTATTTTTCACATACCGTTTCGAGACACCCATCAACCGTTCAACTAGATACATTCACTTGTACTGTACGGGTCTTGCAAGCATTACTTCGCGCGGTAAGTGGACTGCCAAATGCATCATCATTGTACAAAAAGCGGGTGGAAATATCATTTCCAACTTACATAAAATTATCCCGATATCTTCTGACATCCTCTGCAATACAGAAATCTTCAACGTACGTGAACACAACTCTCGAAAAAATAAACATAATTCGGTCACTGCGCCACCCATGTCTTCCTTCAACAACCCTCGGATCATCACTGGAAGAACCCTCTGCAAGAACACATGACAATCATGACTTTTCAGTCCAGAGACCTTCAACTCATTTAGATTCACACAACGTGAAATCTCAGCAGCATAACCATCAGGGACCTTAGGTCTTTTAACCACTCATATGCCTTCCTTCGCTCTTCCTGAGTTAAAGTATACGCCGCTTGAGGCATCAATTCAACCCGACCGTCATACACCAAGTGCAAGTCTTTTTTAACAACCATTTCAGCTAAATCCCTACGTGCACCTGCTGAATATTTGGTCTTGGACTTGATATTCATCACCATCTTGATCACGTTGTCACATATGTTCTTCTCGATATGCATCACGTCCAAGTTATGCCGTAACCTAACATACTACAATACGACAGTTGGAAAAAGATGCTTTTCTTCTTCTAATTCAAACGTTTCGATGATTATTTTTTCTTCCCCTTATTCTTCCATGACACTTTGCCAAAGACAGTCTCCTCGACATGCGTCAATTGTTCTAATACGTCCTCACCAATTAACTCTCAGAGCAGAAGTCCATTTTCTTCTTTTCCATTGAATGTAGACATCATCAACGATAGCTGTATGATGTCATACACCAATGCTAGTAGTATACCCAGAAAACAAAGGGTAGATGATACCGAACTTCCTCCAAGACTGGACAGGACACAAGTACCGAACTCATCCAACCACGAATACACAGTCTCAAACTGTCCATATTTTGGACAATTCAAGGGTTATTACGCGATAAACACATATTTATAACGTCCTAACCCTTGAACAGGTCTAAGGGTACACACGTTATATCCCAAAAATATAATTCAAACAGAACAAGTCAAAAAGACTTCAATATTCATCCTCCATGCTTCTCAAACTACATAATTTATTTCAGAAATCAAGCACTTCAATAATTAAACATGTAAATAAATATAAATGATACACATCATTAATAATTTGCAACCTGCGTGAAACACCGATCGATAGGTAAACATGCGATCGATCAGTATTAATAGACTACCCATCGTCAACAATATGACGATCGATCGTCAGACAACCATCTCGAAGAATCGATTGTTAAAACATAACGATCGATCGATTATATACCATCAAATAGACGATCAACCGTCACTTATGGTGATCTATCCTCAATTACCCAGATCAATAAAATCATGCAAACCCTCCCCACACACTCAAATTCACACCCAAAGTACTCCCAAATTATCCTCATTCAATACTCATTCCAATGTACATATTAAAAACATCCTAATAAGCTCTAATCATCACAAATCATATCCACAATACCCACAAATACCCAAATCAAAATAATCAACCAAATCGTTCGTAAATCGTAATGTAAGTAGAGTATATTACCTCTTGCACGAAATCAACACCAAAATGAACTAAATCCTACCAAATCCTCACAAATTTCGCCCAAAATTTTCAATATTCACTCGGTTAAAAAATCAATGAATTTGAACTTGGGCTTTCTCTTAATCTATTCTAAACACTCTCTCAACTAAAAGGACGGTATTTGGGCTAAATTTAAGAGAGAAATAGCTCCTTGCCGCAAGCCTTCGCTCTCTTCGTTGCTCAGGGTAAGTTTTCCATGGCGATAGAGCATTTTGGCATTTCAAGTAAGAAAAACACAGATTGATCGGCCACAAAAGCGATCGATCGCCTTGTTAGCTTTAAAATTCCCGCGAAGTTTTTAAACCAATCGATTGCCACAATTATGACGATCGATCGTATAACGAATTCAAAAACGACTCTGGACGAGAGTGACCGATCACTTCATTATTGACAATTGATCGGTCTTAAAACATTAAACAACAACGTCCTTCACCGATCGATCGTTAAATATAATTATTAAAAAAATAACTTTTAACCGGACAAATGACTTAATTATTAAAATTATTTTACTTAACATGTCATTTTAATACCTACTTTATTCTAATAACTTATAATCATGTGTTAAATAAGTTTTATATTGCTAGTTTATGACATCTTAGTACATTGCTCATACTAACTCTTACAAATGTTTATTTGATTTAACATGTACAACTTGTACATGCTTTCCTAAATATTAATAAAGTATATTTGATATGTTTTTATGTAATCTAAATATATCCTAACATACTTTGTTAATATATATTTTGTCTTTTTAATTATTTAAGCTCACATTATTTCATCACAAATGTCTAATCAATAAATTTAGATACCGATCAATCAGCAAATCTAACCTATCGATCGCCCTTTGAGTTTAAAACGACAGCGTTCAGACCGATCGGCTGCTTTACGTTAGCGATCGATCACTTCATTATTGACAATCGATCGGTCCCATACCGATCGATAGTTAAATCTAACTATTAAAAAAACAACTTTTAAATAGACAAATGGCTTAATTATTAAAATTATTTTACTTAACATGTCATTTTAATTCCTACTTTATACTAATAACTTATAATCATGTTTTAAATAAGTTTTATATCACTAGTTTATGACATCTTAGTACATTGCTCATACTAACTCTTACAAATATTTATTTGATTTAACATGTACAACTTGTGCATGCTTTCCTAAATATTAATAAAGTATATTTGATATGTTTTTATGTAATCTAAATATATCCTAACATACTTTGTTAATATATATTTTGTCTTTTTAATTATTTAAGCTCACATTATTCCATCACAAATGTTTGATCCCTAAATTTAGATACTGATCGATCAACAAATCTAACCCATCGATCGCCCTCTGAGTTTAAAAGGGCAGCGCTCGGACCGATCGACCGCTTTATGTTAGCGATTGATCACTTCATTATTGGCGATCGATCGGTCTTAAAACATTAAATGACACCGTCCTTCACTGATCGATTGGTCACATACCAATCGACTGTTAAATCTAATTATTAAAAAAATAACTTTCACTAGACAAATGATTTAATTGTTAAAATATTTTTACTTAACATGTCATTTTAATACCTACTTTACACTAATAACTTATAATCATGTGTTAAATAAGTTTTATATCACTAGTTTATGACATCTTAGTACATTGCTCATACTAACTCTTACAAATGTTTATTTGATTTAACATGTACAACTTGTACATGCTTTCCTAAATATTAATAAAGTATATTTGATATTTTTTATGTAATCTAAATATATCCTAACATACCTTGTTAATATATATTTTGTGCTTTTAATTATTTAAGCTCACATTATTCATCACAAATGTTTAATCTAAATAACCCATCGATCGCCTTCTGAGTTTAAAAGGGCAGCGCTTGGACCGATCGACCGCTTTATGTTAACGATCGATCACTTCATATAACGATCGAATCGTCTTAAAAAATTAAATGACACCGTCCTTCACCGATCGATTGGTCACATACCGATCGATCGTTAAATATAATTATTAAAAAAATAACTTTTAACTAGACAAATGATTTAATTATTAAAATTAATTTACTTATAATGTCATATTAATACATACCTCATATTGATGAATTATAATCATGTGTTAAATATGTTTTGTATCACTAGTTTATGACATCTTGGTACATTGCTCATACTAACTCTTATAAAATGTTTATTTGATGTAACATGTACAGCTTGTACATGTTTTCCTAAATATTAATAAAGTATATTTGATATGTTTTTATGTAATCTAAATATATCCTAACATACTTTGTTAATATATATTTTGTCTTTTTAATTATTTAAGCTCACATTATTTCATCACAAATGTTTAATCATTAAATTTAGATACCGATCAATCAGCAAATCTCACCTATCGATCGCCCTTTGAGTTTAAAACGACAGCATTCAGACCGATCGGCTGCTTTACGTTAGCGATCGATCACTTCATTATTGACAATCGATCCGTCACATACCGATCGATTTCGTTATATCTAATTATTAAAAAAACAACTTTTAACTAGACAAATGGCTTAATTATTAAAATTATTTTACTTATGTTTCATGACATCTTAGTACATTGCTCATACTAACTCTTACAAATGTTTATTTGATTTAACATGTACAACTTGTATATGCTTTCCTAAATATTAATAAAGTATATTTGATATGTTTTTATGTAATCTAAATATATCCTAACATACCTTGTTAATATATATTTTGTCCTTTTAATTATTTAAGCTCACATTATTCCATCACAAATGTTTAATCACTAAATTTAGATACTGATCGATCAACAAATCTAACCGATCGATCGCCCTCTGAGTTTAAAAGGGCAGCGTTCGGACCGATCGACCGCTTTATGTTAGCGATCGATCACTTCATTACTGACGATCGATCGGTCTTAAAACATTAAATGACACCGTCCTTCACCGATCGATTGGTCACATACCAATCGATTGTTAAATCTAATTATTAAAAAAATAACTTTTAACTAGACAAATGATTTAATTATTAAAATATTTTTACTTAACATGTCATTTAATACCTACTTTACGCTAATAACTTATAATCATGTGTTAAATAAGTTTTATATCACTAGTTTATGACATCTTAGTACATTGCTCATACTAACTCTTACAAATGTTTATTTGATTTAACATGTACAACTTGTACATGCTTTCCTAAATATTAATAAAGTATATTTGATATGTTTTTATGTAATATAAATATATCCTAACATACTTTGTTAATATATATTTTGTATTTTTAATTATTTAAGCTCACATTATTCAATCACAAATGTTTAATCATTAAATTTAGATACCGATCAATCAGCAAATCAACCTATCGATCGCCCTTTGAGTTTAAAACGACAGCATTCAGACCGATCGGCTGTCTAACGAAAATGACAACGCATGCGGATAATCGATCGGTGTGCTATTAACGATCGATCGTTATGCATAAGCCAAAACTACGGCGTCCTTAACGATCAATCACTTCAATATTGACGATCGATCACCTAAAACACCAATCAATCAGTGATCTTAAACTTTAAAAAATCAAGTTTTATTTAAAATCTTATATTATTACTTGTATGTACTTAAATTTTATTTAGAACGTATTTTATTTACTTGTTTAACTTTGCAATTTTTATTATTTTTGTATTTTGGTCAATTAAATGTATCTAAGTGTCTGGAAAAAAAAAATACAAATTAAAAACACATAATCTGTAATCAAAGTCACTACATATCCACAAATAAACAGAAATATCCAAATACGTAAATAAAAACCCAAATCTAAATAAACGCATATGTCTGAAACAAATAAATAAAAACATAAATCCAAATGTATGTCCCAAATAGATAGTAAAAACATAAAAACATCAAGGCTGAAAAGCATCACGGAAAGTCGCCATGTCATCAGGAATATCTCCGGGAATCTTCTGTGGATCTGCCTTGTCTTGAAATCATCCAGAGTCTTCTTGATTTCTTCCAGCTATTCGTTGACGTCCACGATGCCGGTTGCTAGGTAGAACTGTGCACTCCCCTTCAAAAGCGGTCCAGAGCTTCTCTTGATCAAGCTCCTCACGTCCTTACTCAATTATCCACCTGCTCCTGAAAGGCTGTAGAGCGGTCTTCACAGTCGCGCCCACACACTGTCGAGTCCGCAAATAGCTGGGCCACCCATGGAGGAGGCACTGCAGGTGCTCCCATCTCATAGGTGCCTCTGATCGTTTGGTGTCGGAAATGCTCGTGCTACCTCCTCTTTGGCCACTGCGGCTCTATGAGCGAACGTCGAGTCAGAGCCCCCTCTTGCCCCTTGCTCCTAGACAGGGTGAACTTGTTCACCGCGCTCATCACCTCCTTACGGGTCTCCCTGTCACCAATCACGACACCCCGGAAATGAGAAACTGAGTCAGAAACACGCCGTACGAAGGCTATTATCCTTAATTCCCCAAGCGTCATCCATAATCAGCTCGAACATGTAGAGCGGGAAATCTATCCGCGTCTGTTGACCCAGTAAGAGCATGCACTGAGCTCTCGTGAACGGGCACTCGGTGGAATGAGTTCTGCCATCGACGTTCGGCATCCAGATAAGGTGCAAAATCACCCAAAACTACTGAACTCACTCTGCTTGATTATGCTGCCCACCACTGCAGAGGTCTTCCCAATCATCAGCGTCCATAGGTCCTCTGCTGTCATCTGTCAGGGGTACCGCCGGGAAGCAGGGGGTCTCGGCCGGGGGCAGTGTAAGAAATCAGCAATGATGTCTGTCGAGAATAAGAACTGCACGCCTCGCACCTCTAGCTGCACCTCAGGTGCTCTATCTACCAAGATGAGTGCACAGAAGAAATCTTGCACAACGTGTCCACACAAAACCCCTCAGTCCACGAGAGCTGATGAAGAAATCCCTGGTACTCGAAGAGCTGGTAGAGGGAGTGCTCCTCGTACAATAAGTGGTCAAAATCAGAGAGCGTCACTGGACGCTCTTTGGCCACTGGCCGCCCCCTCAGGTACTCCATTCGCCTCTCCAAGGTCATCATTGGATCAGCGACTTCCTGCTCTTGGGACGACAATCCCGTCCCGGTTCCTCGTTGTGCGTGCGCTTAACTCCTGACATTTTATGTATACTGCAAAATTGTATATAAATATGTTTAATAAGTAATCACAATAACGTATTGCATAAAAAAAAAAGTAATCACAATCACGTAATTATTAATGAAGTTAAAACAAAAGCGATCCATCACCATCAAAGCGATCGATCACTAAATATACTATTGATCGTTTATGTAACTGATCGATTGATAAATAAAACAGTACGTTTTTGAAAAAAATGATCAATCGTTAGTAATTAAGTGATCGATTGTGACATGGCGATCGATAAATCAATTTGACCGATCAAACACTTTTGTAAAACGATACGTTTCATTGCACAGACGATCGATCGTCCATGCAACCAAACGTACAGTATCACTAAGGGATTGATCGCCACAAAGACGATCGATCGCTAGTTAATCAAAACGCTGCGCTTCACATTGAAGCTTACCGATGATCGCTTAGGTGTAAACGATCGATCGATCACCACTTCTAAAACACACAGTTTAGAGGGACCGATCGATTGCTCAATAAACCATCGATCGGCCCCTTACCAAATTGCACGATCGATCGTTGGACTTAGCACCTACAAAGCGATCGATCGCCTATTAAGGCGATCGATCGGTACGGGAACGAAGACACACAGACATTACAAAACCCCAAAACAGGCCCAAAATTGATCCCAAAACAATCCTAAACTCTTAAAACAAACATCAACAATAAAATAAATACATTTTACGGACCTAAATGGATGATATAGCAAATTAGAAAACATAAACTAAAAACTCGTTTACAATCGCTTAATATTGCTTAAAAAATAATATAATTACGTACCTTTGACGTAGAAGACAATGAAGGATGATTCCATGCACTTTGGAGGACAATGCAGCACGAAATGGCTCCTTGAAATTTGAGAGGATTCGAGAGATTTTGTGGAGAGATAACTGGTAAAAATGACTTTGGCGGTTTCATATAATCGTGCCGATCGATCGGTAGTTACGTGACGATCGATCGCTATATTTTAACACGTGGCGTCTTTCCATTCGTTGAAACTATGATCGATTGCCAACCTGGTCATCGAACGACGATTCGAAAAAAGTGATGGTTACGCTTACCGATCGATCGTCATATCTTAGTGATCGATTAGTTATTTGAAAAACGCTGCAATCATTCATTCGTCCTATCGGTGATCGATCGTTCAATTAAACCGATCGATCGTCTATTCATGCAATTGACAGTTTCACTTATCGATCGATCGGCGTTACGCATTTCAAGACGGTTAGTATATTGATCGATCGATTCATAGGAACGAACGATCGGTTTTCAAAGCCACGTCTTTATTAATAACCGATTGATCGGTATATAAACAACAATCGATTGGTTGGAGTGACGACGTAAATTCGTTGCCTAAACTCTTTGCATTTAGTGACGGAGCATTTCGTCACAAAAGGAACGATCGATCGGTGTATAACCAATCGATCACCGTGTGACGAAACTTTTAGTCACCAAAAAATTAACTTTTAGTGACGACAATTTTATTTCGTCACAAATAAAACCTTTAGTGATGAAATTAGTTTCGTCAGGAAAATTTCTTTTTAAGCGACGAAAATAGCATTTGGTCACTAAAAATAGGCTTTTAGTGACAAAATTCATTTCGTCACTGAGAATTTCGTCACTAAAAGTCAATTTTCTAGTAGTGGTGTAATGTAAGAGTACATACACTGAACGAGATCAAATATGAATACCTTCTAGAAGTGATCACTTATGTTGAGAAGGTATGCAGCACAATTGATTTATTGTATCCTTAGACCAGAGAGGTTTATATAGATCTATTTGTTGTGTACTTGTGCTTTGACTGAGTCATTTGGTGATGATCTTTCTAGGTCAAATATTCCAGATAATGTTGGGTCTTGTATATAATAAATGAGTTGTATAAATGCTCAATAAGGAATCCACCAGTCTCTTGATGAGACAGTATATTCAATATGTTTGTATAGGGTTGGACTAGAAAAAGAATCCATTGGCCAATGGTGTTTTGTGAAAATATTTTTTGAATATATATATATATATACATTATTTGTGAAATTGTTTTGGAAACAATTGATAGTCCAACGAGTTACAGATTATGAATTGAGAATTATATGAGTTAGAGACTTAATCGGTGATATGATTCCGGTCCTATTGACTCATGTTGAATATAACGTGGTGGAAGGATAAATAAATAAATAATTGTTAGCAAAAAGAATTTCACAAATCAATCTCAAAAATCTCGGGGGTGAATTGTAATATGTTGATGGACATGATTACAATTAGTAGAAGACCAAAATTCGGAATAAAAGAATATAAGAGAGTTAATGGAAAAATAGTTTTTCCATGTGATCCTATGGTCGAGATTTGAGATCCCTAACGATCCCACACACTATCACAGCTAGGGTTTTCATATATAAGGATAGCTATGAGATAGTCTACCCTAATTGTTAGTTTTAGAGTTGGCCATCAGGACTCAGAAAACCCTATATAGTTGTGAGCGTGGAGAGGGAGGCAAAACACTTGGGCTGCTATTGTGCAATTCTCAAGGTTTTGAGATCGACAAGGACCTGAAGATTATTGAAGAATTCTCAAAATAAACAAAGAAAATTGATAAGTTAATTTTTCCTAGGCAAACTTTTAGTAGGCATAACCTAGGATTTTGTAAAATATCTAATCAGCTTCATATATTACAGGGACTATTGGTTATATGCATTAAGAAATTTTGTTACAATGAGAAAATTGTGTTTCCTGCAGCTTTGCTGATGGATTAATGCATCTAACTATTAATCCCTGTTTATAACATAAACAGGTCCGATCAGTGACATGTCACAATTATTTCTGGGCTACGCTCATTCTGCTTGTCTCAGTAACCGCTCATAACCATGTTGGTAGGGTAGTAGCGGAATTCTATCATCTAGGTGTTTGCTATGAAAGGAACGGGAATGACTTACCCGACCCAAAAACTGCAGTTGAACTCTGCAACAAATATGGTTCCAAGAAAATAAGGCTTTGGAGTGGTGATCGCGATGCGCTCGAAGCTCAAGTTAATCGAAATATTGCAGTAACTATTGGCGTTAAAAATGAGGAAATAACTTCACTTCTAGATGTTTTGGGCAGCGGTGCGGATGTATGGTATCGAACCAATTTGATGCCTTACATTGGCCAAGTGGTGTTTGAATACATTGTTGTCAGCGAGAACGCCATAAAGGCCTATCGCTTTAGAGACGGATTTCAAGGCGCGATAACTAATCTCATGGGAGCTCTCTCGTGGGCTGGACAAGATAGTATAAAGGTCACCACTGCAGTTTCCACGTCTATTTTGGGAGCTACTTTTCCACCTTCAAATGGCATATTTAAGCTTGAGCTAAAAGCGAATATGGCAGAAGTCCTCAGACGCATAAGGAATAGTGCAGTCGAACCTGTGCTAATGGTCAATGTTTTTCCTTACAGTTATCATGCTAAAGGTATTATACCTTAGGATTTTGCTACATTTAGTACGGGCAAAGCTTACTTCATTGACGGCAAAAATGGTTATTTGAACTTGCTTGACGCGTTGTTGGATGCGTTTTATTTTGCATTGGCGAAAAAGGGAGCAACTGACGTGAAGTTGGTGGTGGGTGCTCTTGTTCTTGTTGCATGCTCTCCTCGTGCTCCACTAGCATGCACTCTTGCTCCCTTTTCATGCGCTCCTCCTGCTCCAACCGGATGGGCTCCTGCTCCACCCGCTGCTCCTCACAGTGGTCCCTCAGCGTGGCCTCCATCTCAGCTTGCTTCTTCGCAAATTCTTGCAAGTCTTTTTCTCTAGCAGCACTCATCGCTTCTATGTCATCCCTTGCCTTCGCTAGCTGGTGCTATAGATCAGAAGACTGTGTAGTTAAAGTTGATGAAGGCGGAGGCTTAACCGTGCGTCCTAATCCCCGAACATATCCCAACTTCTTGCCCAATATCTCGGAATATACTTCAATTTCGATGTAAGTCTTCCCTTCTAAATCACACTGGTGCTGGAAGGCATCCATTCGTTCCTGAAAAAATGACAATAATTACCAGAAACATTAAAGTAGATAAACTATACATAAATTACATAAAGTAGATTAAAATGAAAGCGACTTACATAAATTTCTCTCGCTCCTTCCGAGGTCCAAATCCCATCTTTGTTTGTATAATTCTTCTTATACAGCTCTGCAGGATTGATATTCCCCGCTTTCTTGATTTTTCTACATGGCAAAGCATAAAGTTATTGACAAACAATATCAATAAAGTCTAAAATTTAGTACTTAACTTACCATGCAAGCTTGAGTGCGCTGGAACGAGCGCGAACCAGCAGCGTGGTTCACAGTCAACTTTGATCTATTCTTCTTATTTTGCTCGCTTTGTTTCTGCGATATTTTAAGTAATTAAATATTAAAAGAATTGAATATTTAAGCAATGGATTTTTGTAATCACGTACCATAAATGCTTTGCTGGTGAACAGATCGCATAACTCCTTCCACTGTTCTTCCGTGGTATCAGGGTGGGCTTCAGCAACGCCGCCTCTTTACCTGTGCATTCCACGTACCGTCATCATAGTCTCGACCACCGTCCTCTCGTCCTCCTAAAGGGTGTAGTCAAGGTCGAAGTGGTCCTGCATAAGTAGCAAAACATACATATTACAATGATAAACGAAATGCTTAAACAAAAATTCTATGTTTACGAGTTTAATCATGCCAATACCCGATCCATAATGTACTCTTACACTTCTGCAGGAACATTTGCCCACTTGTTAATGAGATTGGAATCAGCCCTTGCACTAACATTCCAATCTTTGTCGATAGGGTGGCAGCAGTGGAAGACACTCCTCCACACTCTCCTTGGGATATGCACCGATAGTTTCCCAACCAGACCCGGACCAAGACTCTTCTCCAAACCAACCCCAGGTGTCCTACCTCGCCCGCTTAGAAGTTGATGTCCCTACATAAAATAAATTAACAAAGTTAGTCGGTCGGTTAACTTAAAAAAATTGAAATATAACTTAGAATAATTTCTTACATGCACAACTACTAGGACAAGTTGGCATGCCTTGACTCATGGCTTCATTCGCTCTCGGAGAAGGAGCGCTCGGGGTAGGACTTGGGATCAGACTCATACTAAGCAGAGTAACTGCGCTATGCAACTATCCAGAAGTAACTAAAGGAAATTCCCGACCACTCTTCATTTCACCGTACAAGCTGTGACATAACAAAATAAACGATAAAGATTTGTAAAAGAGACAATAACAGTAAAAACAGTTCAGCAAACATCAACATTAGAAAAAAATATACTTGAAAGAAATTATTAATCAGAATCCGATTCTTGCACGTTATCGCCCGATGCCTCATCCTCAGTAAAGTCGCTATCACTTTCAAACGAATCTTCGTCCACACTTTCTTCGCTATTTTCTTTAATTTTGCTTCATCCCCTCGAAACATCATACTATCTATACGTCTTTTTTTCCGCCGATCAATTGCCTCAGAAGCTTGGATAATGTTTGGCGTAACGTCATCCCTTTGTAGTGGATTAAGGTTAAACTGTCGAAGTCAATGGCATCGTCCTCCTGAGACACTTCATTCGTGATGGCTGCTTCCGATTCAACGTTTACATCAACTTTACCATCCGGAATCAGGCCGGGAATGTCATATGCATTTCTACACGACAACTTCTGCACGACTCGCCATGTAGGTCCATATAGATTATCAACTAGATAAAACACTTGACTTGCTTGATTTGCCAAAACAAATGGATCTTCTAAGTACCACAGTCGGGAAGTGTTTATACTTTTAAAGTTATCGTCGATACGAATTCCACGGTGATCTCCGACGTCCCACCAATCACACTTAAACAAATATACAGTATTTCCCGCAAGTATTGCATGGCATAAATGTCTACAAGTCTCCGTAAAATTCTATTGGATTTCCCTCATGTGATCCCGGTACTACAATACCACTATTTTGAGTTCTCCGTTGTTCTTCCCGTTGTACTGTATGATATCTACATCGTTCACAACACATGCAGAATAACGCATCACTCGTGTATCAGGCCCACGTGCCAATGAATACAATTCATCAACCGATGTACATGGATTTTGAGAACGTAATTTTGAACCTACAACAATATATTAGAAGGTCATTAAAAATAAAGACACGATATTAATTTGAATTATTTGTCAATAACACTTACTCGCCCTAAGAACCAATCCGAAAATTGTTCCTCATGTACGAGAAATGTCACCAACTCCTTGCGCGTGAAGTTCGTCCATGTGTTCACTGTAACGATAAGGTTAATCAACGACTGTATATTATAGAAAACCTATGAAATTTTATTTTACTTACTCTAAGTAGTTGTTGATGCCTTTGCAATTGTTCAGCACAAACCACCGAGCTTTCTTGAACTCTATTCGGTCTATGTCATGTCCTTTTTCAGCCCCTATCAATCTAATTCTCTGAGTGAACACATCTAATGACCTTTTTGGTACCTCCATTTCGCCGTCAGAATCGTAGTTTCGATCTCTGAGATTAAACACTGTTTCGACCCCTCGGAGGTATTGGGAACAAAATGTTGAACACTCATTCTCAATATACGCTTCTGCAATCGACCCTTCGGGACGGACTTATTTTTCACATTCCGTTTCGAGACACCCATCAACCATTCAACTGGATACATCCATCTGTACTGTACGGGTCCTAGCAAGCATTGCTTCACGCGGTAAGTGGACTGCCAAATGCATCATCACTGTAAAAAAAGCGGGTGGAAAAATCATTTCCAACTTGCATAAGATTATCCCGATATCTTTTGACATCCTCTGTAATACAGAAATCTTCAACGTACCTGAACACAACTCGAAAAAAAAAACATAATTCTGGTCACTGCGCCCCACGTCTTCCTTCAACAACCCTCGAATCATCACTGGAAGAACCCTTGCAAGAACACATGGCAATCATGACTTTTCATTCCAGACACCTTCAATTCATCTAGATTCACACAACGTGAAATCTCAGCAGCATAACCACCGGGAAATCTCACGTCTTTTAACCACTCACAGGCCCTCCTTCGCTCTTCCCGAGTTAAAGTATACGCTGCTTGAGGCATCAATTCAACCCGACCGTCATACACCAAGTGCAAATCTTTTTTGGCCCCCATTTCAAGCTAAATCTCTATGTGCACCCGCAAAATCTCTAGTCTTGAACTCGATATTCATCACCGTTCCGATCACATTGTCACAAATGTTCGATGATTGTTTCTTCTTTTCCCTATTCTTCCCTGACGCTTTACCAAAGATAGTCTCCCCGACATGCATCAATTGTTCCAATATATCCTCACCAGTTAACTCCCTAGGCGGAAGTCTATGTTCTTCTTTCCCATCAAATGTATCCACATCATATCTCCATGCATGCCCCGGTGTCAAGTATCTCCTATGACCCATATAACACATTCTTCTCCCGTGCTTTCAACCACTTATAGTCAGTGTTAAATTACACATTGGACATGCCAACTTTCCTTTGGTACTCCATCGAGATAAATTGGCATATGCTGGGAAATATTTATGGTCCACATCAAAGCTGCATGCATCTTAAATATCGTCCCATCTAAAGCATTGTGAGACCCCAACCTTATTTATTGCTTTCATTTTTAAGAATTATGACTCCTTGAGTTTGTATTGTTCTAATTATTATTATTACTCTAATTTTTGAGAGGCATGTATGGGGAGATTAATCTAACGTTATGTCTAGGTGGAATTTTCCCCTAGCGTTTTATGAGTTTTAAGCTATGAGTTTTAAGCTAGGATTTAAATGTTATATTATTTGCAATTGTTAATAAGCTAGGGAGTAATTGAGATTAATTAGGCTAATTATTTTAATTAATGGAATATGTCCCTAAGTTACAATATTTGGAAGAATTTAATTGGAAGAATTTAATATATCCCTAATATTATTTGGAAGAATTTAATTGGAAGTTGGAAGAATTTAATTGGAAGTTGGAAGAATTTAATTAGGGCTTTAACCTTGAAAATGTGTGAGACATAGGGTTTTAAAATGGGATAGCATGATATATGAGAGCTGGAAATAAAAGGAAAAAAAAAAAGAAAAGAAAAGTGGAGGGGGAATCACGTATAA
>CM025855.1:16921146-16963637 GCA_003952965.2 Morella rubra | reverse complement strand
ATATTTGATACCGTTATTAATCAAATCATAACCCTCATACTTTGTTCATATATATTTTGTCTTTTTAATTATTTAAGCTCACATTATTCCATCACAAATGTTTAATCACTAAATTTAGATACTGATCGATCAACAAATCTAACCGATCGATCGCCCTCTCAGTTTAAAAGGGCAGCGTTCGGACAGATCGACCGCTTTATGTTAGCGATCGATCACTTCATTACTGACGATCGATCGCTCTTAAAACATTAAACGACACCGTCCTTAACCGATCGATCGGTCACATACCGATCGATCGTTAAATCTAATTATTAAAAAAAAACTTTTACCTAGACAAATGACTTAATTATTAAAATATTTTTACTTAACATATCATTTAAATACCTACTTTACTAATAACTTATAATCATGTGTTAAATAAGTTTTATATCACTAGTTTATGACATCTTATACATTGCTATACTAACTCTTACAAATGTTTATTTGATTTAACATGTACAACTTATACATGCTTTCCTAAAAATTAATAAAGTATATTTGATATATTTTTATGTAATCTAAATATATCCTAACATACTTTGTTAATATATATTTTGTCTTTTTAATTATTTAAACTCACATTATTTTAAATCAAAATTTGATCGATCAGATTATCGGTGAAAAAAAACTGATCACCTTATAACGATCGATCGCTTCGTCAAAAAACGACACTGTGCGATACAATCGATCGTCTTTTGACGATCGTTAGTGCAAAACAAAATGACATGCTTACCGATCGATCGATCAATTAAAAAAAACAAAAACTTAAACTTTAAAAAAGAGTTTTATTTAAAATCTTATATTATTATATGTATGTACTTAAATTTTATTTAACGTATTTTATTTACTTGTTTAACTTTGCAATTTTTATTAATTTTGTATATTTTGGTCAATTAGTATCTAAGTGTCGGAAAAAAATACAAATAAAAAACACATAAACTGTAATCAAAGTCACTACATATCCACAAATAAACAAAAATGTCTCAAATACGTAAATAAAAACCCAAATCAAATAAACACATATGTCTGAAACAAATAAATAAAAACATAAATCCAAATGTATGTCCCAAATAGATAGTAAAAACATAAAAACATCAAGGCTGAACAGCATCACGGAAAGTCGCCATGTCATCAGGAATATCTCCGGGAATCTTCTGTGGATCTGCCTTATCTTGAAATCATCCAGAGTCTTCTTGATTTCTTCCAGCTGTTCGTTGACCTCCACGACGCCTGTTGCAGGTAGAAAGTGCACTCCCCTTCAAAAGCAGTCCAGAGCTTCTCTTGATCATCCCGGAGCTCCTCACGTCCTTACTCAATTTATCCACCTGCTCCTGAAGAGGCTGTAGAGCGGTCTTC
The DNA here is from genome assembly GCA_003952965.2 of Morella rubra. NCBI lineage: Eukaryota > Viridiplantae > Streptophyta > Magnoliopsida > Fagales > Myricaceae > Morella > Morella rubra. The sequence continues at coordinate 16,962,242 of CM025855.1, read as the reverse complement.
ACAGTCGCGCCCACACACTGTCGAGTTCCGCAAATAGCTGGGCCACCCAGGAGGAGGCACTGCAGGCGCTCCCATCTCGAGAGGTGCCTCTGACGGTTGATGTCAAATGCTCGTGCTACCTCCTCTTTGGCCGCTGCGGCTCTATGAGCGAACGTCGAGTCAAGCCCCCTCTTGCCCCGGCTCCTGGACAGGGTGAACTTGTTCACGCGCTCATCACCTCCTTACGTGTCTCCCTGTCACCAATCACGACACCCCGAGAAATGAGAAACTGAGTCAGAAACACGCCGTGAAGGCTATATCCTTAATTCCCCAAGCTCATCCATAATCAGCTCGAACATGTAGAGCGGGAAATCTATCCGCGTCTGCTGACCCAATAAGAGCATGCACTGAGCTCTCGTGAACGGGCACTCGGTGGAATGAGTTCTGCCATCGACGTTCGGCGTCCAGATAAGGTGCAAAATCCCCAAAACTACTTAACTCACTCTGCTTGATTATGCTGCCCACCACTGCAGAGGTCTTCCCAATCATCAACGTCCACAGGTCCTCTGCTCATCTGTCAGGGGTACCGCCGGGAAGCAGGGGGTCTCGGGCCGGGGCAGTGTAAGAAATCAGCAATGACGTCTGTCGAGAATAAGAACTGCACACCTCGCACCTCTAGCTGCACCTCAGGTGCTCTATCTACCGAGATGAGTGCACAGAAGAAATCTTGCACAACGTGTCCACACAAAACCCCTCAGTCCATGAGAGCTGATGAAGAAATCCTGGTACTCGAAGAGCTGGTAGAGGGAGTGCTCCTCGTACAATAAGTGGTCAAAATCAGAGAGCGTCAGGACGCTCTTTGGCCACTGGCCGCCCCCTCAGTACTCCATTCGCCTCTCCAAGGTCATCATTGGATCAGCGACTTCCTGCTCTTGGGACGACGATCCCGTCCCGTTCTCGTTGTGCGTGCACGCTTAACTCCTGACATTTTATGTATGCTGCAAAATTGTATATAAATATGTGTTAATAATAATCACAATAACGTATTATAAAAAAAAAAGTAATCACAATCACGTAATTATTAATGAAGTTGAAACAAAAAGCGATCCATCACCATCAAAGCGATCGATCACTAAATAACTAATCGATCGTTTATGTAACTGATCGATCGATAAATGAAAACGTCGATCAATCGTTAGTAATTAAGTGATCGATCGTGACATGGCGATCGATCAATCAATTTGACCGATCGAACACTTTTGTAAAACGATACGTTTCAGTGCACAGACGATCGATCGTCCATGCAACCAAACGCACAGTATCACTAAGGGATTGATCGCCACAAAGACGATCGATCGCTAGTTAATCAAAACGCTGCGCTTCACATTGAAGCTTACCGATCGATCGCTTAGGTGTAAAGCGATCGATCGATCACCACTTCTAAAACGCACAGTTTAGAGGGACCGATCGATCGCTCAATAAACCATCGATCGGCCCCTTACCAAATCGATCGAGTTGGACTTAGCACCTACAAAGCGATCGATCGCCTATTAAGGCGATCGATCGGTACGGGAACGAAAACACACAGACGTTACAAAACCCCAAAACAGGCCCAAAATTGATCCCAAAACAATCCTAAACTCTTAAAACATACATCAACAATAAAATAAATACATTTTACGGACCTAAATGGATGATATAGCAAATTAGAAAATGTAAACTAAAAACTCGTTTACAACCGCTTAATATTGCTTAAAAAATAATATAATACGTACCTTTGACGTAGAAGACAATGAAGGATGATTCCACGCACTTTGGAGGACAATGCAGCACGAAATGGCTCCTTGAAATTTGAGAGGATTCGAGAGATTTTGTGGAGAGATAACTGGTAAAAATGACTTCGGCGGTTTCATATAATCCTGCCGATCGATCGGTAGTTTGACGATCGATCGCTATTTTTAACACGTGGCGTCTTTCCATTCGTTGAAACTATGATTGATCGCCAACCTGGTCATCGAACGACGATTCGAAAAAAGTGATGGTTACGCTTACCGATCGATCGTCATATCTTAGTGATCGATTAGTTATTTGAAAAACGTGCAATCATTCATTCGTCCTATCGGTGATCGATCGTTCAATTAAACCGATCGATCGTCTATTCATGCAATTGACAGTTTCACTTATCGATCGATCGGCGTTACGCATTTCAAGACGGTTAGTATATTGATCGATCGATTCATAGGAACGAACGATCGGTTTTCAAAGCCACGTCTTTATTAATAACCGATTGATCGGTATATAAACAACAATCGATCGGTTGGAGTGACGACGTAAATTCGTCGCCTAAACTCTTTGCATTTAGTGACGGAGCATTTGTCACAAAAGGAACGATCGATCGGTGTATAACCAATCGATCACCGTGTGACGAAACTTTTCGTCACCAAAAAATTAACTTTTAGTGACGACAATTTTATTTCGTCACAAATAAAACCTTTAGTGATGAAATTAGTTTCGTCAGGAAAATTTCTTTTTAAGCGACGAAAATAGCATTTGTCACTAAAAATAGGCTTTTAGTGACAAAATTCATTTCGTCACTGAGAATTTCGTCACTAAAAGTCAATTTTCTAGTAGTGGTGTAATGTAAGAGTACATACACTGAACGAGATCAAATATGAATACCTTCTAGAAGTGATCACTTATGTTGAGAAGGTATGCAGCACAATTGATTTATTGTATCCTTAGACCAGAGAGGTTTATATAGATCTATTTGTTGTGTACTTGTGCTTTGACCTGAGTCATTTGGTGATGATCTTTCTAGGTCAAATATTCCAGATAATGTTGGGTCTTGTATATAATAAATGAGTTGTATAAATGCTCAATAAGGAATCCACCAGTCTCTTGATGAGACAGTATATTCAATATGTTTGTATAGGGTTGGACTAGAAAAAGAATCCATTGGCCAATGGTGTTTTGTGAAAATATTTTTTGAAATATATATATATATACATTATTTGTGAAATTGTTTTGGAAACAATTGATAGTCCAACGAGTTACAGATTATGAATTGAGAATTATATGAGTTAGAGACTTAATCGGTGATATGATTCCGGTCCTATTGACTCATGTTGAATATAACGTGGTGGAAGGATAAATAAATAAATAATTGTTAGCAAAAAGAATTTCACAAATCAATCTCAAAATCTCGGGGGTGAATTGTAATATGTTGATGGACATGATTACAATTAGTAGAAGACCAAAATTCGGAATAAAAGAATATAAGAGAGTTAATGGAAAAATAGTTTTTCCATGTGATCCTATGGTCGAGATTTGAGATCCCTAACGATCCCACACACTATCACAGCTAGGGTTTTCATATATAAGGATAGCTATGAGATAGTCTACCCTAATTGTTAGTTTAGAGTTGGCCATCAGGACTCAGAAAACCCTATATAGTTGTGAGCGTGGAGAGGGAGGCAAAACACTTGGGCTGCTATTGTGCAATTCTCAAGATTTTGAGATCGACAAGGACCTGAAGATTATTGAAGAATTCTCAAAATAAACAAAGAAAATTGATAAGTTAATTTTTCCTAGGCAAACTTTTAGTAGGCATAACCTAGGATTTTGTAAAATATCTAATCAGCTTCATATATTACAGGGACTATTGGTTATATGCATTAAGAAATTTTGTTACAATGAGAAAATTGTGTTTCCTGCAGCTTTGCTGATGGATTAATGCATCTAACTATTAATCCCTGTTTATAACATAAACAGGTCCGATCAGTGACATGTCACAATTATTTCTGGGCTACGCTCATTCTGCTTGTCTCAGTAACCGCTCATAACCATGTTGGTAGGGTAGTAGCGGAATTCTATCATCTAGGTGTTTGCTATGAAAGGAACGGGAATGACTTACCCGACCCAAAAACTGCAGTTGAACTCTGCAACAAATATGGTTCCAAGAAAATAAGGCTTTGGAGTGGTGATCGCGATGCGCTCGAAGCTCAAGTTAATCGAAATATTGCAGTAACTATTGGCGTTAAAAATGAGGAAATAACTTCACTTCTAGATGTTTTGGGCAGCGGTGCGGATGTATGGTATCGAACCAATTTGATGCCTTACATTGGCCAAGTGGTGTTTGAATACATTGTTGTCAGCGAGAACGCCATAAAGGCCTATCGCTTTAGAGACGGATTTCAAGGCGCGATAACTAATCTCATGGGAGCTCTCTCGTGGGCTGGACAAGATAGTATAAAGGTCACCACTGCAGTTTCCACGTCTATTTTGGGAGCTACTTTTCCACCTTCAAATGGCATATTTAAGCTTGAGCTAAAAGCGAATATGGCAGAAGTCCTCAGACGCATAAGGAATAGTGCAGTCGAACCTGTGCTAATGGTCAATGTTTTTCCTTACAGTTATCATGCTAAAGGTATTATACCTTAGGATTTTGCTACATTTAGTACGGGCAAAGCTTACTTCATTGACGGCAAAAATGGTTATTTGAACTTGCTTGACGCGTTGTTGGATGCGTTTTATTTTGCATTGGCGAAAAAGGGAGCAACTGACGTGAAGTTGGTGGTGGGTGCTCTTGTTCTTGTTGCATGCTCTCCTCGTGCTCCACTAGCATGCACTCTTGCTCCCTTTTCATGCGCTCCTCCTGCTCCAACCGGATGCGCTCCTGCTCCACCCGCTGCTCCTCACAGTGGTCCCTCAGCGTGGCCTCCATCTCAGCTTGCTTCTTCGCAAATTCTTGCAAGTCTTTTTCTCTAGCAGCACTCATCGCTTCTATGTCATCCCTTGCCTTCGCTAGCTGGTGCTGTAGATCAGAAGACTGTGTAGTTAAAGTTGATGAAGGCGGAGGCTTAACCGTGCGTCCTAATCCCCGAACATATCCCAACTTCTTGCCCAATATCTCGGAATATACTTCAATTTCGATGTAAGTCTTCCCTTCTAAATCACACTGGTGCTGGAAGGCATCCATTCGTTCCTGAAAAAATGACAATAATTACCAGAAACATTAAAGTAGATAAACTATACATAAATTACATAAAGTAGATTAAAATGAAAGCGACTTACATAAATTTCTCTCGCTCCTTCCGAGGTCCAAATCCCATCTTTGTTTATATAATTCTTCTTATACAGCTCTACAGGATTGATTTGCCGCTTTCTTGATTTTTCTACATGGCAATAGCATAAAGTTATTGACAAACAATATCAATAAAGTCTAAAATTTAGTACTTAACTTACCATGCAAGCTCGAGTGCGCTGGAACGAGCGCGAACCAGCAGCGTGGTTCACAGTCAACTTTGATCTATTCTTCTTATTTTGCTCGCTTTGTTTCTGCGATATTTTAAGTAATTAAATATTAAAAGAATGTAATATTTAAGCAATGGATTTTTGTAATCACGTACCATAAATGCTTTGCTGGTGAACAGATCGCATAACTCCTTCCACTGTTCTTCCGTGGTATCAGGGTGGGCTTCAGCAACGCCGCCTCTTTACCTGTGCATTCCACGTACCGTCATCATAGTCTCGACCACCGTCCTCACGTCCTCCTGAAGGGTGTAGTCAAGGTCGAAGTGGTCCTGCATAAGTACCAAAACATACAATATTACAATGATAAACGAAATGCTTAAACAAAAATTCTATGTTTACGAGTTTAATAATGCCAATACCCGATCCATAATGTACTCTTACACTTCTGCAGGAACATTTGCCCACTTGTTAATGAAGATTGGAATCAGCCCTTGCACTAACATTCCAATCTTTGTCGATAGGGTGGCAGCAGTGGAAGACACTCCTCCACACTCTCCCTCCGGGATATGCACCGATAGTTTCCCAACCAGACCCGGACCAAGACTCTTCTCCAAACCGACCCCACGTGTCCTACCTCGCCCGCTTAGAAGCAGATGTCGCTACATAAAATAAATTAACAAAGTTAGTCGGTCGGTTAACTTAAAAAAATTGAAATATAACTTAGAATAATTTCTTACATGCACAACTACTAGGACAAGCTGGCGTGCCTTGACTCATGGCTTCATTCACTCTCGGAGAAGGAGCGCTCGGGGTAGGACTCGGGATCAGACTCATACTAAGCGAGTAACTGCGCTATGCAACTATCCAGAAGTAACTAAAGGAAATTCCCGACCACTCTTCATTTCACCGTACAAGCTGTGACATAACAAAATAAACGATAAAGATTTGTAAAAGAGACAATAACAGTAAAAACAGTTCAGCAAACATCAACATTAGAAAAAAATATACTTGAAAGAAATTATTAATCAGAATCCGATTCTTGCACGTTATCGCCCGATGCCTCATCCTCAGTAAAGTCGCTATCACTTTCAAACGAATCTTCGTCCCACTTTCTTCGCTATTTTCTTTAATTTTTGCTTCATCCCCTCCGAAACATCATACTATCTATACGTCTTTTTTTTTTTTTTTTCCGCCGATCAATTGCCTCAGAAGCTTGGATAACGTTTGGCGTAACGTCATCCCTTTGTAGTGGATTAAGGTTAAACTGTCTATAAACAAGTCAATGGCATCGTCCTCTTGATACACTTCATTCGTGATGGCTGCTTCCGATTCAACGTTTACATCAACTTCACCATCCGGATCCAGGCCGGGAATGTCATATGCATTTCTACACGACAACTTCTGCACGACTCGCCATGTAGGTCCATAAGATTATCAACTAGATAAAACACTTGACTTGCTTGATTTGCCAAAACAAATGGATCTTCTAAGTACCACAGTCGGGAAGTGTTTATGCTCTTAAAGTTCTCGTCGATACGAATTCCACGGTGATCTCCGACGTCCCACCAATCACACTTAAACAAATATACAGTATTTCCCGCAAGTATTGCATGGCATAAATGTCTACAAGTCTCCTGTAAAATTCTATTGGATTTCCCTCATGTGATCCCGGTACTACAATACCACTATTTTGAGTTCTCCGTTGTTCTTCCCATTGTACTGTATGATATCTACATCGTTCACAACACATGCAGAATAACGCATCACTCGTGTATCAGGCCCACGTGCCAATGAATACAATTCATCAATTGATGTACATGGATTTTGAGAACGTAATTTTGAACCTACAACAATATATTAGAAGGTTATTAAAAATAAAGACACGATATTAATTTGAATTATTTGTCAATAACACTTACTCGCCCTAAGAACCAATCCGAAAATTGTTCCTCATGTACGAGAAATATCACCAACTCCTTGCGCGTGAAGTTCATCCATGTGTTCACTGTAACGATAAGGTTAATCAACGACTGTATATTATAGAAAACCTATGAAATTTTATTTTACTTACTCTAAGTAGTTGTTGATGCCTTTGCAATTGTTCAGCACAAACCACCGAGCTTTCTTGAACTCTATTCGGTCTATGTCATGTCCTTTTGCAGCCCCTATCAATCTAATTCTCTGAGTGAACACATCCAATGACCTTTCTGGTACCTCCATTTCGCCGTCAGAATCGTAGTTTCGATCTCTGCGATTAAACACTGTTTCGACCCCTCGGAGGTATTGGGAACAAAATGTTGAACACTCATTCTCAATATACGCTTCTGCAATCGACCCTTCGGGACGGACTTATTTTTCACATACCGTTTCGTGACACCCATCAACCATTCAACTGGATACATCCATCTGTACTGTACGGTCCAGCAAGCATTGCTTCGCGCGGTAAGTGGACTGCCAAATGCATCATCACTGTAAAAAAAGCGGGTGGAAAAATCATTTCCAACTTGCATAAAATTATCCCGATATCTTTTGACATCCTCTGTAATACAGAAATCTTCAACGTACCTGAACACAACTCGAGAAAAAATAAACAAAATTCTGGTCACTGCGCCCCACGTCTTCCTTCAACAACCCTCGAATCATCACTGGAAGAACCCTTGCAAGAACACATGACAATCATGACTTTTCATTCCAGACACCTTCAATTCATCTAGATTCACACAACGTGAAATCTCAGCAGCATAACCACCGGGAAATCTCACGTCTTTTAACCACTCACAGGCCCTCCTTCGCTCTTCCCGAGTTAAAGTATACGCTGCTTGAGGCATCAATTCAACCCGACCGTCATACACCAAGTGCAAATCTTTTTTGGCCCCCATTTCAGCTAAATCTCTATGTGCACCCGCAAAATCTCTAGTCTTGAACTCGATATTCATCACGTTCCGATCACATTGTCACAAATGTTCCGATGATTGTTTCTTCTTTTCCCTATTCTTCCCTGACGCTTTACCAAAGATAGTCTCCCCGACATGCATCAATTGTTCCAATATATCCTCACCAGTTAACTCCCTAGGCGGAAGTCTATGTTCTTCTTTCCCATCGAACGTATCCACATCATATCTCCATGCATGCCCCAGTGTCAAGTATCTCCTATGACCCATATAACACATTCTTCTCCCGTGCTTCAACCACTTATAGTCAGTGTCTAAATTACACATTGGACATGCCAACTTTCCTTTGGTACTCCATCCAGATAAATTGGCATATGCTGGGAAATATTTATGGTCCACATCAAAGCTGCATGCATCTTAAATATCGTCCCATCTAAAGCATTGTGAGACCCCAACCTTATTTATTGCTTTCATTTTTAAGAATTATGACTCCTTAAGTTTGTATTGTTCTAATTATTATTATTACTCTAATTTTTGAGAGGCATGTATGGGGAGATTAATCTAACGTTATGTCTAGGTGGAATTTTCCCCTAGCGTTTTATGAGTTTTAAGCTATGAGTTTTAAGCTAGGATTTAAATGTTATATTATTTGCAATTGTTAATAAGCTAGGGAGTAATTGAGATTAATTAGGCTAATTATTTTAATTAATGGAATATGTCCCTAAGTTACAATATTTGGAAGAATTTAATTGGAAGAATTTAATATATCCCTAATATTATTTGGAAGAATTTAATTGGAAGTTGGAAGAATTTAATTGGAAGTTGGAAGAATTTAATTAGGGCTTTAACCTTGAAAATGTGTGAGACATAGGGTTTAAAATGGGATAGCATGATATATGAGAGCTGGAAATAAAAAAAAAAAAAAAGAAAAGAAAAGTGGAGGGGGAATCACGTATAAGTGGGAAAAGAGAAGCGGGGGGGGGGGGGGGGGGGGGCAGCCTTGTCTTTCCCCCCCCCCCCCCCCAAAGCAAAAAACGCCTAAACCCTTTCCTCCCCCCTCTTTTGCGTATTTCACTCCCCTTGCCCTAGAAAAACCGCACACCTCTCTTGCTTAAGGCAGCCAACCGAGAAGAAGAAGAGAAGAAGAAGAAGAAGAAGAAGAAGAAGAAGAGAAGAGAGAAGAAGAAGAAGGAGAAAGAAGAGAAGCACAAAGGTAAAATCCGGCCCTATTTGCTGGCCGAAAATCACCACCCCATCTCTCCCATTTTCTTCTTGCTTTCTCTTAATAGTTGGTTGTGGTTTTGTTGGTAGTTGCTTAGGTTGTTTTCTCCTTGTGTTCTTGGATGTTTAGTGTAGATTTTGCTAGTGTTTAAGGGTAGTATAGATCTTACATGAAACATGGGGGAATATGGCCAGATCTGGAAATCCTACTCAAGAGAAACCATTTATGAACCCTAAGTGTTTGATAAAAAGCTTAAAAGAGGGCTGAAATCGGTTGGTGTGTGTATGGCCGAATTTATTGGCTTGATGTGTTAGGTTATGCATGTTAAACAAGAACCACCAAGCCCTAAGTGTTAGATGTATGGTCAGATCTGAAAATATGCAAGAGGACCAATAATGCACCTTAGGTGTTTGATAAAAAGTCCAAGAAATGGGTAAATGCAATAGTTTAGCTTGATGAAGGATCATGGTTTTGTTGTAAACTTTGAATTGGAGTTGTATAAGAGGGAAGAATGTGAGGGAATGGTTGCTGTTATGGGATGTTAAATTAGTCTTGGATGATTGATGGTGACATGAAGAGATTAGGGTTTGGTTGTTGGAGGTTGTTTGGTTGGAGGGAAGGTTGAGAAGATTATTGTTGTTGCTGGAATTTACCTCTGCAGATTTCAAGACTCGGATTTGGAGTGTGTTCTGATGCACTTGTGCTTATCCCTTGATCTTAAGAGGATCCTAGATCGTAGACCTAGGAAATAGGAAGATTTTAAGCCATACCTTGGATGATTCTGATAACTATCGAGTGAGATATGCATTGTTTAAGGCCCGGACGTCAAGCTGCCAGCAGCCTTGCACGTCCGGAATGTCAGCCCATTTCGGATGTCTTTTGCAGGACCATGTTAAGTCCAAATTTTATGAGGTTGGTTTTGAAGTTTAAGTTTAAGGAAGAGGAACATTTTAAGATAAATTTCGTGTGATTTAGAGGTAAAATGAATGAGTTGTAGTATTTTGAAAACGGAGGGCCGAGCTGGAATCAGCGACAGCATTGTTGTAGGATTTTCGCCTAATAAGGAGTGTTTGTAAAAATGTATAGGGACACCTGCTGTTGTGAATTTTACCCCCAATATTTGCCTATGAAAGCTGAATATTTCAGAATAAATTCCATTAATTTGGAGCCATGATTTTTAAGTTATGAATTTTTAAGTTGGAGACGTCGGGGCTGCCCGCTTTGACGTCCGCAGCAGCTTGTATTTTCGGGTGAAGGTTTTGAGTAGCAAATGAGCTTCAAATTATTTAAAATTTTGATATGTTATGAAAATTTGTGTAAGGATCGGTTTAGAATCCAATTTTTATGGCTTCGGCATCCTTAGAAGAACAATTTCATTATAGGGTCACCATTGATACGTCAAACAATATGGGTGGCGATTTTGTATGATGAGTTGTGAATAATTGAGTGACTACTCTATAAATTTAGTAAGCCTATGAATAACTTTAGTATGAATCAATTGTAGGCAAGGTGCTGCCATTCGCTCAAGTGGACGGAGGTAAGTGGAATTTGTAAGTAGAAACTTACGTTTTTCCGAAAAACTGGAATGATACACAGCATGAAAAGTATTTATGAATAAGCATATCAAGCATGGCATGACACGAGCATTTGCATGATTTTCTTGAATGAAAAAGAAAGCTTTGTGCAAATGAAAGCATGAGGAGTATTATGATTTCACATTATCAAGCATGGCATTATCAAGCATGACATGACATGAGCATTTGCATAAGTTTCTTTGTGCAAATGAAAAATGATAAGTATGTTATCACAAGTCAAGTTAAAGGACTAAATAAGACGGTCGGTACCGTACCAATAAGATAGGACATCCACTCCGAAGGACGAATGCGAGAAGGATGGATGATTCCTAAGGGGCACCCACTCCGAAGGACGAATGAGAGAAGGATGGGTAGGTCCCGAGGTATGTGCAATCACACCGAAGGATGCTTGCAAGAAGGTGTGAACCTCCAAGGGTTGAGTTTAGCCATCAGGCCTGGGGCCACAACAAGGGTTAGCTCAACCAAATGATGTGTTCCCAAGGGAAAAAAGGGAATAGTTCCGAAAGGAACACACAACCCTGACTTCAGGGGTAAATGGAGCGTGATAAGTAACCAAATCAAGAAAGAAATATTTTCAAGCAAGAAAAGTTTTTTTTTGATCAAGTACGTTGTCTCATGCATATGCAAGCATCAATGTGCATCCATGATTTATGCAAGACATGCATTATTTATTGCATATAAACCCTTACTGAGTCTTTCGACTCACAGTTTTAAATTGTACCATTCCAGACAACATTTCAGGTGGACATCTAGAAGAGGGACCGACGAGAATGCCCTCTTCCCTTTTGTTAGTTCATTAAAGAACTAGATATAATTTTTGGAAGAGCCGACATGAGCCTCCGTGGTGTGGTGGTCATGAGTTATTCGGCCTAGTAAAGTTTAAGATTTTTAACCGATTGGTATTTTGAGACTGTTTTGTAATTAATTACTTCAAGTCATTGATCAAGATGCAAGTACTAGAAATAGGATCCCAAGTTCCGTATGCGCGTTAATTGCTAGCTAAAAAAAAAAAAAAAAAAATCCGCTGCAAGAATTTAGTACGTTCGCTGGAGTGTTCCTTGTTGGAAATGCTCGCGGCTGTTATTAGCCTCGATGAGCTAGCGTTCGGGGCGTGACAAGCTTCATGTGTCTCAACTCCATCTTCCTGTAGTTGTTTCAACTCGTCCACTAAGGGTCGAGATATACATCTATATCATTTCCCAGTAACTTGCAACCCATGATCAAAAGAGTCATCAGTGAAAATGAGACCTTCATACACCTCCATGGGGTAAATTATATGGAAACACAATGACTGGCCAAATATTGTACACATTGCTCATGTTTCCAAATGGATTAAAACCCGTCTGAAGCAAGACCAAGGCAGACGTTGTGGGCATCTTGAGCAAACCAACCATGGTCCTTATCAAAATTCTTCCAAACCAATAAATCTCCAGGATGCCTCAAACTTTTTCCATCGTCGACCCGTTTCTCCTTATGCCATCTCATGTCATGAGCTACATCTTTTGTGGTGAATAAACGTTTAAGTCTAGGGATTTAAGGGAAATGACGTAACACTTTTCTAGGAATTCGATTGTGCAAGTCATTTTCAAATTTCCATCGGGACACCCCACATACCAGACATCTGTCTAACTCACTGCTTTCCTTCCAAAACAACACACAATTATTTTGACATGCATGGATCTTATCATAACTAAACCCAAGACCTTTTTGCAATTCTTTTGCCTCGTAATACGATCATGGTAACATCTCCCCCTCTTGCAGCGCCTCTTTAATCAACTATAATACCATATCAAATGCCTTAACCGACAACTTATTCTCCGACTTCACATGCAACAACCAAACTGTAAATGACAACTTACTAAACTTGGTACATCCAGGATACAATTCATGTTCTACCTCTTCCCATAACTTATCAAGTGGTGTCGAAGCCTTCGGTCCCGATGAGCTAGTTTCGCTAATATTAGGGTTCTCTGTTTCAACCCTGCCGCCCCACCTTCCAATCCCGCATGAACATCAGTTAACATTTCCTCCATTCTATCACAGCTATCTCCCTCTAAATCATCATCACTATGTGGTAAGCTCGCACCGGACTCTTGACTCAAATTTGAAGTAAGTTGAATACCCTCCCCGTGAAACACCCATAACTTATAGCTCACATCAAACCCATTAATGTATATATGATCTTCCATTTTATCCAACACTTGAAACACTACATTTCTGCACTTCCGACACGGACATCTGATCTGACCCCGAGAGTCTACACAACAAGCAGCCATATCGACAAAACACGGACCCCCTCCGCATACTTTTCACCAAACTGATTTTTCTCGTAAACCTAACTCTTATCCATCGCCACCAATCTAAAAAAATACACGAATTAAGTAATTCATAAACACCCAATCATTGAACTTGACTTTAAGCCCAGCTGATAGGTCCTATCCCATTCAAGATTGTGCATTCGGAGTTGAACGTCAGTTCAACTTGTGTCCATCCATACTTGGAAAAAATTCGACAGCATCTCCCCCAGTCCCCAAGTACACGCACCAGCGTTGGGGGCAAACGTCATCAACGATAGTTGTATGACGTCATACACCAATGCTAGTAGTATACCCAGAAGACAAAAGGTAGATGGTACTGAATTTCCTCCAAGACTTGACAGGACACAAGTACCGAACTCGTCCAACCACGAATACACAATCTCAAACTATCCATATTGTGGACAATTCAAGGGTTATTTATCGCGTCCTAACCCTTGAACGGGTCTAAGGGTACACACATTATATCCCAAAAATAAACTCAAACATAACAAGTTAAAAACACTCCAATATTCATCCTCCATGCTTCTCAAACTCCATAATTTATTTCCAGAACTCAAGCACTTCAATAATCAAACATATAAATGGAATAAATGCTACACAAGGTCAATAACTTGCAATCTACCCTACCCTTGATCGATTGGTGTTTCAATATCGATCGATCGTCCTCATAAAGACGATCGATCGCAAATCTCCATCTAACAAATGATTGATCGTCATAAAATGGCTATCGATCGTGACTAACCCAGATCGACAACACACTTGCCAAGCCTCCCACACACTCAAATCCACGCCCAAAACACTCCAAATCATCCTCATGCAATACTCATTCCAATATATACATATTAAAAATACTCTAATAAACTCTAATCATCACAAATCCTATCCACAATACCCACAAATAGAAAAATTAAAAAAAATCACCAAATAAGTGCACAAAGCATTCCTAAATCATAGTGTAGGTTGATTCAATTACCTCTTGCACAAAATGTAGACCAAAACGAACCAAATCACACCAAAATCTCACAAATTTTGCCCAAATTTTTCAATATTCACCGGTTAAAAAACCAATGAATTTGAGCTTGGGCTTAACCTTAAACACTTCTAAACACTCTCCAACCAAAAGGACTGTGTTTTGACAAAGTTTAAAGGGAAAATAGCACCTTGCGCAAGCCTCTGGTCTCCTCCTTGCCGTGGGTGTATTTTTACTTCACCCACTGCCTTAGAGCATTCTGGCATTTCAAGCACGATAAACACTGATCGATCGGTCCTAATAGCGATCGATCGCCTTGTCAGCTTTAAAATTCCCGCTAAGTTTACAACCGATCGATCGTTACAAACATACCGATCGATTGTCACGTCTGTGTAAAACGACGACACATGCAAGCCATCGATCGGTACTAATTACCGATCAATCGGTTAAACGACATCGTCCTTAACCGATCGAACGTCCCACCATCACAATCCATCGTTACCAAAATATTAAATGCATTTTGCTCGATCGATCGCCTTATTTGCGATCGATCGGGTAACCTAAATATTAAAAAAACTTTTTAACCTAACAAAAACTTAATTATTAAAATTAATTTACTTATAATGTCATTTAATACATACCTCATACTGATAACTTATAATCATGTGCTAAATAAGCGTTATGTCACTAGTTTCTAACATCTTAATACCTTACTCATACTAACACTAACAAAATGCATATATGATGTGTACAACTTATATATGCTTTATTAAATATTAATGATGTGTACTTGATATGTTTTTTATAATAATCTAAATACATCCTAACATACTTTGTTAATATATATTTATGTTTCTAATCATTTAAACTCACATTATTCAAATAAATGATGGTTAGAAGAAAAACTACTGTAACGATCGATCGATGGATAACAATCAATCAGTATCAGTGATTAAAACGACGTCGTGCGGATCGATCATCGTTTATTGTACACAAAATGACGACGGAGCTTACCGATGGATCGGTGAGCCGTTAACGATCGATCGGTATATTCAATAAAACGATCGATTCAGTATGTGCTAAGGAAACGACGATGCATAACAACGTTCGCTCGATCAGTCACATACCGATCGATCGTTTTATGTTTAAACGGCGTCGTGCTTTAACGATCCATCGGTAATTATACCAATCGATCGTGATCATAAAATTAAAAAAAAAATGATTTCTTATTAAATTCTTATATTACTTATTTGATCGACCACTTATTTGTTATTTTTGCTGACCAAAGGGTATATTGGTCATTTTACGTATTAAGTGTCGGGAAAGAAATACAAATAAAAAAACACGTAAACTGTAATCAAAGTTACTGCATATCCACAGATAAACATAAATGTCTCAAATACGTAAATAAAAAAACTAAACCAAATAAACACAAATGTCTCAAACAGATAAATAAAACCAGAAATCCAAATGTATGTCTCAAATAGAAAAAAAAAAACAACATAAAAATATATCAACGTCGAACAGCATCATGGAAAGTGGCCACGTCATCAGGAATATCTCCGGGAATCCTTCATGGATCTGCCTCGCCTTGAAATCATCCAGAGTCTTCTTAATTTCTTCCAACTACTCGCTGACGCCCGCCATATGAGCCACGACTGACTTGTTGCGTAGCATCGTCATAGTGCACTCCCCTTTGAAGGCGGTTTGGAGCTCCTTCATCTCCTCCTCCAATGACTTCACCTGCCCCTCAAAAGGCTGTAGAGCAGCCTTCAGTCACGCTGACATTGCTGTCGAGGTTCGCAAATAATTGGGCCACCAAGGAGGCACTATAGGTGCTCCTGTCTTCAGGTGCCTCTGACGCTGATGTCGAAGGTCGTACTGCCTCTTCAGGCCGCTGCTGCTCTACGAGAAACCGTTGAGTCAATGCCCCCTCCTGCCCTCTGCTCCTAGACAGAGTGAACTTGTTTAGCGTACTCATAACCCCTTACAAGTCTCCACGGCAACAATCACGACACCCCGAGAAATAAGGAACTGAGTCAGAAACGCACCATATGGGAGGCTATATTCCTTAATTCCCAAGCCTCATCCATAATCAGCTCGAACATGTACAACGAAAAATCTATCTGCGTCTGCTGACCCAGTAAGAGCATGCACTGAGCTCTCTGAACGGGCACTCAGTAGAATGACTTTTGCCATCGACGTTTAATCGTCCAGATAAGGTGCAAAATCCGCAAAACACATTGAACTCACTCTGCTTAATTATGCTGCCAACCACTGCAGAGGTCTTCCCCGTCATCAGCGTCCACAAGTCCTGCTCTGATGTCCTCTGCTCATCCGTCAGGGGAACCGCCGGAAGCAGGGGGTCTCGGGCCAAGGGCAGCGTAGGAAATCAGCAATGACGTCTGCCGAGAAGATGAACTGCACTCCTCGCACCTCCATCTGCACCTCAGGTGCTCTGTCTACCGAGACAAGCGCACAAAAGAAATCATGCATGAGGGTGTCGACATAGAAACCCTCCACCCACGACAACTGGTGCTGGAATCCCTGGTACTCGAACAGTGGGCTCCTTCTGGTGGGACAAAAATCCAGCCCCGGCCCTCATTGTGCTTGCACGCTTAGCTCCTGACATTTTATGTATGCTGCAACAATTGTATATAAATATGTGTTAATAAATAACCACAACAATGTAATTAAAAAATAAAAAAAGCCGCAACAAAATGGCGATCCATCGCACAATGATCCGATAGCGATCGATCGCAAAAATGCAAACGATCGATCACTCGATCTTTTAACGATCGATCTGTGTGTTAAACTGTGTGTTTCATTCGACGATCGATCATCCATGCAACAAAACGCACAGTACCACTAAGCGATCGATCTCCAACAAGGTGATCGATCACTAATTCGTCAAAACGATGCATTTCAATATTAAGCTGACCGATCGATCGCTTAGATATAAACGATTGATCGGTCGAAACTTTTTAAACGTACAACATCTTTTCTTGATCAATCGATAAATAAAGTGATCGATCGTCACAAAATTGAAACGCATCGTTTTTATGGACCAATTGATCGGTCCCTCATTATACATAACCGATCCATCGTCTAGTTTAGACGATCGATCATTTGACTCAGCATTTACATTACTGTGACACCCCTAATCTTTTAAGCTACTTCTAAAACTCTTGTGTTAAGGTTTTTCTTTCAATATCTTTAGTAATTGTGTTCTTTTCCTTAGTATTTTCTTTATTTGGGCATTGTTTAATATTTATCATTCGATTAATTGCTTATAGGATTTCTTTCCTCTATTTAATTTCTTTGGTTTCCAAATTCGTGACTTTAGTATTTTAATTTAAATTGCATATGTGCTTTCTTTCTTTAATTCTTAACTCCCTGCTCTATTTGATTTACTTTCATGTGCTTAAATGATGTGATATCCCTTCCCTAAATTTTTCTAATTTCTCTAATTTCCTTGATTTCTCGTATTTAGCCAATTAACGGTTATGATCGTGATTGTCTCTATTTTATCGGTTTCTATGCGTTTAACAAAATTCTTCCATTCTCTTGTTAATATCTTAGTATTCCTATTGCTTGATTTAAACACGTGATATTTTCCTAAGTATACTTCATTAGCTCATATTTAACATTTTCTAAGTATTAGATTTGATTTCTTGACACATGATTTATTTCGGTTCTAATTGCCATTATGGATTTCGGTATGCTTTCCCTTTTCATTCTCTTGCTTACATCTAAATTTTTACCTAGTATCAATCTTGATTATTCTATCCCTAATCTCGGTTAATCACTTGACTAATTACTATTTTTTTCTCTAACATATGCATTGATTAAATTTACAACTTAGCTAATCATTTTGCTAACCTAAGTCTACTTTGATGTCATGTGGGTCCCACTCTCTCTCTCCTCCCTAGGTCACACGGCACACACAAGAAATCCTTGTTTTGTCTTGTTTTCTTTGTCCTTTTCCCTTGTCCCATGTTCTTGGCCTTAATGCATGAATAGTAAGATTCAAAAATGGACCAACCGGCCATGCTTGCTTGCAATCACATTTGATTTGATTTTGAAGTGATTTTAGCTTGTGTAAGTATCCTTAATCATCACCTAGGGAAGAGGGAGTGTGCCATTTGGCTCCTCCAGCCCTTGTGCCGCCCAAGCCACCCAATCAAGGGCTTGCTTGTGGCAGCCACCCCTTGACCAAATGATGGCAAGGTTGGCTATAAAAGCCAACCCTTGCCATGCATTTCTCACACCAACAGCCGGCCATTTGAGTCTGAGAGAGAGAGGAGTATGTCATACCCCGAGTTTTTAAACATCACATGCATATTGTTTATGATATCTTGTTTGTGATTAGTAGCGCATTTAGGGGCTGCTTAGTGGCTAAGAGAGATTATTTAGTACTTGAGTTACTAAGTTCAAAACATTGATTAGGTCATAATTTAGTGAGAATTAGAGTTCAAATGCAACTGAGTTATTGTTCAAGAGATTGAGGAGTACGCATTGGATCAATTTAAATTTTTAAGCTAGTCGGACCTTTTTGTCTCGAACCTTGATTAGGACCTGATTAAGTGAGATTTGGAGTTCGCATGCAACTAGGTTATTGTTCAAAATGTTGAGGAGCACGTATTGGATCAATTTAATTTTTTAAGCAAGCAGGACGTTTTTGTCTCAAAAACCAAACCACATGATTTTTATTCTACTAATATGTCGAGAGTTCATCCACGAGCTTATGGTTCACTTTTGGAGACTTTTTATTTTTCGAAAAGTAATTTTTGGAAGTAGGTCAAATTGCGGATCAAGATGAATTGCGGATAGATGAATTATGGATAGATCTTAGATAGAGATGAATCGTGGATAGAGATGAATTGTGGATAGAGATGACCATGGATAGAGATGAAATAGAATGAATTCTAGATAGAGATGAATTATGGATAAAATGGCTAGAAAGCACAATAAATTGAAAGCTAGAAGCACGACGAATCGATGCAAAAAGCACAACACAAAAGGCTAGGACCTAGGAAGCTCGAGTGTCGACCACCGGTGCACCTAGGCGGCGACTCATCAAGCCTATAGGGAGAATTTCGGCCATAGCCTTTCCATGCAGCTGCTGTAGGTTGCTAGGTGTCAAGAGAGAGAAATGTAGCCTAGTGACTCACCAAAGCTAGCCTAGCTAGGCCGGACACGTGTCGGAATGCAACCGGCTGTGTTTTCCTATAAATAGGGGTGGATTTCGACCTTTGAAGAGTACACCATTCAATCTGAATTTTTGTGAGTTAAATCTTGAGAGAAAGAGTGAAGTGAAGTGGAGAAAGAAGGAGGAAAACGATTAGTGAAGATAGAACTCGCTTAGAGGTAAAGTTTAGTTGTTATCTTTGATTTCGATTCAAGTTTTCAAGATGATTATTGTGAATCTCTTGTATTTATTATTCTAGCATCTCTTGATGTTGATTAGCATTTTTCTATTCTTCTATTGTTCTTGATGTTCTTCGTGTTCTTGACGAAGAACAAGCTCGTCCTTTCGAAAAAGTATCATTTTCAAAGTTCAATTCGTTTTCAAGTTGTTTTTCAACTTTGATCGTTTCTTTTCAAAATTTCTTTCAAAATTTGTTTTTCAAAGCTTGAACATATTTCTTTCCTTTTGATTTCAATACTTTTCATGTCAAAATTAGTATTTTCTACGTGGTGATTAAGCCGGTTTTTAACTGAGAAATCAAAGTGTTGTTTTTGCCTTCACAACATTTTCCTTTGAGAACTTGATGAATTGCATCATGTTGCGACGTTTAAGTGCATGCATCAGCAGATATCATGACTTGTACGTTGGAAAGGAATATTGTGATGTTCAAGTATGGTTAAGTGTTGCATATCATGAATGATATGTATGGGCGTTGACATGAGACATGCATACTTAACGTAATACTATGAAGACGTGACAGTACTGTGCACAAGAGGATGTGTTCACTTGTTGTGACATTCTGGCCTCTCCGTCGTACGCGAAAATCCTTTGTTAGGATAACTCACTCTGGGAGTACTGCTGCAAAGATACGGAAGGTTACTTGTAACCCGTCACTCTGGCCAAGTGATTCACTCTGGGAGTGAGAGTAGTGGTGATAAAATTGAAAATGGAAAAAGGAAAAGATCATTTTTGAGAAAACTGAGTCTTTTCATTTACTTTCTTATTCTGTTGAGATTTTATTGTTGAACGGGTTTCTTCAATATCTTGTTCTTCTATCTGCTGTCTGTCTAACCACTAGCTTTACCGAGTCATTTGGACTCACCGTTGTTTGTTAAATTCTTTTAGCAGATGTTCAGAATGTACCTGGAAGAATTTACTTAGACTTTGACTCATGAGGTCTTGATACTAAGCTGGTAGTTGGGTTTGTGTCACTGAGAACCTAGACATCATCGTTGAGAGCATCCTGATTATATTTTCTATGATGATGAAGAGAAAGAGTAGAAGAGAATAAGATAAAGACCTATGTAAATTGTACTGAATTTTAGTAGTTATTCTGCCATGTTTTGTAGATGTACATAGAAAGCAGAATTGATACTCTTTTGTGATACAGAGATTGGAATAAAGAGTCTTGATGATATTTATTTTAAATTGTACTGAATTTTAGTAGTTATTCTGCCATGTTTAGTAGATGTACATAGAAAGCAGAATTGGTACTCTTTTGTGATACAGAGATTGGAATAAAGAGTCTTGATGATATTTATTTCTTAGAATCCTATTGCTTTAATGATCCTCCCACTAATCGTAACCTCAGTTTAATAGCGGCGTCCATTACTATAAGACAACGCTTGATGGTCTTGACGGTCTTGTGGCTATTTACAAGTGAGTGTTGAAGCTTTTTGGCTAAGAGGAGAAGGAAGAGAGAAGAGAAAAGAAAAAGAGAAGGAAGTGAAAAACTCATGCCAGAGGTAAGTTGCAAAGGGGTTTCGGCCAACGCTTGAACACCCGCTTGCACCATAGTTTCCTACTTACTCATCGTCATTTCACTTCTTTCTTAGCCTAGTTCAGTGCATTACATAGATTTGTGTTAATAAGGAGACATCAAGAGCTACCCGAGATCACCAAGTAAGGGTTTAGTTCTTGTTTTTGTTGAGGATGGATAACATGTTCTCTTGTATTGATTGATCATATATATTTGTGTGCATAGAACGTGATTCAATGATGAACAGTTAGGTTATGTGGATTCAAAGTTTTCCAAAAAGAAAGTTTAAAGGTGCTATGAGTATATACTAGTTTAACATCTTGCATGTTAAGGCTTAATGAATATTTCTTATAACATTGTAGTAGATTTGCTTGCTGAGTATGGTTTGATTTCAAAGTAGCTCTTGGACATGCTTTATGATGCTAATGGCAGTGGTGATAAGCAACTTGAAAGCCTTATATGACCATTCGGGTTTTGGTCGCAAGAAAAATGGTTTATGGTTCTTGGTTGCATGAATAGTAAGATTAAAAAATGGACCAATCGGCCATGCTTGCTTGCAATCACATTTGATTTGATTTTGAAGTGATTTTAGCTTGTGTAAGTATCCTTAATCATCACCTAGGGAAGAGGGAGTGTGCCATTTGGCTCCTCCAGCCCTTGTGCCGCCCAAGCCACCCAATCAAGGGCTTGCTTGTGGCAGCCACCCCTTGACCAAATGATGGCAAGGTTGGCTATAAAAGCCAACCCTTGCCATGCATTTCTCACACCAACAGCCGGCCATTTGAGTTGAGAGAGTGAGGAGTGAGTGCTGAGAGCATTCGGCCAAGAAAGGGAGGAGAGAAGAGGAGAAGAAGAAGAGAAGGAAGGTGGAAAAACTTCCATGCCAAGGTAAGTTGGCAAAGGGGTTTCGGCCAAGGCCTTGAACACCCCCTTGCACCACCTCTTTCCTACTTCCTCATCATCATTTCCACTTCTTCTTAGCCCCTAGTTCAGTGTCATTAACCAATAGATCTTGTGTTAATAGGAGAACATCAAGAGCTACCCGAGATCACCAAGGTAAGGGTTTAGGTTCTTGTGTTTTGTTGAGGATGGATAACATGTTCTCTTGTATTGATTGATCATATATATTTGTGTGCATAGAACTGTGATTCAATGATGAACATGTTAGGGTTATGTTGGATTCAAAGTTTTGCAAAAAGAAAGGTTCAAAGGTGCTATGAAGTATATACTAGTCTAGACATCTTGCATGTTAAGGCTTAATGAATATTTCTTATAACATGTGTATAAGATTGCTTGCTGAGTTGGTTTGATTTTCAAAAGAGCTCTGGACATGCTTTATGATGCTATGGCAGTGGTGATAAGCCTAAACTTGAAGCCTTATAGACCACGAGTTGGTCAAGAAAAATGGCTTATGGTGTTGCATGTTGCACTACATGATTTTATGATTCAATGTCATGCATATGTGATATGAAATGTGGAGCAATAATGAGAATGATGATGGCCAAGAGGCTTTAAAGTATCCCTGATCAAGAGAAGGCCAAATGGGGCCAAAGAAAGGAGCCATGGGCTCAAGGAAGAGGTTATGAAGTTGAAAGCATGAAAAAGATGCATTATGCATGTTCCTTGATGATATTGCAAATGATCTTTGTTTGCCTTTAAGTTTCTTGAAGAATCCACATGTTATGTGCTCTATGATTTCCTTTATGTTGATAGATTAAAATTATTTTTAGCCTAAAGTTTCGAAAAGTATAGATCAATCAAAGGCATGAACACTTATCTAGGGCATTTAGGCAAACATAGGTGCTGCCCAAATCGACCCTAAGCTACAGGTTTTATTTTTGCATGAAACTTTCCAAATATCATCCTTATCTATTATTAGGATCCCTGTAAAAATTTCAGCCCAAAATGAGGAAGAAAAGGTCGAAAATGCCCCTGGAGGTCTCTGAGGGCAGATTCGACATTTTGCCTAATTCGTTAGGGAAAAAGGGTCCAAAATGAGAAAATGATTACATGGTTGGATAGAGCACGAAAAATTGATGGGGGAGCCCAAATTTTAGTTCAAACCAAGTTGAAATAAGGGCCCAAATCACAAGGCCCGTTTAGGAGCCTAAATGGACTTTAGGCCCAATAACCCTAAAATAGCATCAAGCCAATAATACTTTGGGAATAGGCCCAGCAGGGTCTAAGGAGGCCCAATAGGCCTTCAATGGGGTTTAATGTCTTAGATCTTACTAGTTATTATCATGGTTGTTTCAATTGTCAATGATTATTCTTTAAACCTGTTATGTTTCTTTCAAGTTCATTGCAAACTAGTGTACATTGTTTGGGTGGAATGTTACATGTGTACTTTAATGCTTGGACATGAGATTGCATTCATAAGAGGAAAAACAAATGTGAGGAACCCCTAAGCCTGCGAGGTGATTCCCCGAATGGTAGTGACGGTACCGGGCACTTAGGAGACGTGCAACCCCCCACAGCAGGGAGTGGGTGGGCTCCTTTATGAACGCTAAGGCGTAATGTTAAGGGTCCTGGTGCTGGAGGCACGGGACAGTCCCATAGAAGGGGAGGGACGCACAACCCGACTCTGGGGGTGAACAGAGCAGACATCGGGAACTCCTCAGGAACCAATGATGGTGTGATGCATTGCATATTTTAATTCATCCAAGTTCATACTTATTATGCTTGAAGTTAGTTTTACACCATGTTTAAGTGAATTATATGCACTGTATTTGTTTGATCATGTTTCCCCCCCCACCTTACTGAGTCAATAGGACTCACCCTTTTTCTCTTATGTTGTTTTTGCAATGTTTGGCGAACGTGGGTATTGAAGAATGAAGCTATTCGAGGACGAGTTAACCTACGATTTTTACCCTTATATCCTGGTACTCAAGATCCGAAGTGGGTTTCGGATCTCCTTGAGTATCAGTGGAGCATGAGGCCCACTGGTTCTTTAGGGAGCCCTCACCCCCATCCCCTGTACCCCCACCATCCCCCTACCCCACTATCCCCGTTACCCCGATTTGAGGACTTTGGTTTACCAGATGTACCGCCCGAGTGGCTAAGGTTTGATTACGTTCCCCGGCCCCGCCAACGGGAAATAGTAGTACCACTCCGGGGTCCGAGATTATTGATCTTACATCGGACTCAGAGAGGAGGATTAGTACCCCTTTTAGGCTTGTTAGAGTGTTTCGGGTATTCATTTCCTTGTAATCAGTTTTCAAATTGTACGAAGCTCCCGAATTTTTGTAATGTAGCCTTTTATGTAGTCCCGGGAGGACATGAACTTTCTTGTATATGTCCTTGTTATTTCAGGTTTTCAATCTCCTTCGTGTCTCTTTCTCGTCCTTTATTTAGTTCTTATCTCTACTCAAAAGCTTTCAATCTAATTCGTTAATGAGATTTTTCTAAGTGTTATGATGATACTTTATATGATTTTGCCATATTTCTAACCAATTAATTGCAAATATAACGATTTATTACTTTGTGAGATTTTACTTGTTCAAGTTTCTAAACACGGTTTTCATTCTCCTTCGTGTCTCTTTCCTCGTCCTTTATTTCATAGTTCTTATCTCTACTCAAAAGCTTAATCCAACACTTTCAATCTAATTCGTTAGTGAGATTTTTCTAAGTAAGTGCATATTATTACGATGCGATACTGTATATGATTGTTGCCATAGTTCTTTTAGTCGTTAATCAATTAAGGTTTTCCAAGTGCAAATATAACATGTATTTATGTTACTTTGTGAGATTTTCATTCTTTCGTGTCTCTTTCCTCGTCCTTTATTTCAAGTTCTTATCTCTACTCAAAAGCCTAATCCAACACTTTCAATCTAATTCGTTAGTGAGATTTTTCTAAGTAAGTGCATATTATTACGATGCGATACTTATATGATTTTGCCATAGTTCTTTTAGTTGTTAACCAATTAAGGTTTTCCAAGTGCAAATATAACGATTTATTACTTTGTGAGATTTTACTTTTTTTGTTCAAGTTTCTAAACTGATTTACGACCTTCTTCTATTTACCATAACAGTTTTAAAACAAGTCTTCTCTAAGTAAATTTGAGGGCATTTAAGTGATCCTAAGAGTTTTTATGTGCGGTAATCCCCGAATTTTGTCCATGCGATTACTATACGCGAGTCAAGGGGGTAAGTACTAGCACGGGGCGTGACAATTACGAACGATTGGCCTAAACAGGCGATCGATTGGCATGGGGACGAAAATGTACAAATTATATAAAACCTCAAAACACGCCCAAAATCAGCCCAAACTGATCCCTAAACAATCCTAAACTCCAAAAATATACATCAACACTAAAATAAATACATTTTACGGACCTAAATGAATGATATAGCAAATTAAAAATCGTATAAAAACTAATGTAAAACCGCATAATATGCAGCACAAAATGGTTCCTTGAAGTTTGAGAGGATTCGAGAAATTTTGTGGAGAGATAACCGGTAAAATGACTTCGGCGGTTTCATATAATCCTTCTCGACGATCAATCGTTAATCATTAACCGATTGATCGCTTGCAGTTTTCACACGTGGTGCTCTCCTATTCGCTGCATCCCGATCGATCGCTACATTAACGATCGAACGTTGATTCGAAAAAACGACGATTATGCTTACCGATCGATCGTACACATTACCGACCGATCGTCGCTTCGTAGTTTCCAATCGATTGCTTATCAAAAACACGTGCCTATAAGTGACCGATCGATCAGTTTATAATAATGGATCGATCAGAAATAGTGATGACGTAAATTTGTCGCCAAAAGCCTTGCATTTAGTGACAGAGCTTCTCGTCATAAAATCCACGATCGATCGGTAAGTCACCGATCGATCGCTATGTGACGAAATATTTGTCACCAAAAAATTACTTTTAGTGACAAAAATTTTATTTCGTCACAAATAAGACCTTTAGTGAAGAAACATTTTTTCGTCACAAAAACCCTTTTTTAGAGACAAAAATAGCATTTCATCACTAAAAATGACTTTAGTGACGAAATTCATTTTGTCACCGACAATTTCATCACTAAAAGTCTATTTTCTAGTAGTGTAGTGAACAAATCACAAGGAACACTGGCTCAACCAGGACAACCCATAGATGGGTTTGTTTACAACTTGTTTAATGAGAACCAAAAGGCAGCAGGTCCGGACCAACATTTTGGCCTTTTTAATTCTGATACCACACCTGCTTATGATTTTACTGTTCCTCGCTAACCTTCGAACCCCTACGACTAGTTTGGAGCATGAGCCAAATATGGCAGCTACTCCATTAGTAATTATTTTTTCCCTTTTTTTATTATCTGTTCATGAATATTGTACCCCACAACACCTTGAGAGTCTCGAGTTCTATTTTTTTATATGTTAAAATGTAAGGAATTAGGCTATTTCCGAATTGTTTATATCCAATCTAATTACCATGAAAATTCAAAAAAAAAATCAAATTTAAATATTTTTAGCATGACCTGTGAGGAACATTGCTTTTCATTCCAATTGCCTCCCACACGTGCCTTGGAGTCGACCGCAGCGCAATATCTTCGATGTGGCCAACTTTGCCACAAATTATTTCCTCTGAAATTCTATTCGAGGGGAAGAATGGCAAAAAAAATGTAATATTTCTGGAAAAAATAAATTCTATCTGAGTTGCATCTCAATGACTTTGCTTTGTGTCAATACAAACATGGATATTACTTTATGGCTCATGAATACACCTAATTAGCTCATTTAAACTTTATTTTTGATAACTCCAAGCACCATTTAATTTGAAACATGCTAAAAGTGTCGTATTTGAGAAGCTTTGTAAAAATATCCGCAACTTGATCATGAGTCTTTACAAATTTGACTTGCACTTCATTCTTAACTATGTATTCACAAAGAAAATGTATGTATATATATATATATATATATATATATATATATATATAGTTATTATGCTTCCTTCTATCATGAAAGACTGGGTTTTTTGCCAAAGCAATTGCCCAATTGTCGTCAACAAAAATCTCGGTCGCTTCCTTTTGTGGCATGTGTAGCTCCCTCAATAACCTTCTCAGCCAAATTACATGACAAACATAAGATGTCACCGCAACGTATTGAGCTTCACATGTGGTGAGTGTCACAATTGGTTACTTCTTTGATCTCCAAGTAAATGTCGTATCTCCCAGATAAAATACAAAGCCGATAGTACTGCTTTTCTAATCATCTGAGTCTCCAATCTAATCACTATCACTATGCCCCGCAAGCTTAAATTCATTACAAAATGAATAAAGAAGGCCAAAATCAATAATATCTTTCACAAAATGAAATATCCTCTTAGTTGCTTTTAAATGTAATATTGTGCTTGGTTGTCACGTCCCGTGCTCATACTTACCCCCTAGGCTCACCTATAGTAATGGTATGCACACAGCAGGGATTATGGCACGAAGGTCCTAGAAAGTCTTAGTTGATTTACCATGAAACTTAGCGGAAGGCATATTTAAAAATAGAATCGTAGTTGGAAATTGGAAAAGATTTAGGGTAAAAACTCTATGTTTTTAGAAAAAAAGCAATAAGTTAATACAATCCGAAAAGATGAAAGTGTTAATTAGGCCTTTTGCAGTAAAAATAAAGAACTTGAAATAAAGCATGAGGAAGAGACACGAAGCAGATTGAAAACTTGAAATAACAAGGACAATCTTGATACAAGGAAAGTTCAGGTCGTCCTCCCGGGACTATATAAAAGGCTACATTACAAAAATTCGGGAGTTTTGTACAATTTGAAAACTGATTACAAGGAAACAGATACCCGCGAAACACCTAATAGGCCTAGAGGAGGGTATAATCTCCTCGTCTAAGTTTGTAATGGTCAGATCTAATAATTCTCGGACCAGAGCCCGAAAGAACTACGATTCCCATTTTGATTACAAGGAAACATACCCGGCCTAAAGGGGTACTAATCCTCCTCGAATGTAAGATCAATAATCTCGACCCCGGATACTACTATTTCCCGTTGGCGGGGCCGAGGGAACGTAATCGAACCTTAGCCACTGGGCGGTACATCTGGTAAACCAAAGTCCTCAAATGGGGTAACGGGGATAGTGGGGGCAGTGGGGGTACAGGGGATGGGGGTGAGGGCTCCCTAAAGAACCAGTGGGCCTCATGCTCCACTGATAGTCCAAGGAGATCCGAAACCCACGTTCGGATCTTGAGTACCAAGATATAAGGGAAAAAATCATAGGTTAACTCGTCCTCAAATAGCTTCATTCTTCAATACCCACGTTCGCCAAACATTGCAAAAACAACATAAGAGAAAAAGGGTGAGTCCTATTGACTCAGTAAGGTGGGGGTGGGGAAACATGATCAAACAAATGCAATGCATATAATTCACTTAAACGTGGTGTGAAACTAACTTCAAGCATAATAAGTATGAACTTGGATGAATTAAAATATGCAATGCATCATACCATCATAGATTCCTGAGGAGTTCCGATGTCTGCTCTGTTCACCCCCAGAGTCGGGTTGTGCGTCCCCTCCCCTTCTATGGGACTGTCCCGTGCTCCAGCACCAGGACCCTTAACATTACACCTAGCGTTCATAAAGGAGCCCACCCACTCCCTACTGTGGGGGGTTGCACGTCTCCTAAGTGCCCGGTACCGTCACTACCATTTGGGGAACACCTCGCAGGCTAGGGTTCCTCACATTTCGTTTTCCCTTCTTATGAATGCAATCTCATATCCAAGCATTAAAGTACACATGTAATATTTCACCCAAACAATGCACACTAATTTGCAATGAACTTGAAAGA
Organism: Morella rubra; assembly: GCA_003952965.2. NCBI lineage: Eukaryota > Viridiplantae > Streptophyta > Magnoliopsida > Fagales > Myricaceae > Morella > Morella rubra. The sequence goes on along the minus strand of CM025855.1, from coordinate 16,933,278 downwards.
AGCATAACACGTTTAAAGAATAATCATTGACAATTGAAACAACCATGATAATAACTAGTAAGATCTTATACATTAAACCCCATTGAAGGCCTATTGGGCCTCCTTAGACCCTGCTGGGCCTATTCCCAAAGTGTTATTGGCTTGGTGCTATTTTAGAATTATTGGGCCTAAAGTCCACTTAGGCTCCTAAACGGGCTTTGTGATTTGAGCCCTTATTTCAACTTGGTTTGAGCTCAAATTTGGGCTCCCCCATCAATTTTTCGTGCTCTATCCAACCATGTAATCATTTTCTCATTTTGGACCCTTTTTCCCAAACGAATTAGGCAAAATGTGGGAATCTGCCCTCAGAGACCTCCAAGGGCATTTTTGACCTTTTCCTTCGTCATTTTGGGCTGAAATTTTTACAGGGATCCTAATATTAGATAAGGATACTATCTGGAAAGTTTCGTGTAAAAATAAAACCTGTAGCTTAGGGTCGATTTGGGCAGCACCTATGATTGCCTAAATGCCCTAGATAGGTGTTCATGTTTTGATTAATCTATGCTTTTTTGAAACTTTAGGCTAAGAATAATTTCAATCCATCGACATAAAGGAAATCATAGAGCACATGATATATGGATTCTTCAAGAAACTTAAAGGAAAACAAAGATCATTTGCAATATAATCAAGGAACATGTATAATGCATCATTTTCATGCTTTCAACTTCATAACCTCTTCCTTGAGCCCATGGCTCTTTTCTTTGGCCTTATTTGGCCTTCTCTTGATCAGGGATACTTTAAAGCTTCTTGGCCATCATCATTCTCATTATTGCTCCACATTTCATATCACATATGCATGACATTGAATCATAAAATCATGTAGTGCAACATGCAACACCATAAGCCATTTTTCTTGACCAACCCGTGGTCTATAAGGCTTCAAGTTTAGGCTTATCACCACTGCCATAGCATCATAAAGCATGTCCTAGAGCTCTTTTGAAAATCAAACCAACTCAGCAAGCAATCTCATACACATGTTATAAGAAATATTCATTAAGCCTTAACATGCAAGATGTCTAGACTAGTATATACTTCATAGCACCTTTGAACCTTTCTTTTTGCAAAACTTTGAATCCAACATAACCCTAACATGTTCATCATTGAATCACAGTTCTATGCACACAAATATATGATCAATCAATACAAGAGAACATGTTATCCATCCTCAACAAAACACAAGAACCTAAACCCTTACCTTGGTGATCTCGGGTAGCTCTTGATGTTCTCCTATTAACACAAGATCTATTGGTTAATGACACTGAACTAGGGGCTAAGAAGAAGTGGAAATGATGATGAGGAAGTAGGAAAGAGGTGGTGCAAGGGGGTGTTCAAGGCCTTGGCCGAAACCCCTTTGCCAACTTACCTTGGCATGGAAGTTTTTCCACTTCCTTCTCTTCTTCTTCTCCTCTTCTCTCCTTCTTCTTCTTTCTTTCTCTCCCTCTTGGCCGAATGCTCTCAGCACTCACTCCTCACTCTCTCAACTCAAATGGCCTGCTGTTGGTGTGAGAAATGCATGGCAAGGGTTGGCTTTTATAGCCAACCTTGCCATCATTTGGTCAAGGGGTGGCTGCCACAAGCAAGCCCCTTGATTGGGTGGCTTGGGCGGCACAAGGGCTGGAGGAGCCAAATGGCACACTCCCTCTTCCCTAGGTGATGATTAAGGATGCTTACACAAGCTAAAATCACTTCAAAATCAAATCAAATGTGATTACAAGCAAGCATGGCCGGTTGGTCCGTTTTTGAATCTTACTATTCATGCATCACAAGCCAAGAACATGGGACAAGGGAAAAGGACAAAGAAAACAAGACAAAACAAAGATTTCCTTGTGTGTGTGCCGTGTGACCTAGGGAGGAGAGAGAGAGTGGGACCCACATGACATCAAAGTAGACTTAGGTTAGCAAAATGATTAGCTAAGTTGTAAAGTTAATCAATGCATATGTTAGAGAAAATAAATAGTAATTAGTCAAGTGATTAACCGAGATTAGTTATAGAATAATCAAGATTGACACTACGTAAAAAAAAAAAAAAAGATGTAAATAAGAGAATGAAAAGGGAAGAAATTAAACATACCGAAATTCCTTAGGGCAATTAGAACCGAAATAAATCATGTGTCAAGAAATCAAATCTAATACTTAGAAAATGTTAAATATGAGCTAATGAAGTATACTTAGGTAAAATATCACATGTTTAAATCAAGCAATAGGAATACTAAGATATTAACAAGAGAATGGAAGAATTTTAAACGCATAGAAACCGATAAAATAGAGATGATCACGATCATAATCATTAATTGGCTAAATAAGGAAATTAAGGAAATTAGGAAAATCAGGAAATTTAGGGAAGGGGTATCACATTGGTGACTCCATATATCTACTAACAGACCCAATGCCAAAAAGTATATCTGGTCTTGTACAAGTCAAGTATCTCAAACTTCTAACATGACTCTTGAACATTCTAGGGGTCTACTTTCTCTCATTCTTCATGCTTGGACAATTTTACTTCACAATTAACCAGAGTACTCACGGATTGAAAATCTTCCATCCTGAACTTTTTGAAAATTTTCCTTGCAAAACCTTCTCAATAGATAAAATTTTCATCCTCCAATATTTGCTTAATCTCAATCCTAAGATAATAAGACATGAGACCAATGTCATTCATTTCAAACTTTCTTGTCATAGCTATCTTAAATTCTTCAAACATGAGGGAATTATTGCCTGTAAAAATTAAATTGTCAACATATATGCATACAATAAATATCTTCATTTTCAAGCATCTTAGCATAGAGATCATATTCATGTGGGTACTTGGTGAATCTATTTTCCTAAAAATATTCATCAATCCAACTATTTCACGCCTTTGATGCTTATTAATTTTAAGCCATACAAGGCTTTCTTTAACTTCAACACTTTATTTTCATGCCTTTTGATCACATAACCTGTAGGTTGCTCAACATAGACCTCTTCTTTTGGTAAATCTTCCACTTCTTTTGAACGATAAGAGAAACTATCATTCGATTGTCTCCAATCATGCAACAGGGGCAAAAACATCTTAAGAGAAACAATCAGTCGATTTGAGAATTGTGAATTTCAATGAGAGAAAAGATAAATGTAGCCACCTGTAATATATATAATATATGAGAATTTGTTTTTATCAATATCTCTCTTACTCCTAAGTCAATTCTCATTCCAAATTATATAGAAGGCAGAGCAGAAACCACATTTTTCAAAACAAAATCAAAACCATTTCAAAAATAACAAACACAAGACCTGTACAATTTGACTGTTGAATGCGACTCTAGAATTTACCAAAATGGAACACCATTGCAGAAACTGTACAGACAAAAAGAAAGAAATTAACTTCGGATGTTCATTTTAAACGACCCTTAATTTCTCACATTTAAAGAGATCCCCTTTGGATCCTTAGAGACTGGTAATGGAAATCCAAATAAAGAACAATGAAAAACACCCAATTACTCAGTCGAACCATGCAGTCCTTCGCCCCCTTTCAAGTCATTCCATTCGCCACCCTAACGTTTGATCTTTTAAAACAGCGATTGACCTATTGATCAATCGATCTCCACGTCCTACCAGTTCTCTAAGTAGACTCACTATACCGAGGGGCAACAAAGGCTGGAACTATTCCTGTCAAAAATAAGGGACCCATTTCTCATCCTAGGAGTTAGCAGGTATGATAGAGTCCCCTCTTTATCTGTTCTCTCTGACTTTCTACTACTAAGTAGCACTTCTGCTATTCTGAAATTGATTCTGATCAGGCGGAAAAGCCCTATCTTATTAGTAAGCTAGCGCCCTGCAATCTTTCTAAAGCACTAATGAGCAAGAAAAGGCCCCTTACGATAGATAGGATAAGGCGCCTTCAGTAATATTATAAGGTATAAGGCGCTTCTTTTTCAAAGTAAAGTTTCGCGACACCTGGTTTAGATCAGAGCAGTAGTCTTTACCTTATTACTTCCCTTTTATTTGAACCTGTGTCCTTTTTCTTGCTATCCTCGAAAAGCTTCTCCCCCTTTTCCTTCCCAACCTCCTACTTTTTAGAAGTAGAACAAATTTCTGCTATCCCATCATCCAATAAGTCATTAATAGTTGGAGCTTTGGGCACCGGGTATATAGTAAGAAGAAAACGAAAAAAAATACGACCAACCACATCCGTCCTGGTCGTAATAGATTGACTTTCATGCTCATTCTTGCTCTAGCATTAAAGTTACATTTCAGGGAAGGACGACGTACCATGATACTTTCTATTTTGTCGAGCCCTACTTTTGTCTCTGGTTTGATGGTTGCACATACTAAAAATCCGGTACATTTTATTTTGTTTCCCATCCCTATCTTTCACACAACGTCCTAGGCATAGGAGATCGAAGCAATAGGGAACTCCTAGATGATGTATTTATTCTTGGACTGCGGTTCTCAATCTAAACAGCACCCCTGAACCAGAGCTAGATCTCAACCAACCTTCGGCTCCGACGCAGGCTCAGGAGTCAGCCTTTGGGTTTCGAACTCCATATGTAGAAGGAGTGTTGTTGTTTGCAAGGTCTCGATCATTTACATGGACCCAATTTTCATTCCATTTGTCATACCCCGAGCTTCCAAACATCACATGCATATTGTTTATGCTCTCTTGTTTGTGATTGGTAGTGAGATTAGGGGATATTTAGTGACTAAGAGAGAGTATTTAGTACTTGAGATACTAAACCCAAAACCTTGATTAGGACATGATTTAGTGAGAATTGGAGTTCACATGCAATTGAGTTATTGTTCAAGAGATTGAGGAGTACGTATTGGATCAATTATAATTTTGTAAGCTAGTAGGTCGTTTTTATCTCGAAACCTTGATTAGGACATGATTAAGTGAGATTTGGAGTTCGCGTGCAACTAGGTTGTTGTTTAGAATATTGAGGAGCTCGTATTGGATCAATTTAATTTTTTAAGCAAGTAGACGTTTTTGTCTCGAAAACCGAACCACATGATTTTTATTCTTTTAATATGTTGGGAGTTCATCCATGAGTTTATGGTTCAAATTTGGAGACTTTTTATTTTTCGGAGGCAAGTAGGTCGATTTCTCGGGAGTAATTAGGTTGATTTGTGATTATCAAAAGATTAGTGAAACGATTAGCAAAACTTAGCCATTAAGAAAGAAAATTTCGGCTGCCCTAGAGAGTGACACATGTGAGGGTTAGATAGCATGACAAATCGAAGCTAGAAGCACGACAAATGGATGCATAAAGCACAACCAAAAGGGCTAGGACCTAGTTAGCTCAAGGTGTCGACCACCGGTGGACCTAGGAGGCGACTCACCCAAGCTATAGTGAAAATTTCGGCCATAGGCATGCTCAGCAACTGCTTAGGGTGGTTGGGTGTCGTCGCACTATCGATGTAACCTTTTGAATCACCAAACTAGCCTAGATACGTGTCGCGATGTGACGGACCAGCTTGCCTATAAATAGGGGGGTGGCCGGCCATTTAAACTTACACCATCTCATCCTAAATAGTGAGTTCAAGCTTGAGATTAGTAGTGAAGTGAAATAGAAGCAAGAAGGAAGGAATCAATTAAGAGAAGTTTAGCAAAGATCAAGCATGCTTAGAAGTAAACTTTAGTTGGTTATCTTTGATTTCAATTCAAGTTTTCAAGATGAATCTCTTGTCATTATTATTCTAGCATCTCTTGATGTTATTATTGTTTTTCTATTCTTCCTATTGTTCTTGATGTTCTTTGTGTTCTTGATGAAGAACAAGCTCATCCTTTTGAAAAAGTATCATTTTCAAAGTTCGATTCGTTTTCAAGTTGTTTTTCAAAGCTTGAACATATTTCTTTCGTTTTGATTTGAATACTTTTCGTGTCAAAATTAGTATTTTCTACGTGGTGATTAAGCTGGTTTTTAACCGAGAAATCAAAGTGTTATTTTTGCCTTCACAACATTTTCCTTTGAGAACTGTTTTATAATGTTGTGATGATGGAAACGAGTTAAGGTCTTGCATATCATAAATGAGATGTATGGGCATTGATACGAGACATGCATACTTAACTTGTATGTGGAGAGGAATATTTTGATGTTCAAGTTGTTAGATGTATGCCCTCAAAACCAATCATTTTGCATAATTATGAGATAATTATTATTATTATTAATCACTTGTATATTATTATGGGTACATGCAATGACATTAGATGTCATATTGTTGAGCAATATTGTAGAAAAGTTAGACCAATGATTAATGAATCGGAGGCCGGGAGTATGACTTTTCGGATCCTTGTTGATTCACTTTGTTCTAGACCGAGATACATGATAATGTACAAATAGGTCTACACTCGTTATGCCTCTATAAGATGGAATGATGGACTCCGTCATCGAGGTGGTGACCTTAAGCAGATGAGTGGGTGCAATGTAAGAGTACATGCACTGAACCGGATCAAGTATGAATACCTTCTGGAAACGATCACTGATGTAGAGAATGGTATTCAACACAATTAGCTTATGTTGTCCTTAGACCTGAGAGAGTTATGCAGGTTTGCTTGTTGTGTGCTTGTGCTTTGACTGAATCTTTTGGTGATGATCTTCGTAGATCAAATATTCTAAATAAGGTTGGGCCTTGTACATAGTAAGGGAATTTGTATCATTGCTCAATATGGAATCCACTAGTCTCTTGATGAGGCAGTATATTCATTATGTCTGTATATTATTGGACTCACATAAAACGCTGCCCAGCGAGATTTTGTGAAAAGTGTTTTCACGGTTTTTACTTATTAATATATGAAGTAAATATTTGCGAAAATGCTTTTGGAAAGCTTTGGAAGTCCAACTAGTTACAGACTAAGAATTAAGAATTATATGAGTTAGGGACTTAATCGGTGATATTATTCTGGTCCCATTAGCTCATGTGGAATATAGTATGGTGGAAGGATAAATAAGCATATAATTGTTAGCAAAATGGATTTCACAAAAACAATCTCATTATCTCGGGGGTCAATTGTGATATGTTAATGGACATGATCACAATTTGTAGAAGCCCATAAATTCGGATTATAGAATATAAGGGAGTTTAATGAAAAAGAGTTTTTCATGATGATCCTACGGCCGAGATTTGAGATCCCTAAAGATCCCACGCTATAGCACAGTTGAGTTCTGAGATAGCCATTATAAATAGCTCAGAAACTCATTTGAGGAAGAGAATTCATTTTTCACTTGAAAATGTCTCTCTCTAAAATCTCTCTCAAAGCTATGTGCGTGGATCTAAAGGAGGCAAAACGCTTGGGCTGCTTTGATTCAACGATCGTTTCACTGCGATCTCTCGATTCTAACACAAGTATGGTTAAGATGTTGCATATCATGAACGATATGTATGGGCGTTGACATGAGACATGCATACTTAACGTAATACTATAAAGACGTTACAGTATTGTGCACAAGAGGATGTGTTCATTTGTTGTGACATTCTGACCTCTCCTTTGTACGCGAAAAGATCCTCTTTGAGGATACTGTATTCTACTCTAGGAGTAAGGCCGCAAAATACAGACCACTCTGGGAGTAATGCCGCAAAACATAGAGGTTACTTGTAACCGGTCACTCTGGCCCATTGATTCACTCTGAGGAGTGAGAGGAGTGGTGATTGAGAAATGGAAAAGATCAAAATTTTAAGAATTGAGTCTTTTCATTTACTTTCTTATTCTATTGAGATTTTATTGTGGAATGGTTTCTTCAATATCTTTTATTCTATCTGCTATTCTGTTGTACTAACCGCTGGCTTTACTAAGTCATTTGGACTCACCGTTGTTTGTTAAATATTTCTTTAGCAGATGTATGTGGTTTATTTAGGTGAGTTCACCAAAGCCATTCAACATGGCTTTATCACTCTGGAGCTGACCTTTCGAGTCTATGTCACACGTGACCTAGATGTCCTGATAGAGGGACGAGGACATAGGTGGATCACTCCGCACTCTCGGACTTCGATAACACTGATGATGAAGATTAGAGATCTTCAGTTTTATGCTTTCTTAGTTTCTTTTCTGTAGTAGTTCTCTTTTGTACTATAGTATGTATATTATAGAAAGTTGGTCCTCTTTTGTAATACCTCGGTATTAATAAAAGGTCATTTGTGTGATTTGCTTAGTATCTTGTTGATTTGTCGATCTACCCATAGGCCATAACCTCAGCTTTTATAGCTGTGTTCGTTACTATAAGACAACGCTTGAGGTCTTCATGGTCCAGGCTATTACACCATTTGTGTTTTCATATTAGTGTTGTCAACCTTGGAAATAGTCGAATCGGTACATCTCTTTGCCGGATCTTAGTCGAATCGGTCCAGCTACTGCCACTCCTTCTGGTTGCTGCACCTTAACCCTACCATTTACGCATGTAGGCTTAATGAACTTCAATTCCATGTTAGGACAAGAAATGTCACCTAGAGGAGACATATTCCCATTCCCAGTGTGAAGAGTTCCTCTAACTGCATTAGCGTATCTTCCTTCAGCAGCCACTTCTGGAACAACTCCAACTTGCTTCTGGCCATGACCCCTAGCATGGGCTTTAGAAGTGTTGGGCTTCGACGCCTTCAAGCCCATTGCATCTGTTTCTTCTACGTGAGCACTGCACAACATTAAGGATGAGATAGACTAGCCCAAGCTAGGGCCAACCCAGCCCACTTGGGCCTTACCCAAATTTCCCCTATGGATGCCATTTAAATTCTCTGTTGCCAAATTTGCCACCGTGCCTTCCATATTCCCCTCGTTAGCAAATTAATGACCAGGTTCAGATATGGTGAAGTATCGCATTGAATTCACATTTTCCGTATCGGCCACCTCATTTGAAAGATTGCCTTTCAGATTACACACCCTTTTAGATTGGCAAATAGGACTTGATATGGAAGAATCCTGCACTAAATGACCCCTTATTTTCTTTCCAAGAAACATCTCAAAAGACTTTCTTTCTGGCGCCACTGGTGGTTTTCCAATCTCCACCATACCAGTGGAGGAAAGGGTGGCTTCAAAACTAGAAATTTAATCCAAACTGCCCGAATTGCCAGAAAGCAGCCAAGAACTATCACTTCCTTCCGCAAATGCAATACTACTCTAATGGGATTTTGCTTCAGGTTCGGTAGACGCAGAAACTAAGTCTACACTCTTATGGCTCTCATCCTTAGACGAATTCAAGCCGAATACAGAGCGGAATTTCACCAATTTGGCCAAAAGCTCCTCCCCACGCGCCTTTAAATCCTCAGCACTGCATGCATAACCCATTAACTTGTTGACCAGCGGTATCTCAACCTTAACAACCTGAGCGTTGTAAATATTAGGCATTTTGCCGGGGGGAAGCTACATCCAGTATCGGACCAATGATTTGAGGGAATGGGGCACAACAAAAGCAACCTGACTTATCTAGATAGGAGGAGCTAGAAGGGATCACCCTTACTGACACACATAAATGGAGCGATTGAGGTTTTGTATTCTAGCCCTTATTAGACACCTTATGATTGATAAACTCACTACGGGAAGCCCAAACCATGCCTAGATATGAGAAAAGCTACGGAGGAGAGAGGCTCAATAGAATCAATCTTTTTACTACCGATACGATTTATGTTTCTTCTTCATGCTTTGACTCTTGCTACAAGAATTAACTCATTTAACTGAGGTTGGGGGAGTTCCGATCTGGTACTAGTAATAGCCCTCCCTCTATCCTCCGGATGAGGCATGCTCCAACCCTTGGATCCGTAGGAGATGTTAGAATTAGCGAAAAATTGATCCCACAGTCTTACCCACAATTAAGCAGTTTAGGATCTACCACTAAAGAGATAATATGCTTACTTGTGAAGACGAAAGTTTACCGTGTTGGCAAATCTGGTCCCAAAAGCCGCCCAATTATCATATTTTTAGGCAGCCACAAGTTTTCCCCAGAGGACCGAGGAAAGTCTCATTTTTAGTGTAAGGGTGATTTCGGTCTTTTGTGAGTCTTTTTTCTAGCATAAAGGACAAGACAGTTGGTTCGTCCAACTTCGTTGTGGGTCAGGGTCTGTCTAGTCGTAAAGGGCAAAAATGGACTAAATGGCTTATAGAAAAGGCCTCGGTGGAGGTTAATCAGGAGAGACGTCGGGGAAGGAAGACCTTTGCTTGAACTTTGCCTGTAACTAGAACTACCAATAGCTATGGCGACTACAGCTACTCGGATTGGTTCGCTATCGAGTCAAACCTAGCTTTTTTGGCTAATTGGCATGGTGTTGTGTCCTTGAACACCGACAGTCTCACTGTCGCTAGAACTTACAACTATTAGAATTTTTTCCTCGAAGCCTTGCATTGACCACCCAAGCCGTATACCTAAGAGAACTAGCTACAGGAGCTAGCCTATAGGCCACAGTTGGAACTTCCCTTTCCATAGAATCATAAGAAAAAGGATGCCCTGGCTCTTTGCTCAAATCAATTGGAGATGTTACCTCGAGCCCACACCCAACCGGAAATAAAAACGAAAGATTCTAAATCACAAGAAGAAAGATCTACTTAAGAAAGGCCCATACGTGGGAAGGGGGCTGGTTTGCTGTTGTAGGCAACCAAATTAATAAAACCTATGCTCCTAAAAATACATGTAGTTGTGCGAGTAAGGATCATTCCCATGGGGAGTGTCTAGCCTAGTTTTATGCTACATGAACAAGGATTGGGGGGGATTTGAGTATAACGAAAACAATTTAAAGAAAAACGACTAAGAAACAATTCAAATTAAAATATCGAAATCAATCAAAAGAACAAACCTTGGTCTAGGTTAACATCCACCATCAGAATTTTACAACTGATCATCGATGCAAGCATATATCAATTCACACTTTTAATATTCACTGCTGGATCTATTTTCCTATCTCTCCTTAGTCGTAGTTAATTAGAAAACAAGCGATCTAATTAACTCTAACTACTAAACAACCCAAGACAAGCGCTAAAGGTTTAATCGAGTAGCAGCCTTAAGAATTAGAGAGATCGATGAAGCTAAACAACACAAGCACAAGTGGTTGCATTTAATTTAGTCGGTCGTTCTTCGTAAGATCTAATGATTTCTGACGCAGCAAATCATTAAATCTTAGTTGCTTCACAAATTAGAGGGATCAAACAATTACGGATTTGATATCTAACCCAGCATTAGATTGAAACAAATAATAAACTAGTAGGCCTCCTAGTTATTAAATGAGACAATCATGAAAAGGCATAGGAGAACATCCAATACTCAAAGCATAAATTGAACAATGAAAATAAATTAGATCTCACAGTTTTACTGATTCCGAGGCTTCCGTTTCCCTTCAACCAAGTATAAAAATTTAGCCACGTAGGGCCATGATGAAAACTCGAAGGAGAAGTTAGAAAAGAGGGGAGAGAAAGGCGCTGGTTTAGAAGTTTTGTACTTCTCTTACCCGTTCATTACCAGTGCTGCAACCCTAGACAATCTCTCCAATATATTCTAAAACTATAACAATATCCAAATCTGACTATTTAAGGAAAATATTAAAAATAAAATAGAGACCTAATAAAACTAAGAAAGTGGCATCTTCCTCTGGAATTTTCGTGCACCAGGTCTGGAAACTTCCCAAAATTAACAGGTCAGATCCGCATATCAGAATTGCAATCCACGGAATGTTCCAGAACGTCAACAGTGCAGGTGACGTAACTTCAAGCCGTATTTCTTCCATCATGCAGCCAGTATCTCTCAAAACTCAAAGGAAAGTTGTAGATCTTTTTCTTGGCGTTCCATAGCATCTTGAATCATCTCAATCAGAGCTTGGATGAGAGAGTTATGCCCAGATTACGAAGCGATGTCGAAACTGTCCAAAATCGCCCAATTAACTTCGTTTTGCACTTAATGCCTCCATTTGTATCCTAAATCAAAACATAAGAATAATGAGTACATTTAGGCACCAAATAAGTATAAAAGACTAAACATTAAGGGAGAAAAATATGACATTTTGCATTCTCATCAAATTCCCCCACACTTAACTTTTGCTCGTCCTTGGGCAAAACTCAAATTCACTTTCCCAAAAACACCAAGGTTGCAACGCCATCAACAAAGAACAACCAAGCTCTTCAAAACTCATAACATATCATGAACAAACATT
>CM025855.1:16808646-16916146 GCA_003952965.2 Morella rubra | reverse complement strand
TGATTAAGCCGGTTTTTAACTGAGAAATCAAAGTGTTGTTTTTGCCTTCGCAACATTTTCCTTTGAGAATTGTTTTATAATGTTGCGATGATGGAAACGAGTTAAGGTGTTGCATATCATAAATGAGATGTATGCGTTGATATGAGACATGACTTGACACTTTTCGTACAAGTGTTGTTAAGGTTGATGTTCAAGTATGGTTAAGGTGTTGCATATCATGATGATATGTATGGGCGTTGACATGAGACATGCATACTTAACGTATTACTATGAAGACGTGACAATATTGTGCACAAGAGGATGTGTTCACTTGTTGTGACATTCTGGCCTCTCCGTCGTACGCGGAAAGATCCTTTGTTAGGATAACTCACTCTGGGAGTTTGAGGCCGTATTGTACTCTGGGAGTACTGCTGCAAAGATACGGAAGGTTACTTGTAACCCGTCACTCTGGCCAAGTGATTCACTCTGGGAGTGAGAGTAGTGGTGATCGAAATTGAAAATGGAAAAAGGAAAAGATCATTTTTGAGAAAACTGAGTCTTTTCAATTACTTTCGTATTCTGTTGAGATTTTATTGTTGAACGGGTTTCTTCAATATCTTTTATTCTATCTGCTATTCTGTTGTACTAACCGCTGGCTTTACTGAGTCATTTGGACTCACCGTTGTTTGTAAATAATTTCTTTAGCAGATGTCTGAGGTTTATTTACGTGAGTTTATCAAAGCCATTCAACATGGCTTTATCACTCTGGAGCTGACTTTCCGTGTGTACGTCACACATGATCTAGATGTCCTGATAGAGGGACGAGGACATAGGTGGATCACTCCGCACTCAGATAATTACATCAATATCTCAGACTTGATAACACTGATGATGAAGATTAGAGATCTTCGCTTTATGTTTTTCTTAGTTTTCCACTGTAGTTTACCTTTAGTATGTACATTATAGAAAGTGGTCCTCTTTTGTAATACCTCGGTATTAATAAAAGGTCCTTTGTGTGTTTTGCTTAGTATCTTGTTGCTTTGTCGATCTTCCCATAGGCCGCAACCTCAGCTTTATAGCTGTGTCCATTACTATAAGACAACGCTTGAGGTATTCACGGTCCGGGCTATTACACTATGCATCTTTGTGAGACCCCAACCTTATTTATTTCTTTCATTTTTAAGAATTATGACTCCTTAAGTTTGTATTTCTGCTAATTATTATTATTACTCTAATTTTTGAGAGAGGCATGCTAATGGGGTGATTTAATCTAATTTTAACTAAGATTATTAAGTTACAATATTTGGATTGGAAGAATTTAATATTCTCTAAATTCTTAAGAATTTGGAAGAATTTAATTGGAAGAATTTAATTAGGGCTTTAACCTTGAAAATGTGTGAGACATAGGGTTTATAATGGGATGGCATGATTTGGAATTTATATGGTAGCAGAAAAAAAAGAAAAAGAAAGAAAAGTGGAAGAGGGGAGAATCACGTGAAAGAGGGAAGAAGAGAAGAGAAATGGGGGGCAGCCTTGTCTTTTCACCCCCAAGCCCCCTTTCACGTCTAAACCACCCCCACCCCCTCTCTTGCCGCATTATTCACTTCCCTTGCCCTAAACCGCACATTTCACTTGCCTAAGACACCCACCGAAGAAGAAGAAGAAGAAGAAGAAGAGAAAAGAAGAAGAAGAAGAAGAGAAGAAGAGAAGAAGAAGAAGAAGAAGAGAGGAGAAGAAGAAGAAGGAGAAAGAGAAGAACATCAAGGTAAAATCCTTGCTGGCCGAAAATCATTACCCCATCTCTCCATTTCTTCTTGTTTTCTTGTAATGGTTGGTTGTTGTTGGTAGTTGTTTAGGTTGTTTTCTCCTTGTGTTCTTGGGTGTTTAGTGTAGATTTGCTAGTATTTAAGGGTAGTATAGATCTTACATGAAACATGGGGAATATGGCCAGATCTGGAAATCCTACTCAAGAGAAACCATTTATGAACCCTAAGTGTTTGATAAAAAGCTTGAAAGAGGGCTGAAATTGGTTGGTGTGTGTATGGCCGAATTTATTGGCTTGATGTGTTAGGTTATGCATGTTAACAAGAACCACCAAGCCCTAAGATATATGTTCAGATCTGAAAATATGCAAGAGGACCAATAATGCACCTTAGGTGTTTGATAAAAAGTCCAAGAAATGGGTAAATGCAATAGTTTAGCTTGATGAAGATGGAATCTTGGTTTTGTTGTAAACTTTGAATTGGAGTTGTATAAGAGGGAAGAATGTGAGAGAATGGTTGCTGTTATGGGATGTTAAATTAGTCTTGGATGATTGTTGGTGACATGAAGAGATTAGGGTTTGGTTGTTGGAGGATGGGAAGGTTGAGAAGATTATTGTTGTTGCTGGAATTTAACCTCTGCAGATTTCAAGACTCGAATTTGGAGTGTGTTCTGATGCACTTGTGCTTATCCCTTGATCTTAAGAGGATCCTAGATCGTAGACCTAGGAAATAGGAAGATTTTAAGCCATACCTTGGATGATTCCGATAACTATCGAGTGAGATATGCGTTGTTTAAGGCCCGGACGTCAAGCTGCCAGCAGCCTTGCACGTCCGGAATGTCAGCCCATTTCGGATGTCTTTTGAAGGATCATGTTAAGTCCAAATTTTATGAGGTTGGTTTTGAATTTTAAGTTTAAGAAAGAGGAACATTTTAAGATAAATTTCGTGTGATTTAGAGGTAAAATGAATGAGTTGTAGTATTTTGAAAACGGAGGGCCGAGCTGGAATCAGCGACAGCATTGTTGTAGGATTTTCGCCTAATAAGAAGTGTTTGTAAAAATGTATGGAAAACCTGCTGTTGTGAATTTTACCCCCAATATTACCTATGAAAGCTGAATATTTCAAATAAATTTCATGTAATTTGGAGCCATGATTTTTAAGTTATGAATTTTTAAGTTGGAGACGTCGGGGCTGCCCGCTTTGACGTCCGCAGCAGCTTGTATTTTCGGGTGAAGGTTTTGAGTAGCAAATGAGCTTCAAATTATTTAAAATTTTGATATGTTATGAAAATTTGTGTAAGGATCAGTTTAGAATCCAATTTTATGGCTTCGGCATCCTTAGAAGAACAATTTCATTATAGGGTCACCATTGATACGTCAAACAATATGGGTGGCGATTTTGTATGATGAGTTGTGAATAATTGAGTGACTACTCTATACATTTAGTAAGCCTATGAATAACTTTAGTATGAATCAATTGTAGGCAAGGTGCTGCCATTCGCTCAAGTGGACGGAGGTAAGTGGAAAATTACGTTTTTCCGAAAACTGGAATGATACACAGCATGAAATATTTATGAATAAGCATACAAGCATGCATGAGCATTTGCATGATTTTCTTGAATGAAAAAGAAATTTTATGCAAATGAAAGCATGAGGATGAGGATATTTACTCATTATCAAGCATGGCATTATCAAGCATGACATGACATGAGCATTTGCATAAGTTTTTTGTGCAAATGAAAAATGATAAGTATGTTATCACAAGTCAAGTTAAAGGACTAAATAAGACGGTCGGTACCGTACCAATAAGATAGGACATCCACTCCGAAGGACGAATGCGAGAAGGATGGATGACTCCTAAGGGGCACCCACTCCGAAGGACGAATGAGAGAAGGATGGGTAGGTCCCGAGGTATGTGCAATCACACCGAAGGATGCTTGCAAGAAGGTGTGAACCTCCAAGGGTTGAGTTTAGCCATCAGGCCTGGGGCCACAACAAGGGTTAGCTCAACCAAATGATGTGTTCCCAAGGGAAAAAAAAAAGGGAATAGTTTCGAAAGGAACGCACAACCCTGACTTCAGGGGTAAATGGAGCGTGATAAGTAGCCGAATTAAGAAAGAAATATTTTCAAGCAAGAAATGTTTTTTTTTAGGATCAAGTACGTGTCTCATGCATATGCAAGCATCAATGTGCATCCATGATTTATGCAAGACATGCATTATTTATTGCATATAAACCCTTACTGAGTCTTTCGACTCACAGTTTTAAATTGTACATTCCAGACAACATTTCAGGCGGGGACATCTAGAAGAGGGACTGACGAGAATGCCCTCTTCCCTTTTGTTATTTCATTAAAGGACTAGATATAATTTTTGGAAAGAGCCGACATGAGCCTCCGTGTGTGGTGGTCATGGGTTATTCGGCCTAGTAAAGTTTAAGATTTTTAACCGATTGGTATTTTGAGACTGTTTTGTAATTAATTACTTCAAGTCATTGATCAAGATGCAAGTATTAGAAATAGGATCCCAAGTTCCGTATGCGCGTTAATTGCTAGTTTTAAATTGTAAAAAAAAAAAAAATCCGCTGCAAGAATTTAGTACGTTCGCTGGAGTGTTCCTTGTTGGGAATGCTCGCGGCTGTCATTAGCCTCGATGAGCTAGCGTTCGGGGCGTGACAAAGTCCCCCTTCCTTGGATGCTCTCCCACTAAACTTCTCAGCAAATTTCCAAGAGATCTATTCACACTTCAGTTTGTCCATCAGTTTGAGGATGGTAAGCACTAGAGAATTGCAAACGAGTCCCCAAAAGTTTCCATAGTGTCCTCCAAAAGTGACTAACAAACTTCACATCACGATCCGAAGTAATGGTCTTTGGAACACCATGTAGACGAACAACTTCTTTAAAAAATAAGGCAGCGATATGAGATGCATCAGTAGAATTCTTACATGGGATAAAGTGAGCCATCTTGGAGAAACGATTAACTACCATAAATATGCAATCAAACCCGTGCTGTGTTCTAGGCAAACCAAGAACAAAATCCATTGATAAGTCTTCCCAAGGAGCATTAGGGATTGGTAAGGGTTGATAATAACCAGCGTTTTGAACTCCTCCTTTGGCCTTTTGACATACTAGACAGTTTTGCACAAATCTAGCAACATCACGCTTAAACGTAGGCCAAAAGTACCGCAACTTCACAAGAGCTTCAGTTTTGTCTCTTCCAAAGTGTCCACCAAGTCCTCCGCATGCAATTCTTTAATGACAAATAACCTCAAAGAACCCTCCGGCAAACAAAGTTGGTTGCCTTTGAAGAGATAGCCATTGATCAGCAAGTAATCTCTTCTCTTCTCATCATTCAAATCTTGCAATACTTTTGAAAAGAAAGGATCTGAAACATAATATCTTGGTAAGAGATCAAAACCAGTGATTTCATAAGATAGAGTTGTCAACAAGCTATGTCGTCGACTCAAAGCATCAGCAACTTTGTTTGATGATCCAGCTTTGTGTTGTAGAACAAAAGAGAACTTCTCAAGGTATGAAACCCAGCTAGCATGACAAGAATCAAGCTTCTTTTGTCCCTTCGAGAATCTCAAAGCTTCGTGGTCAGAAAAGAGAACAAACTCCACACCAATGAGATAATGTTCCCAATGTCGTAAAGCTTGTACAATTGCATATAACTCCTTATCGAAGGTTGAATATTTCAACTTTACATCACTGAGTTTCTCACTGAAATAAGCAACAGATTTTCCTCCTTGCAAAAGAACAGCTCCTATGCCGACATTTGACGCATCACACTCCACTTGGAATGGCTTAGAAAAATCCAATAGTGCTAGAATTGGTGCTTCAACAAGTTTGGACTTCAACTCTTGAAAACTGCTTTCAGCCTCATTGGTCCACTGAAATTCCTTCTTCTTTAGAACATCCATCATTGGGGCAACAATGGTGCTGGAATGTTGAATAAATCTTCTGTAGAATGAGGCCAAACCATGAAAGCTTCTCACATCGGTTAGGCTTTTAGGTGTAGGCCAATCAAGAATAGCCTTTACTTTCTCATCATCCATCTTCATGCCATCTGCACTCATGACATAGCCTAGAAATACGACTTGATCAGTCATGAAAGAGCACTTATTAAGGTTCACATAGAGCTGATTTTCATGAAGTACTTGGAAAACATTGGAGAGATGTTCCAAATGTTGCACTCTATCCTTGCTGTAAATTAAGATATCATCAAAATACACCACAACATACTTGCCCATGAAGATCTTCAATACTTGAGTCATAAGTCTCATGAAAGTACTTGGGGCATTGGACAATCCAAATGGCATAACCAGCCATTCATACAAACCATCCTTGGTTTTAAAAGCTGTCTTCCACTCATCACCTTCTCTAATTTTGATTTGGTGATAACCACTTCGCAAATCAATCTTAGAGAATACTTTAGCATCAGCAAGTTCATCAAGCATATCGTCAAGTCTAGGAATAGGAAATCTATACTTGATTGTAATCTTGTTAATAACTCTACTATCAACACACATTCTCCATGTTTCATCCTTCTTAGGAGTTAAAAGAGCTGAAACCGCACAAGGACTAAGGGATTCCCTAATCAGCCCTTTTTTCAACAAGTCAATTACTTGTATTTGTAATTCAGCATGTTCACTATGAGGCATTCTATAATGAGGCAAATTAGGAAGAATAGCACCTAGAGTGAAATCAATTTGGTGCTGAATGTTTCGAAGTGGTGTAAACCACTAAGAAGCTCATCAGGAGCAAGGCCATTGAATCTGTCCAACAAGTCTTGAACTTCATTCGGAACCTCCTTTGCAACTTCTTCACTTCTATCCACAGCAACAAGAGCATAAATAATGTCTTTTCCCTTATAGGATTCTTCAAACTCTTTATAAGATAATAAACTAATCTGATTTGAAGAAGACACGCTTGATGGAACATCTTTCATAGGGGACAGCACATACTTCACACCATTGTGGATAACGGTGCAAGTGTTTCTTCTCCCATCATGGTAAGCACTCCTATCAAATTGCCAAGGTCTGCCAAGAAGCAAATGGCAAGCATCCATGGGCAACACATCACAATAAATCTCATCTTCATACTTGCCAATGGAAAACTTTACTTTACTCCTTTGTGTCACCATGATTTCTCCACCCTTTTTGAACCAAGAAACTTTGTAAGGCTTTGGGTGACGCTCATAAGAAAGTTTCAGCTTTTCTACCATCACCTTTGACACCATATTTTCACAACTTCCCGAGTCAATCATCAAGATGCACTTCTTTCCATGGGAAAGACAATAGGTTCTAAAATATTATGCCTCAACCATCTATCATCTTCTTGAACAGTCATGACTCGTTGGATTACAAGGCTTTTTGCATCACAATCACCTTCACAATATTCTACATCCTCATCCTCAGCTTCTTCATCATAGATTGGCTCTTGATCCACATCTCCTTCTTCTTCCAACAAATGCAATTCAGCTTTCTTCTTTAGACATTCATAGGATCTATGCCCAATTTCATTACATCTGAAACATTTATTGGAAAATGAATCGGTTTTTCCATGCTCCTTACTCACTCTACTATGTTGTTGAGCTGGCTTTTGAGGTATAGGAGCCAACTTTCTTTCTTTCTCCTTCACCACTTTCGAACTTTCACCTTTTCGGTATGAACTCCATTTCATTTTCTCCTCTGCCTTTAGTGCCTTATGGTATGCTTCCTCTAGAGACGAAATGAATGCATCATAAGCTTACCCTTGAGATTATACTTCAGCCCATTGACATATCTTGCCACCAATTGATCATCGGATTCTTGCAAATTCACACGGCTCATAAGCTTGTAAAATTGCTCCGCATAAGCACCAACAGATTGCTCCATTCGTTGGTGTAATTGATGGAACTTTTGGTAGAGAGTTTGAGAATAGTCTAAAGGCAGAAACTTCTCATCAAGCTTCACCTTCATCTCAGCCCAGATATTGATTTTGGAATTCCTCTGCGATCTCTACTTCGTTGATATTGCTACCACCAAATTAGAGCATGACCCTTCAACTTTGTAGCAACGAACTGCACCTTTCTTTTGTCTGAGAGATCTTTCCATTCAAAAAAAGCTTCTAAAGATGCCATCCAATCACAGTACTCATCTGCATCAAGCTTCCCATCAAAGTCTTGCACATGAACTTGGATGCTTCGATCATTGTTTTCTAAAGCACGAGCCAAACTTTCCATGGACCATTAAGTAGCAACTCTTGGTTCAATGAAAGAACTAGAAGAAGATGAATGGTCATCTTGGTTATTGTCATCTTCGAAGAAGACATTGCATGCACTTTCCCGACTCCTATGGCTTCGAGTTGGTGAAGTTTGAAGATGCTGAAAAAGTTCATTCACCATGTTTGTAAGTGTTTGATTTGATTCCCTTAATGCCGCAAGTTCAGCTTGTACATCATCACGCTCTATATTTCTTTGACGTCGTGGAGGCATTGTGAAAGCCAGAAGATACAAAGAAGATAGAAATCTCAAAATTATGAAGAAGCAGAAAAGAAACCCAATCACCACAGTAGGAAAACTTGCTCTGATACCAATTTGATGCAGACTGGGATCTGCAAGGCTTGGCAAAATCCGAAAAGGATTGAGCCAAGGGAAGGGATAGTCCTGGGATGCCACTCGACCAGGGGTAGCGGAAGCCACTCAACGCTACTAATCGCGGATGCCACTCAACGCGACCAAGCCACTCGCTTGATTGGTAGGAGGATGTCACTCAACTCTTAAGCAAGAAATATACTTGCAAGAATTATATCTTTGAATCAAAAGTTCTTCCTTAGTATTTTGGATAATCACTCATATATAGAGTTCATTACATCAAGGTCAAGCTAGAAAAAATGGAATAATAAAGTCTAGACAATTCCAACACAAAAGAAATTAAATGCACTTTGAAAATTCGCTGTCTGTTGCCATTCCCGACGTCTAGTAGTAAAAATGTCATAACTTTCTCTAGGAATCTTCAAATGATATGAGGTCAAGTGCATTTGAAACTAGAGATGTAGATCTTTCCAAAATATATTGCACGCTGACTAAATCTTCGTAAATCAGTTCCAGCGAGGTGCAGATTTGTCCGAGATGCACATGTTACTTTGTTACCTTGGCCCGAGATACAAGTGTTGCTTTGTTACCTCGGCCCGAGATACAAGTGTTGTTTTCCCAGGATAGTTATGCTGAGGTGCAAGGGATGCTCCTGCATCGAAGTGCTTGGAATCTTAATACATGAATGATAGAGATACAATTATCCGACATTATATTCGCAATTGAATTTAAAAAATACTCATCTAATTTTTGTTGCGTATGCTTTCTAATTATTGAGCCCTTTTTCTTAATTAAAGAATTAAAAATCTTTATTCTTTTATGAAACTAATTTGAAGAA
The DNA here is from genome assembly GCA_003952965.2 of Morella rubra. Taxonomy (NCBI): domain Eukaryota; kingdom Viridiplantae; phylum Streptophyta; class Magnoliopsida; order Fagales; family Myricaceae; genus Morella; species Morella rubra. The sequence continues at coordinate 16,906,992 of CM025855.1, read as the reverse complement.
TTAAACATGCATTTTATAACTAAATAATAATTCTACCCTAGATCCTCAAATAAAGGCCTATTGGGCCTTCTTAGACCCTACTGGGCCTATCCCTAAAGTTTTAACAGTTTTGGGCTTGTTTAGGATTAACGGGCCTAAAGTCCATTTGAGCCCCTAAGTCTACTCAATTTGGACTCAAATTTGGGCTTCCCCATCTAATTTTCATGCTCTACACAGCCATATAATTATTTTCCTGTTTGGAAATTTTTACCCTAACATTTTATGTGAAATGTTGAAACTACCCTTAGAGAGCTCCAGGGGCATTTTCGACCTTTCCTTACATCATTTTTGGCTGATATTTTTACAGCGATGTCCTGATTACTTATACATACTATCTAGAAAGTTTCATGCAAAAATTCAAAGGATAAAAATCCTAACTATTTGGGCAGTGGCCATTTTTGGATAAAAACCCTGACTAAATGTTCTTACACTTAACGAATCTTGCATATAGATACTTTGAATCAATGATCTATCTAACACACTCATGTAAATGAGCTCACAGTGCACATAATGTGAGAGATTCTCAAAGAAAATGAAGGCAAACAATAATCATTTTCACAATTCCATCATGAACATGTATTTGATATCATTTACAAGCCTTTAAGTACCAATATTCATCTTTGAGCTCTCAAGCTCCTTTCCATGGCTTTACTTGGCCTTCTTTTCATCAAAGACTTGTACTTGCCATTCGGTCATCATCAAGATCTCCATTGATCAACATATTACAACAAGTGCATGAAACATGCATCATCAAGCTAGGGATTACATATGCAATTCACCCATCAACTCCAATGGCCAACCTGTGGCCTGTAGATCCCCAAAAACCAAGTTTTTAGCCACTGATATGGTTTATAATACAACCCAAAATCTCTTTGAATAAACACAGTTTACATAGAAACCTTTTCTTGCAAAATAATCAAAGAAAACCTGATGCTTTCAACATGCAAATACTCCTAACACCTAATCTCATATTAGGAACCAGATTTATGCATTTCTTTCTTGCATTTAACGTATAAAGCATGATTTTTATTAAAACAGGAAGCCTAAACAAGTGCAAGCTTCACTAAAATACTAAGATCTTCCCATGCCGAGATACCAAGATCTACCCCTTGCCTTTCTCTTTCTCCTTCACCTCCCTTTTCTTCTTCTTCTTCTTCTCCTCTTTTTTCTTCTTCCTTCACCTTCTCCGACTGCTCACTCTCCTGTCTCTCTTTGCTCACTTGATCGACACACACTAAGGCCGTAGCAGTACATGGCTTGGTTGGTTTTTCTTTAAAAAACCAACCAAGTCATGATTTAGTCCAAGGGAGCTGCAAGAAGCAAGCTCCTTGGCTGGCCAAATGAGCGGCAAGAGGGCAGAAGATGCCAAGTGGCATCGCTCCTCCTTTCTAGGCAATCATGAGAGCTCACAAAATCACTCAAAAATCCCCCCTAGCTCTTGTCGACTGGACTAAAATTTCACACCATGATACATGCTAAAGGACAAGGAAATGAGTCAAGGGAATGAGACAAGAAAATGAGACAAAAGTCAGGGGAGTTAGGAGAGCTTGCCATGTGACCTAGGGAAAAGAGAGAGAGAAAAAAATTAGCCAAAGGTTAGATTTCCATGCTCATTAATCACCTAAAGTTAGGAAATGAACAAGCTAATAAAAATATTAAACCTAAGTTAGGAAAAAAGATGTAGAAAATTAGTCAAAGAGATTACAATGGTTAATGATGAGAAAAACTTCAGATTGCTCATAGGACATTATTAAAATTTTAAGAAATGAGCAAGGAGAAAAGAAAATGAATTCAATACAACATTAATATATACATCCGAAAATAAACAAGGCATCATAATGTAAATTTTAATAATGAAACTAAATTATGTACTAATTGATCAATTTAATATAAATGAAATATATAAAATGCAAGAAATGAAAATGCACAAAATATTAACTTATCAAGATTATAACAAAATGCAAATACTTAGCTAGATAATAGGATAATTGAAATGTTTAGCAAGAAATTGAAAAAAAAAATCAATTGTCAAGGAAATCAACAAGACTAGAAAATCATAACTATTGTCATTAATTAACTTAAATAGTTGAAATTAATGAGGGGGTATCAAAAAATAGTGTTAAATTGCATTATAGGTGTCAATTATGCTATTCATTTTTGTTTGTCTAAGAATATCCACCTCAATTGCAATATTCAAAAGCATTTGAGTTAAAAAGCTTTGACTTTTGAAAAAAAAATATTATGATGACAACCAAACAAAAGGGAGTAAACGTGAATTCTGTGAAGTGGCAAAGTGAAGGAAAAATAAAAATGAAGGAAAGAGATTTGGTGTAGTGGGAGAAACGTGACAAAAAGGAAAAAATTTGGAAGAAATAAAAAAAAACTGCCACAAGAATTAACCAATGGAGATTGGCGTTACTAACAAGGTTGGGGGTAGGATGGTCTTTTCCTCCCCAGCACCTTGTTTCACACCATCCTCCCCCCCCCTCCCCATTTTCTTTGTTTTTGTTTCCTTTGTCACTCACACAAACAAACAAGAGAGGAGGGAATGTTGCAGCCGAGAAGAAGTAGAAGAAGAAAGAAGAGAAGAAGAAGAAGAAGAGAAGAAAAAGAAGGAGATTCGCCGTGTAGTGCTAGGGGGGTTCAGTTGCAGCAGGGAGAACCAAGAGAAGCCAAGGTAAGGTGGTTGCTCTTTTTGATGAAATTTTTATGGGAACCGTGGATGTCATTGTGAATTTGTTGGGGTTCTATTGTTATTTTCTACACTTTGCATGTTAGGATTGGAGCTTTTTTTAGCCGAAACTTTTCTATCCTTAAGCTAGGATATTGGAGTTGATTTTAAAGGTATTTATGGTGACTTGTTTCTTGCTTTGAGAACCTGATTTGGTGTCCACAACGTGATATTTGTATGTGAGGAATAGCAAGGAAATAAAATTCTGTTGGTGGAAGAGAGTTTGTGATGAATAGTTTGAGTTAGAGTTACATTATTATATAATTTTTCAGAGCTCAATGATTGTTGAAGTTCTAATTATTATAGGTATGCAAATCTTTTTAGAGATGCAAAGGAAGGAGAGAAATGGTGTACAAATAAATTGGTTGATAGTAAACAGGAAGATTGGTGTTGAAGGTTAATTAGGAGAAATGTTAGTTTCTGCATAATCGGTGCTTTGCAATCTTTGGGCTATGAAAGTTGTTGAAGAAGTTGTTGGAGAGTGATACAAATGTATACAATTGCAGGGGCTAAAATTATAAGGAGTACAACTTGAAAATTTAAAAGGAGATGATTATGATTTCTTTTCTGCAGAAAGCAAAAGAGGAGCAAGTTAGAGAGAATATATCTTGTTTGAATGTTGCAGTAAATTTAATGTGAGGATAGCGTAACGAACGATTTTGATCCTAGAGGTTTTATAGTAAAGTTATAAGTTCTGCCATATGAAATACATCCATGTTTAATGTTCGAAAGCAAGGAGTTCAAGAGGTCTGAGTTGTGGACATGTTGCTGGAATTTTTGTGCAGAACCTTAATTTGATGGAAATCTTTAAGCTTTCTATAGAATTATAAGTTACCCACTCTGTTTTTATGTTTGATGTTATTAGATATAAATCTAGATAGCTATAGTGGGTACTATAAAGATTTATATGAAGACAATTGCTATCATCTAATTAAGCTAAAATGAATGTTTGGAGCTTTCGGAAAATTCTGCAGAAAATTGTCAAAGTATCAAATTTACATAAGTGGATAAATGCTGAAACTTGCTTTGTTGCTGAGGCATTTTGTGTCCTATGGGTGCTGCAAGGTGATACAGAAGTTAGATAGATGCTTGTTTAATGAATAACCAATAAAGTGTTGAAACTAAAGACCAAATGATCAAACTAGTGCATGCTGAAAATTATTTCCTGCAGATCATAAAGCTTGAATTAGGAGTAAGTATTGATATGATTTATTTATCTTTTGTTTTGTAAGAGAATTTTATGTTATAGGCCTATGAAATAAAAAGATTTTAAGCCATACTTCAGGTGATTCCGATAAATATTGAGTAAGTTATGGATTTTTAAAAGTTCAGACGTCAAGCTGTCAGCAGCCTTGCACGTCCAGATTTCTTGCTCATTCCAATAAGATCAAATTTTTATGGTTAGGTCTTGAATTTTAAGTTTATGAAAGAGGAACATTTTAAGATAAATTTCGTGTGATTTGGATGTGTATTGAATAAGTTATGATGTTTTGAAAATCAAAGGTCAAGCTGGAGACAGCAGTACTGTTTACTCTAGTATTTTTTTTTTATCTGTTACGAAGTCTTTTTAAAAATGTAAATTAGTTCCGATTTTTATGAGTCTTATCTTCAAATTTAAGTTTATGAAAGCAGAAAAGTTGAAAAGTAATTTCGTGCAATTTGAAGCTATGTTGTTGAAGTTATGAATTTTTGAAGTTGGAGACGTCGAAGCTGTCAGCTTGGACGCCCTCAGCAACTTGCATTTTCGAATAAATCTTTTGAGTGGCAAATAAGCTCTAAATTACCTGAAATTTTAATATGTTATAACATGGAGTGTAAGGATCATTTTGGCATCCAATTTTAATGGATTCAGCAACCTTAAGATAGAGTTTTACATTGTAGAACCACTGTTTGTTAGTAAAGAAAAATGTGTGATTAATATGATATGTTATTTTGAAATGAATGATTATTTGCTGCATCAAGTAAATCTCTAAATTATTTAAGTGACGACATTAGTATGACTCACTTGTAGGCAAGGCACCACCATAAGCTCGAGTGGATAAAGGTAAGTGAAAAATTATATTTTTCGAAAACTGGAATGATACACAGCATGAATATTTGTCATCAAGCACGTCATGAGCATTTGCATTGATTTTCTCAAAAGGAAGAAAGAAAAATTTTATGCAAATGAAAGTGAGATTTTATGCTATGTTATGATATGTTATGGGGCTAAATAGGATGGTCGGTACCATACCTAAGTATGATAGGTGCATCCACTCCGAAGGACGAATGCGAGAAGATGGATGACTCCTAAAGGCACCCACTTCGAAAGACGAATGCAAGAAGGATGGGTAGTCTGAGGTATGTGCAACCACACTGAAGGACGAATGCGAGAAGGTGTGGACCTCTAAGGGTCGTGTCTAGCCATCAGGCCTGGGGCCACATCAAGGGCTAGCTCGACCAAATGACATGTTTCCAAGGGAAAGGGGAACAGTTCGAAGGGAACACACAACCCTGACTTCAGGGGTAAATGGAGCAATAGAAGTAGCCCAAATAAGATGAAATGACTTTTAAGCAAATTTCAATGTACAAGAGTCTCGTACATAAACATGCATTTATTTTTGCATATATATACTGTCATTCATGATAATGTCAAGTCATGCATATCCCAATTCACTAATCATCCCTTACTGAGTCATTCGACTCATAGTATTTTCAACTGTATCATTCCAGATGATGTTCCAAGTGAAGGAACTTATGAGGAGGATCTAGAACCTGAGGAGGGGGCTGACGAGGGTGCCCTCCCCTAATTCAATTCATGTAGATCCTTAATTTTTTGAAAGAGCTGATATGAACCTCCATAGTGATGTTGTCGTGGTCTATTCAGGCTACAAGATCAACTTAAGACTCTTAAACAACTTATATTTTGGAACCATGATGTAATTATAACTTATTACTTTAAGTTATTGCCTGAAGATTAGATTTCTAAATGTTTCTCTATGCGTGTTATTTGATATAGTTATACATTTTTATTCCGCGTATATTTATTTACATATTTGTGCACTATGTAAGAACATTTGAGGGTCTGCGTGTCAGCTTGCGTATAAGGAAATAAATTTTTGAGTAATTCATATTTTCTGAATTTCTAATAGCATGTTTTTTTTAAAAAAAATTCCGCTGCAAGATTTTAGTTAAGTGCACTGGAGCATTCGTTGTTGAGAATGCTCGTGGCTATCATTAGCCCCCGTCGGGCTAGCATTTGGGGCGTGATACAAACACTAATACCTTTTACACAATCTTTAACAACTTTTCACACAAACTCCAATATCTTTCCTAAAAAAATTATAACAAATATTCTCTCTCCATACTTTTTCACCTAATTCCAATACTTTTTTATTAAACAACTACATCAAATCATCTCTCTCTACACATTTTTACAAACTCCAACAAAAATTAAATATCTTTAAAACTTTTCACCAACTTTTATACAAAAACCTATAAAACTCCAATCTACATAAATATTCATAATTCTATCAAAATCTTAAAAATCTTACAATTTTTTACAAACCGAACATCCCCTAAGAGTTGAGAGAGCAGCGGCGAGGCAGTTAAGAGAGCAACAACGCAGCAGATGGCAATTCAGAGAGCTTGAGAGTTGAGAGAGTCAGAGGACAGAGAGAGAGTCAAGCGAGGGAGAAGGGGTGTCACCTAGGGTTATAACCCTAGATCAAAACGACAAGGTTCTAATTCTATTGATTGAAAGTGTTAAACGGTGTCGTTCTATTTTAAATGGAATGATGTCATTTAAATATTGAAGGAAAAGAAAAACCTAACGGAATCGGATTTTTCGTTGAACCGGCGAAAATGTTTGCTTTCGGCTGATACATACATGCAAAACAACATAAAAATGGCAATAAGTTTGGAGGTATGAAGGGCAACTGTGAGGGAGGAGAAGGCCTGTAGGAGGCCGAAAGGAGTGATGAATACATCAAAACACCATATGTGGCACAGCAAGGAGTGTCAAGAAGAGATGCCATTGGGGCCAAAGTGGCCCATTTGGCAAGACGGCTTGGAAAGCTTGTTAGCTCAGGTGTGCTTTGCACTTGGGGCCTCGAAGCCATAACCATGTGCACGCATGACCAGCAAGCCATGCACGCACGCACTTGTGAGGCCATAGCAGCCCCTTGTGCGCACTTGTTTCAGCAATGAAAGCATAGAACTCAAGGCAAGGAGAACACGGCAAGCAGCACAAGTCATGCGCACCTAATAGCTGTGATAGGGACCCTGGCCTAGACCCCTCACCAACGCCTATCCCCCTCACAAGTAAAGACTTGTGAGTACTCATGTTTAGCTCACGTCTCAAATGATACTCCTTGGCCAACCTAGTGAAGTAGTCAAAAGGGAAATATATCCCGAGTACCATATCAAAATAATAATAATAATAAATAAATAAAGATATTTTTGGTATTTTTGATATATCCGGAGCACCAAACCTGCTCTACTAGCCCAAGCTTCCAGGCCTAACCCTAGTCGTTGATTGCCCCTAACTTGACTGGTCTAACCCAGCACAAGTTAGGTCTAACAAGTGTGAATAGTGTCAGGCATAACCCCAAGCACTATAGCACCCATGCTAGCCCAAGTGTCAGGCCTAATCCTGAACACTGAAGATAAAGGCACAAAGGCCAAAAAGCTCACTTGGAGACTTCTATATCACTTCGATAAATATTCCATGGATGCTTACAAATAGTACTATGGAGGGGTATTTATAAGTCCTCCATGGGCTTGGGTGGCATAAGACTTTCCTTTCACAAGAAAAGCCTTAATTGCCATACAATCAATCCTCCAAGATCCAATTGAGGTTTGAAACGAAAAATCTTGTAAAGATCATGCTTTTTTTCTCAAGACTAGCCCAAAATAAGGACAAATCAATCAAAGATTGATTCCCACTAATTTAGGACACATGGTCGGCCATAAGCTTCCATATAGGAAGCAAAGGTAATTACCAGATGCCTAAATGACTCCTAACTTCAATCAAGGAATCAATCTTTCCAAAATAGGACCAAGATTGTTTCCTTAATTGAATCTCACCAACATGGTAATGTTTGAGAGTCAAAAAGCAATAACATAACACTCCTAATTAGGGGGATTTGGCCATATAGGGATCTCACATGCGGTTTACCCTATATGGCCCCTCCTAGCGACTTGTGGTGGTTCTACCGCCGTGCTCTGCCGCTTCCATCGCTGATGTGAGAATTTATTTCACACATTTGGTCATCATAATTGTGTTGATTTAGAGCATTTTGTATGTGTTTCTTTGCTTAGTTGTCTAGAATTTGAGGTATTTTACATTTACTGAATTATTAGAAATTCTTGGTATTTTGCAGTTTACATGTGTTTGATTAGGTGAAATTGGGCTGATGTGAAGAGGCCAAATTCGGGTTAGGTCAACAAAGCAAAACCCTAGTTAGCCCGGTCTAGGCAAACCAGAATACTGTTTGATCAATCGATTGTAACGGGAGCTACAGACATCGGTTTCAGTTTTGTTTGATTCTCTGGAAAGCTAAGACGAAGGCCTAAAATTTTATGAAGAGCCTGAAACCTAGTTACGCCATTTTGAAGTTCAAAATCCAGCTGGAAGTCGGGGAACAAATCTGCCAAGAATTTCGGGATTCACCAAGTCAATGAGAGGTTGGGGTCCAGCTCACAATGTGAGGCCAACGTGTGTTTTTATTTTAAAGAAAACCTAAACATCTATTAGGTTTTGGTGTGCCGCATGAAACAAGAGGAGGAATAAATCAATTGAAGGATTCATTGGAACTAACAAAGGAAACTTTCCTTTCTCGGAATTCCTGAAACACCCTTCGGTATTTGGAGCATATCTTTTGATATAGAACTCGAATGAGGTCAATCGTGGTGTCTACGAAAAGCTAAGAGAAAAGGCTACAACTTTTGTGTTTTGGGATTTTCCAAAAAAGGAACAGAAAAAGGTGAAAACGGAGCATCAAGTCAGAGGTCGAGGGAAAACTGCCTATTGGAGAACCCTGTTTTAAGGAAACAAAGAGGTTTTGAAGGAAGGAGGGGGGAGAACGACTAGGGCACGAAAAGAAGGAGAGTTTTTCACCACTGGAGAGGAATTCGAAGCTTGGAACAAGGTGAAGAAGACGGAGGCTGAATTGGAGTTTGTCAACAATTGAGATTCTCGATCTACATATAGTTCTTCTTAATCCTTTTATCTTCTCTTCTCTTTGTATAATTTTCATTATGAATTCCAGAGTTGTTTTGATTTATTCTGATTTTGCTATGAACTAATTTCTATTGCTAAGGCTACGATGTAGCCTCCATGACAATTTTGAAGCTTATTACCATGTGATCGAATTTTTACCATTCTTTTTGAAGTATACATCATTGAGTTTAATGCTTTCAATTATCTGGCCAATAGTTGAATGATTTGTTGTGTGCGTGTTAACTCGAGAGATGATGCACGTAGTTTAGCTTCAAATGATGTATGCCATGAATTGAACGAAAGACAGGAATGTGCCAACGTGATTTGTGCGGCTTTTATGAGAAATATTATTAATCTTAATGTGCTCAATTGCTTCTAAATTCGCATAGACATATCGCGGGTTGTTGTATGTTGGGTAATTCTAATTCTACTCGAGAGAGGGTCTTAGATAAATTAGAATATTTCGCCGTCAAAGAGGTTGATAATTGACTGATTGCATGGTTAGGATTTTGGATTTGATTGGTTAGGTGAGTCGGATGCTTAGTGTTTTCTTCTTGGGTGAAATTTTTTTTAAGTTTATTTATTTTTGTTTCTGCAAATTCAAAATCCACCACTTTTCTTGATTTTCAAATAATTTAGAATTAGAACAATTTCAATAGTTAATAGGTGAGTAGTCCTCGTGGGTTCGACATCCTTTCTTATTACTATATTACTTGTTACGATTTCGTGCACTTGCAAATTTTTAACAACAATCGTCACTCCACCGCCATGTATGGTGGTGATATCAAAATGATCCACATGGTCTCCTAAGTTTTTTGAGACCAACCTCCTATGTGCTACTCCATGCGTCGCCGTGTCCAGTGGTCGTGCGGTGCTGCCACCAATCAACTCCTCTTGGCTTCGAGAACCTCCTTGAATCAACCTCCTACGCACTTTTGATTGCACCGTCGTGACCCATGGCCATGTGGTGGCTCTATCTTTATGCTCCTCAATTCCTGAGTTGTCGTGCATTGCCTCTCCATATGCTTCTCGAAAGTCATGCCAAGGCTTGTGGCCTTGCTGGCCCTTGTCTTGTCTTGGCAATGCCGTGGGGCATGCCAATGTGCTACTAGGCGTGTCATGGCTTGGGCCATGGCATGTCATGGGCGTGTCGATGGTGTCGACAAACCTCGCCTCTCCTAGGTCCTGAGCTGGGGTCTTGTCATTCTCCCTTACTTAAAGATTATCCTTGTCCTAAAGGATATGATTTGAATTACCCTTGTCGATTTTCTATAACATAGGGTTTCCTTCCTTTTGAGACAAAACATGAGCCACTTTGTTCTTCTTCCCATTTTGATACACAATCTCATACTCGAATCCCAGAAGTTTCACCAATAACTTCTGCTGCTTTGGGGTCGCAATCTTTTGTCTAAGAGATGTCTTAAAGCTTGCTTGTTAGTCACAATTGTAAACTTCCTACGCAAAAGATAAGGTCTCCATACTTTGACTACATGAATCGCTGCCGACATCTGTCTAGCATAAGTACTCCGAGCTTTCTTCGTTGGAATATAAGCAATAGGCCTTCAGTCATGTGCTAGAACTACTCCAATTCCTTCACCGCTTGCATCGATGTAAAATTCAAAAGGCTTCTTGAAATCTGGCCAGGCCAATACTGATGTCCGAGTCATGGCTCGCTTCAGGTCTTCAAAGGCCTTCCTTACTTCATCACTCCACTCAGAGCCATCTTTCTTCAGCATAGAAGTAAGAGGTTTGGCTATCAATCTATAGCCCTGAACAAACCTCTTTTAGTAGCCAGTTAGCCCTAGAAATCCTCTCAAGGCTATGACATCTTTAGGCAGGGGACAATCCACCGTTGTCTCTATCTTCTTCTGATCAGCCTTCATGCCTTGGCTTGAAATGATGTGGCCAAGGTACTCCAATTCTTCCTACATAAAGGTACATTTGGATCCCTTTATGTAGAAGTGTGCTCTTCCAGAATCCTGAGCACTTTCTCGAAATGCTCCTTGTGTTCTTTTATTCCACCTGAATAGATTCAGATATCATCAAAGAATACCAACACAATTTTCCTCAAGTAGGTATTGAAGATTTCATTCATGGCCGCCTGAAACGTTGATGGGTCATTGCAAAGCCCAAATAGCATCACAAGAAACTCATAACGCCCAGTGTGACTCTTGAAAGCGGTCTTGCATACATCTTTCACTCTGATTTGATAGTATCTAACCCTCAAATCTAGCTTGTAAACACGTGAGCCCCATGTAGCTCATCCAGCATTTCGTCCACTGTAGGGATAGGAAATCTATCATTGACTATAGCTTCATTCAAGGCCCAATAGTCAGTGCAAAATCTCCATGTACCATCTTTTTTTCTCACCAAGAGCACTGGTGATGACAAAGAGCTTGTACTTGGCTTGATCAGCCCACTAGCAAGCATCTTCTCAACTTGCCTTCATTCTCACCTTTCTGAAAGTGAGCATACCTGTATGGAGGAACATTGATTGCCTTGCGTGGATTTTGCAAAGTAATTCGATTATAAAAGTCCCTAGATGGTGGCAAGGTAGTCGATATCTCCAATACTCCTCGGTGCCTTGGCACGACTTCTTTAACCTTCATGGGCAACAACTCTAACTCATCCTTAGATTCTCCCCCAAGATCTTCACATTCTTCAGCTTCCCCATTGTGGTTGCCTCTCACAATAGCAAAGCATTTAGCTCCCACTTTGCAAAGCTTGGTGAACATATCTGCCTCACAAGGCTTTGGTCCCTTCGGCAATAGGGCTGTCCAAACCTTCTTTCCATTGAGCTTGAATTCCATAGTCATCTTTTCATAGTCGGTGACCATTTTACCAACACTCCTTAGCCAAGCATTGCAAAGTACTACATCTAATCCTGCTAAAGCAAGGACATGCAAATCGGCTTCAATCCTCACACCTTGGACATTTAACTTGGCTCCTCGTGCAACATTGTCACACTTCAACTTCGTTCCATTGGCCACTTTGACTTCAAACGGCTCAATCTCTTCTCCGTGTAAACCAAATTTAGTAATAATGTTGGAATTGATAAAGTTATGAGTAGACCCATTGTCTACTATCATGGTTACCTCATTCTTGCCAATCCATACCGTCAACCTCATGGTAGTTGGTGTCTGAGCTCCCAAAATAACATTCAAGCTAAGTTCAGCCTCCCTAGTGTCCTTCAGCTCCTGCTTGATCACATCTTCAATTAGATCATCCTCAGGATCAGCATCAATAAGGTACACCCTTTTGTGACTGCATCTATGCTTTTCCGTCAACTTCTCTCCGCGACGAAAGCATAACCTCTTCTTGATGTATTCAGCAACCTTTTCTCTAATGAGTTTCTTCACCTCTTGCTCCTTTGGTTTAGAGCTCTCTCCCATCGTTGTCTTGCCCGTAGTTGAAGCTAGCATTGGTTGAGTGTTATTGCTAGCTACCTTCATCTTGACTTGGGCTTTCTCTGACTTGTAAGCCTCTTCTAATGCCTCGGCTATCCACATAGCTTATTGTAAATGTGTTGGCTGCTTCATCTTTAATTCCTTAGCTATCTACGGTTTCAGGCCATCTATGAAAGTTCCAAGGAGCCTCCTCAAACCATCCTCTCACGAATGTTTGTAGACGCCTGAATTCTTCTACGTTGGCTTGGACCTTGCCTTCTTGCTTGATCCTGGTCAATTGGCTATGATGATTGACAACTGGTGATGGTCTGAAATTCTGCAAGAGTTTATTCACAAATGTTGTCCACCCAAGCCTTTGTTCTTCTCTCTCGTATAGAGCCCTTAACTACTTCCACCATGTGCTAGCTTTCTCCTCCAAAAAAAATCTTGTTGTGGCTATTCCTTCAGATCTCGAGATCTCGTAGATCTTGAAATAATGTTTTTCTTTGTCTAGCCTTTCATGTGGATCTTCTCTGTTGAATCTTGAAAATTCAACCTTCGGCCTATGTGGCCTTTGGTTGTAAGCCTGCTGACTTCTTTGCTTGTTGGAGTCATCTTCCTCATGGTGTCTTTGTCTCCAAGGCTCTTCTCCATGTCTTCAATGGCCAACTCCTCCATAGTGGCCACGCATTCTTCCACTTGTACTAGCCGTCTGTGAATCACGGCTTATATAGCCTTCCATCTCCAAAGATATTTTGGAAATATTTCCCTTAAATAATTCAATCAAACGAGACCTTGACACAACACTTAAGGTAAGTGAAATTCTAAGGAATCAATCAATCTCCGTAAATCAAGGAAATCCCCCTAAACAACCTTCTTCAAATCCGGCCTCCTTAAGGAAATAAATCAAGGCAATCCAATTATGCAAAGAATTGCCTTAACCGCAAGTCTTTAAGCCACCAAGCTGCAGCACCTTATATAATTTTGAGTTTCTTTCCAAATCTTCTTCAGCCGAAACCTTCAAAGAAACCTCAAAGAAATCTACACCAAATTTCCCAAAATATTTCCAATCCAATCTCTACACAAATAGACCCTAAATCCGGCCTCCAATGTTGCCAAACCCGGATCTACACACACGCACATAACAAAATTAGGCCAACACAAGGATAATAACCTAGCCAAATTTTCACAACACACACACACACACTCTTTCCACAAACCCAACGAAATTCTAAGAACCAACCTAATCTCTCAAGTTGAAATTTTGAAAACCTCCCAACCAAATTAATCCGAGTACTTCACCTTGAAACTCCACTCAAAAGACATTGGAGCAAAAGCCTCTCAATAAAAGTGCCAAAATTGATAGCGACCCGGCCTAGACCACTCACCAATGCCTATCCCCCTCAAAAGTTTAGACTTGTGAGTACTCGTGTTTAGCCCGCGCCTCAAATGATACTACATGACTGACCTAATGAAGCACTCAAAGGGAAAATATATCCTGAGTATCAGATCAAAAGAAAAGAAAAGATATTTTTGGTATTTTGATTTATTAAAAGATAAATTAAAAGAAATATGGATGGTTGAGAAGATGGATTAAAAGATTGATAAACAATCCTAAACTCGAATGGGCTAGCACCCTAGCTAAACTTAGAACCCGATTGTGAAACAAAGTTGGCTTAACCCAATGATGAACCTCTAACAAAGTAGATGAGATGTCGGGCCTAACCCCACGCACAAAATTTCCTCTACTAGCCCAAGCTTCCAGGCCTAACCTCAGTCGCCGATTGCCCCTAACTTGACCGGCCTAACCCAGTGCAAGTCAGTCTAACAAGTGTGAATAGTGTCAGGCCTAACCCCAAGCACTATAGCACCCATGCTAGTCCAAGTGTCAGGCCTAACACTGAACAACGAAGATAAAGGCATAAAGGCCAAAAAGCTCCCTTGGAGACTTCTATATCAATTTGATAAATATTCAATGGATGCTTACAAATGGTGCCATGGAGGGGTATATATAGTACCTCCATGGGCTTGGGCTGCAAGGACTTTCCTTGTACAAGGAAAGGCTTGATTGCCACACAAAATCATCCAAGATCCTATTGAGGTTAGAAAGGAAAGATCTTGCAAAGATCTTGCCTTTTTCCTCAAGACTAGCCCAAAATAAGGACAAATCAATCAAAGATTGATTGTCCACTAATTTAGACATGTGGCCGACCATAAGCTTCCATATAGGGAGCAAAGGTAATTGCCACATGCCTAAAAGACTCCTAATTCAATAAGAACAATCTTTCCAAAATAGGACCAAGATTGTTTCCTTAATTGAATCAACCAACATGGTAATGTTTGAGAACTAAAAAGCAATAAAGATAACACCCCTAAATTAGGGGGATTCGGCCATATAGGGATCCATCATGCAATTTATCATATATGGACCCCCTAGCCACTTATGGTGGTTGCTGCCGCTGTGCTTCGCACTTCCGCCGCTCCACCAGTTATAGGGTGGTGACATCAAAATGATCCCATTGGCCTCCTGAGTCTTTTGAGACCAACCTCCTACGTGCTCCTCCATGCGCCACCGTATCTAGTGGTCATGTGGTGGTACCACCAATCAACTCCTCTTGGCCTTGGGAACCTCCCTGAATCAACTCCCTATGCACTTTTGGTTGCGCTGCCAAGACCCATGGCCATGTGGTGGCCCTATAGTTTGTGCTCCTTAACTCCTCCTGAGTTGTCGTGCATCACCTCTCCATATGCTTCTCCTGAGTCATGCCAAGGCTTGTGGCCTTGCTGGCCCTGTCATGTATTGGCAATGCTGTAGGGCATTCCAATGTGCTCCTAGTCATTTCATGGCTTGGGCCATGGCATGTCATGGGTGTGTCGATGGTGTCGACAAGCCTCGCCTCGTCTAGGTCCTGAGCTGAGGTCTTGTCAAGCTGCCCTGCAATGTGCGCATCATTAGCCTTGTGCGTGCAGCTACTATATAGTGACAAGAACCCTATCCGAGCCCCAAAGATAGCCAGACATGAAGGCATGCTTGACAAGGCTTTGCAAGTTGAAGGGCTTGCACATGGCACGCCCATAGGCAGCATGGCATGGCCTATGCCATCTTTCAGAGCCAACCAGGGAGACAAGCATCGGCATAGCCCAGACAAGGCCTACGGAGAGTTAATGCCAGACAAGTCAGGAGGGTTGGAGCAGCACAACAAAGGTGCTACCACAAGACCACCAGTCGTGGCAGCACAATGAAAAGTGCATGGAGAGTTGACTCAAGATGGATCCCGAGGCTGAGAGATATTGATCGATGGCACCACCACATAACCATCGGACACGGCGGCGCATGGAGGAGCACATAGGAGGATGGTCTCAAAAGACTCAAGAGATCAAGGGGATCATTTTGAGGTCACCACCCTTACAATGTGGAGCGGCAGCGGAAGTGGCGCAGCATGGCAGCAACAACCATACAAGCGACAATCAAATGCCATATAGAGTCACCCATCCCTATATGGCCAAATCCTATTATTTATGGGCAGTTATCTTATTGCTTTTTAGTTCAAACATTGCCATGTTGGCTTGATTCAATTAAGGCAACAATCTTGGTCCTATTTTGGAAAGATTGTTCCTTAATTGAAATTAGGAGTCCTTTAGGCATATGGCCGAATTTCCTAGCTCCCTATATGGAAGCTTATGGCCAGCCATATCCCTATTTTGTGGACAATCAATCCTTGATTGATTGTCCTTATTTGGGGCTAGACTTAAGGCAAAAGGCATGATCTTTGCAAGATCTTTCCTTTTAAACCTCAATAGGATCTTAGGAGATTTATTGAGTGTGCAATATGCCTTTCCTGTACAAGGAAAGGCCTTGCAGCCAAGCCCATGGAGGTACTATATATACCCCTCTATGGCATCATTTGTGAACATCCAGGTTATTATTGAATAGAAGACTCCAAGAGAGCTTTTTGGCCCATGCCATTATCTTTATAATGACACTTGGGCTAGCATGGGTGCTATAGTTGGGGTTAGGCCTGCACTATTCACACTTGTTAGACCTGACTTGCACTGGGTTGTCAAGTAGGGGCAATCGGCGACTGGGTTAGGCCTAAGCTTGGGCTAGTAGAGGACTTAGGGCTTTGTTAGAGGTTCATCATTGGGTTAAGCCTTCACAATCGGGTTCATAAGCCCATTCGAGCTTAGGATTGGCCAGCTTTAGCCAACCTTGGGTTTAGTGTTTATCAGTGTGCACAATATGCCTTTCCTGGTGGCGCATAGCAGGATGGTCTCAAAAGACTTGATCATTTTGGGTTATTAGGCCTATCCCTATATGGCCAAATCCCAGTTATCTTATTGCTTTATTAGTTCGAAACATTGCCATGTTGGCTTGATTCAATTAAGGCAACAATCTTGGTCCTATTTTGGAAAGATTGTTCCTTAATTGAAATTAGGAGTCCTTTAGGCATATGGCCGAATTTCCTAGCTCCCTATATGGAAGCTTATGGCCAGCCACATCGTGGACAATCAATTTGATTGATTGGTCCTTATTTGGGGCAAGACTTAGGCATGATCTTTGCAAGATCTTTCCTTTTAAACCTCAATAGGATCTGTGCAATATGCCTTTCCTGTACAAGGAAAGGCCTTGCAGCCAAGCCCATGGAGGTACTATATATACCCCTCTATGGCATCATTTGTGAACATCCAGGTTATTATTGAATAGAGAGACTCCAAGAGAGCTCATGGCCTTTGTGCCTTGGCATTTGTGCCATTATCTTTATGTGTTCGGGGTTAAGCTTGACACTTGGGCTAGCATGGGTGCTATAGTGAGTGGGGTTAGGCCTGCCACTATTCACACTTGTTAGACCTGATTTGCACTGGGTTAGGCAGTCAAGTAGGGGCAATCAGCGACTGGGTTAGGCCTGAAAGCTTGGGCTAGCAGAGGAGGTTTGGTGCTTGGGGTTAGGCCTGACATCTCTCTTTCTTTGTTAGAGGTTCATCGTTGGGTTAAGCTGGCATTGTTCCACAATCGGGTTCTGAGTTTGTCTAGTGGTGTCAGCCCATTCGAGCTTAGGCTTGTGTATCCTTCTATTCATCCTTTTTCCCCAACCATCCATGTTCTTTTATTTTATCCTTTCGATAAACCAAAACATCAAAAACATCTTTCTTTTCTTTTTGATCTGATACCTGGGATACATTTCCCTATTGAGTACTTCACTGGGTCGGCCAAGGGGTATCAACCATAGGCAAAGGCTAAACTCGAGTACTCACAAGTCCTTACTTGTGAGGGGGATAGGCATTGGTGAGGGGTCTAGGCCGGGGTCCCTATCAATTTTGGTACTTTCATTGAGAGGCTTTCGCTTAAGAGTCTCTTGTGGGGAGTTTTGAGGTGGAGTACTTGAATTGATTAGAATGTTTTGCATGGGATGTTTCGTGACTTGAACTTGAGTTATTCGGTTGGTTTCTTATAATTCCTTTTGGATTGAGGTAAGAGTGTGTGTGAGTTGAGGCAAAGAGAATTTTGGCTAGGTCATCTTTGGGTGTGGCCGAACCTATATGTTTCAAGTTTCCTTTTGGTAGGAGTTTTTCTTTGGAAAGCTTGGTAATTGATTGGAGATTGGTTGGAGAAATTCTTGGAGATTGATTGAAGATTATTTGAAGAATTTTCCTTGAAGATTATTGAAGGAGAAGATTTGGAAAGAAATCAAAATCTTTCCTTATATGGTGGTGCAGCAACATTTGAGAAATTGGAGGGAAAAGAGTTGTGAAAAAAATGCCAATTCTTTCCTTATATATGTTGTGCGGCAATTAGAGGAAAAAGCAATTGGAAAAGGGCAATATTTCTTTCCATACTTGCTTTGTGCGGCAAGCACTGGGGATTGGGAGGTTAGGCCAAAAGGAAAAAATTCTTTCCCTATAGGGATTTCAGAAATTTTGAGGGGGCCAAGCCTATTTGGAAAGATTTCCATAAAGTTTGGAGACTAATTTCAATCTTAGAATGTTACTTGATTTATGCAAGTAAAAGCTTCGAGATTTAACTTGATTGAACTATTTTTGGAAAAAATTTGAAGACCATTCCTACAATTTAGGAGATTGAGAAGTCTGTTTTGGAGACCTCAATTTCTGGAGCTTATTGTGCAATCACGAAGGAGGTGCCAAATTTTGAAGAGGCTTGGAGGCCTATATAAATACAAGGTGCGGCACACTATGTAGAGCAAACACAAGGAGAAAATTGGTGAGTTCATGGGAGAGACAAGTCGTGTGAGGATTGAAAAGGTTGATACTCCAACTCTCCGCATGATGGATCAAGTTGAAGGAGTCACCAACAAGGTTGATTTTGTAAGTCTTCAAATGGAAGAACTTGCAAGGTCTACAGAGGAGACAAGACGTGCTTTGGATGAGATGAGGACGTCCATGGTGTGGCTTGAAAGAAGAAGCGAAGGCAACCATGTCGAGTATTTGAGACATGGTAGAAAAGATAGCCAAGCATCACATGTGGCTATATCAAGTGGAGAGGAGCGGCAACATCATAGACCACCCACAAGACATGGAGGACGTGTGGAGCGTGATCATGAAGTGGTGGAAAGGTGGCTGCGAGATTCTAGGCGTGAAGATGGAGAGATGAGCACGAGAAGTGCTAGGACACGCCAAGAGGAATGGAGGAGAGGCCATAATCATGAGCATGGCCGAATGAGTGAGGAAGATGAGCCAAGAAGGAAACGCCCGCGGCAACATAGGAGGCACCTTGACGATGAAGACTTTGAAGATCAAAGGCATCATGGTGGTTTCAACCAAAGGCCCCAAAGGATGAAGGTTGAATTTTCAAGATTCAATGACGGAGATCCACATGAGTGGCTAGACAAAGCAAGTCACTATTTTGAGATTTATGAAATCCCGAGATGTGAGAGAGTAGCCACGGCAAGCTTTTTCCTTGATGGGAAAGTATGCACATGGTAGAGATGGTTGAAGGCTTCATACGAGAAGGACAGAAGACAGCTTGGTTGGACAGCTTTTGTTGAAGAGTTCTTGCAGAATTTTGGACCATTATACGTGGTCAATTATCATGGCCAATTGGCCAAGATCAAGCAAGACAGAAAGGTCCAAGCCTACATCGAAGAATTCAGGCAACTACAGACACTGGTGAGAGGATGGTCTGAGGAAGCACTCCTTGGAACGTTCATCAACGGCTTGAAGCCTTGGATAGCCAAGGAAGTAAAGATGAAGCATCCAACACGATTGCAAGATGCCATGCGATTGGCCGAAGTGTTGGAGGAGGCGCACAAGATGGAGAAGGCCCAAGAAAAAGCGCGGGTTGCTAGCAAACCAATGCAAGCAATGGTTTCGTGGAAGGGCAAGGACATGAGAGGTAATAGTTTCAAGCCTAAAGTTCAAAAGGTGAGGAAGCTTTCTCATGAGGAGGTTGATGCACACATCAAGAAAGCGTTATGCTTTCGATGTGGAGGAAAATGGGAAAAAGGACACAAGTGTGGCTCGGCCAAGGTGTTCCTTTTGGATTGCGATGGTCCCATGGAAGATTCCAACAAAGAGGAAGAATTGGAGGAAACCAAGGAATAAGCTAATAGCGATGAAGAGGAGCTAAGCCTAAACATCCTAGATGGGCTAGGGGAGTCCTCGCTTATGCGAACAAGAGCAAGGATCCGAAACTATGAGGTATCATTCCTTATTGATGGTGGGGCTTCCCACAATTTCATTGATATCCGTGTTGTTTTAGCTCTTAGATTGAATGGAGAGGGTATTAGGCCTCTCAAGGTGGAGATCACAAATGGAGACCACATGGAGTGCCGAGGGCTAGCGCGTGGAGTCAGTATGGAAGTCCAAAGTGTGGAGATCGCAGTGGACTTGCTTATGCTAGACTTGGAAGATTCAGGTGTGATCTTGGGCAATGCTTGGCTTAGAAGCATTAGAAGAGTCCTAGTTGATTATGGAACTATGTCTATGGAGTTCCAACTCAACGAGAAGCAACATTCATGGCTGGTAATGACAACCATGAAGGCAAGACATGGAGATGGACCTACAAGGCGACTTGAAGAATTCAAGCTTTGGTCCGGTGGTGAAGACTTGCCTATGATATGGCCGGTACATAAAGAGGAGATAGCCAACAACTTTGAAGCAACAAAGGCGGCTGAAAAAGATGAAGGAGATGCAAGGGAGTTGCTCATTTTGGTACACGCTAGTGGAATCCATGAGGTTGAGCCTATGATGGCCAGAGGAGGGATGACAGGCCAGTTAGAAATTGAAGCAACCTTAGGAATACAAGGTCGAGGGAAGTGCCCACAGATCCTAGCGTGGAGGCACATGATAAAGACATAGCGTGGCGCGAGGAGGAGCTCGACAGCCGGACAAGCTATTGGATGCTTGAAGAAGCCCAATTGCATAGGGAGTCCAAATTATACCCTTGGGGGCAAAGGTAATTTTCAAGAAAAGGGGAATGATAGAAACCTCATCTGAGCCTATAAGATAGCCAGGTGCAAAGGCATGCCTGACAAGACTTTGTGCGCAGAAGGGCTTGCACATGGCACGCCCATGGGCAGCATGGCATGGCCTATGCCATCTTTCAGAGCCAACCAAGAAGACAAGCCAGACAAGGCAGGAGTGTTGGAGCAACACAACGAAGGTGCCACCACATGACCACCAGTCGTGGCAGCACAACCAAAAGTGCCTCGAGAGTTGACTTAAGATGGATCCCAAGATCGAGAGGAGTTGATCGATGGCACCACCACACAACCACCGAACACGGCGGTGCATAGAGGAGCACATAGGAGGATGGTCGCAAAAGACTCAGGAGATAGAAGGGATAATTTTGAGGTCACCACCCTACAAGGTGGTGGAGCGGTGGAAGCGGCAGAGCATGGCGGCGACAACCACCACAAGTGACAATCAAATGCCATATAGGGTCACCCATCCTTATATGGCCGAATCCCATTATTTATAGGGAATTATCTTATTGCTTTATTAGTTTGAAACATTGCCATGTTGGCTTGATTCAATTAAGGCGTCAATCTTAGTCCTATTTTGGAAATATTGTTACTTAATTGAAATTAGGAGTCCTTTAGGCATGTGGCTGAATTTTCTAGCTCCCTATATGGAAGTTTATCGCCAGCCACATCCCTTATTTTGTGGACAATCAATCCTTGATTGATTGGTCTTTAATTTGGGGCTAGACTTAAGGCAAAAGGCATGAACTTTGCAAGATCTTTCCTTTTAAACCTCAATAGGATCTTGGGGAGATTTATTGAGTGTGTAACAAGCCTTTCCTCTACAACGAAAGGCCTTGCTGCCCAAGCCCATGGAGTTATTATATATACCGCTCCATGGCACCATTTGTGGACATCCAGATTATTATTGAATAGAAAGTCTCCAAGAGAGCTTGTGGCCTTTATGCCTTGGCCTTTGTGCCATTATCTTTCAGTATTCGGGGTTAAGCCTGACATTTGGGCTAGCATAGGTGCTATAGTGCATGGGGTTAGGTTTGCCACTATTCACACTTGTTAGACTTGACTTGCGTTGGGTTAGACAGGTCAAGTTAGGGGCAATCGGCGACTAGGGTTAGGCCTGAAAGCTTGGGCTAGCAGAGGAGGTTTGGTGCTTGGAGTCAGGCATGACATCTCTCTTTCTTTGTTAGAGGTTCATCATTGGATTAAGCCGATATTATTCCACAATCGGGTTATGAGTTCGTCTAGCGGTGTCAGCCCATTCAAGCTTAGGCTTGTGTATCCTTTTATTCATCCATTTTTTCCAATCATCCGTGTTCTTTTATTTTATCCTTTCGATAAACCAAAATATCAAAAACATATTTCTTTTCTTTTTGATCCGATACCTGGGATACATTTCCCAATTAAGTACTTCATTGTGTCGGCCAAGGGGTATCAACCATAGGCGAGGGCTAAACTCAAGTACTCACAAGTCCTTACTTGTGAGGGGGATAGGGATTGGTGAGGGGTCTAGGCCGGGGTACCTATCAACTAGACCAACTATGCATGCGCACTAACCCGTTGGGCAAGAAGTTGTGGCTAAGTTGCATTCAGGGATGACATGACCAAGCTGCCCACCTGTCCAACACAGCTGCCTGACCTACCTCATAGGACCACCAGCTCAGAGATAGGCTACCATGTGGTAGCAAAAGAGTGGAGCGGTTAATTTTGGGATGACACATGGCGGCTTGAGAGAGGCCGCACGAAGAAGTTGTCCTTTATCCTTGGTACCTTGACCACCTAGCAAAAAGGCAAGGACAAGGACAAGGAATATTAGGTGCTATGACCTTTTTAGCTAGAAGACGAAAATATAGGTTATGTCCTTTCGTCCTTTAGCTAAAGGACAAGTATAAGGAATATTAGGTGGTTATGTCCTTCGTCCTTGAAGACTTGGAGGAATCGCCACCTAATGTCCTTGGTTTCTTTATTCAAGGATGAGTCACCATCTTGCTCAAGTATAGTATTTCGTAGGATATCCTTGTAGGAATCAACACATGGCTGAATTAGAGCACTCCATGGAGCGAGTAGGAATTTCTTATAGGTGGCCGTGTACTATAAATTAGGGGAGCTATGTATCTTATTTTTCATGCTTTGATGAATAGAAAATAGTCCTAGAGCTTTTGCTTAAACTCGTGCCCTTTCGTTTGCTCATGTGAGATTTAAGGAAGCACAATAGTGATTGCCTAAACTAATTATGAGATAGTTTAGCATTATGCCTTATGAGCTTGAGGCAATTTTGTAGTTGATTCTCAAACTCGTCATGGTTCTTAAGCCTAGCCCTATGGTTAGTGATTAAGCATAAATATCCATCACTTCACAATTCCCCAAATGTTTGTAGCTGTTAAGCTCAACACTTGTTCTAATTCCACCGCCACCCATATACTCATCATTCTCCATCCCTAAACACGATCACCCATATACACATTCACCACCCCAAAACACCACCACCATATACACTATCACCACCCTGAGACACAACCACCCATATATATATTTATCATTTATCAAACACTATCCATACTAACCAAACACTTAACCATTAGCCATATCCACCAAACACAACAAGCTTACCATAGTTCATGCAAGGCGACCATCTAAGAGACAACCATACAACCTGAATATCAAGAGCGAAGCAAGCTTAGGCCATGCAGCAATCCTAGCTCCTCAACTACTCGGAGACGTCAAGCAAGCTCTTCTATAGAGCTCCCTTCCATCCAAAGTTACTATGTGGCCATGCCTCTTATCCACAAGATATTGTGAGTAGCCACCTTATTTTTTCTATACATTTTCTTACATACCTTTTTCTTTCCATTTGGCACCTTGTGTCTCATAGATTCAAAAACTAATCTGTGGGTATTCTCTTTCTCTTTATGGTCAAAAACAGAACCCATCACCGGCAAGTGTCCAAATTAAGGTCTGATTCTGATTTCGGTTCCTTATACCCCGAAGTTAGAGTTCCACGAGTAACCAGACCAGATGAACAGGCTTAACTAACAGCAAAAAATATTTTTACAAGGAAATATATATATGAAAAATATGTTTACAAGGAAATATATATATATGAAAAATATGTTTACAAGGAAAATAATAAAAAACACACACACACACATATTATATATATGTCTGTGTGTGTGTGTGTGTGTGTGTGTGTGATAAAACATAATAAATCTACTTAAGTATGATAAAAATATCAATTGATCATATGCCAAAAAGTTTAAAAGCTCTACAATACTTAAAATTGATAGCAAATTCGTCTAATGAAACCAAAATAACAATAACCTTGTAATCCACTCTACAAGACTACAAGTTTACAACACACTACATATCACAAAATAAGTGTGCTAACTTACATGAAACACATTACAAATTATACTACGCCTAGGAAAAACTGAAAATAACATGGAATGCTGCACTGTATGGTTGGCTAAAAACATGCATATAATAGGGTAGCAATTGATAAGTGAGAAGAAGACCACTATCAACCGAACCTCAAAAAATAAATAGTTTACTAAATATAACAAGTTAACATTTAACATGAAACTCTAAATTCACACCAACGGTCAACCAAAAAGCTGAAGCACTCCATTGGAGCAAGCACTAGGACAAAAGACTAAGGGTTTGTTTAGAGAGGGATTCAATTTTGGGTTTAGGTTTAGTTTCAGTTTTAGGTTCAAACATAAAACCCACATCTAGACTCTAAAAGCCTTCAACGCCAACTCAGCACCTTTTAAGAGTCGTTATGGGTTCGCCCTGTAGTCAATTTAATGCCTACACAAAACCTTTCTAGAAAGGTACACGGCACCCAAGATCGCGCCTACTAGTAAAAACCCTGGATTGGAGGGAATGACCAACCACATTCTGTTTGCCATAGGCCCATTCTCGACAAGCCTATCCTTCAATGCCCACAACCCACCAAGCAAGCCTCAATAGATATTCCCCCAGTAATTCTGAAGTGGGAGTTGTTAGTGCAAGTCCAAGAATTACTTTCCACCCTTGATGCAAAATTGCTTGGTTTTGAGCATATTAAAACTCTATACACTGATGACAGGGAATTTTGTGAGGAATATAGGGCTTGTGAGAAAACCTCATGTGGTAAGTTCTTTAGGCTTGATGGATTCTTATTTCGAGAAAATAAGTTATGCGTGCCCAATTGTTCATTGAGGGAGTTATTAGTGCAAGAATCTCATGGTGGAGGATTAATGGGACATTTTGGAGTTGCCAAAACCTTAGCTGTTTTACAGGAACACTTCTATTGGCCTCACATGAAACGGGATGTTGAAAGAATTTGTGGTAGATGTGTCACATGTCGGCAAGCTAAATCCAAAGTGAAGCCCCACGGTTTGTATACTCCTTTACCCATTCCTAGTGAGCCTTGGATTGATATTTCAATGGATTTTGTGTTAGGATTGCCTAGGACTAAACGAGGAAGAGATTCAATTTTTGTGGTTGTGGATAGATTTTCTAAGATGGCACATTTTATTCCATGTCACAAAACGGATGATGCCTCGCATGTTGCTGACTTGTTCTTTAGGGAGATTGTGAGATTACATGGCATGCCTAGGACGATTGTTTCGGATAGAGATGCTAAATTCTTGAGCTATTTTTGGAAGACTTTGTGGTGTAAGCTAGGTACTAAGTTATTGTTTTCCACTATTTGTCATCCACAAACTGATGGTCAAACTGAAGTTGTCAATAGGACTTTGTCTACTTTATTGAGGGCGATCATTAGAAAGAATATCAAAACATGGGAAAAGTGTTTACCACATGTTGAGTTTGCTTATAACCGAGCTATTCATTCTGCTACTCAATTTTCGCCATTTGAAATTGTGTACGGTTTAATCCATTAACCCCATTGGATTTGTCTCCTTTGCCTTTGACTGAGCATGTAAATTTAGATGGCAAAAAGAAAGCTGACTTTGTGAAGCAGATTCATGAGAAAGCAAGACTCAACATTGAGCGACGAACGGAGTAGTATGCAAAACATGCCAACAAGGGACGTCACAAGATGTTTTTGAACCCGGAGATTGGGTTTGGCTGCATATGAGAAAAGAAAGATTCCCGGCGAAAAGACGTTCCAAATTGCTCCCAAGAGGGGATGGTCCTTTCCAAGTCCTCGAGCGCATCAATGACAACGCTTACAAGCTCGATTTACCTGGTGAGTACAATGTAAGTGCCACTTTTAATGTTACTGATTTGAGTCCTTTTGATGTAGGTGATGATTTGAGGGCAAATCCTTTTCAAGAGGAGGGGAATGATGGAGATCAAGGCACCGTTTCGAAGGATCTCGTTCAAGTACCAATTGGGCCGGTTACGAGAGCACGGGCAAAGAAGTTCAAGGATGTACTCAACGGACTTATTCAAGAGTTATGGGCTCAAGCGAATTCGTGGAAGCCCATTGAACATGATCCACGTGGGTCACAAAGAATGGTCACCTTGATTCAAGTTCTAGAAGAATCCGGTTCAAGGCTAAGCTTCAAGTTGGAAAGAAATATTTTTGGGGCTCTTCTAGAAGGATCTCTATTCTAGGCGCCAAATCATTCCTTTTTTATGGCTTGCGCTTCTTTTGGACGTCCATAGCTTTTTCCATATTTAGTTCTTTATTTTAGGCGTCCACACTTTTGTTAGGCAAGCAAGGCATTATTTCCTTAATTGCTTTGTGTGTTTTTAGGCGTGTAGGAATTATTTCCTTATCTTATTTCGGGTTTAATTAGGTTTCCATGTTAGGGTTATTTTCCTTGTAATGTTTAGCCCTTTAAATAGGAGCTTTTGCTTTGTAATTCGGCAGACATTGATTATCAAAATTGTAAGGATTTATTCTCTTTGGTTCTTTGAAGAACTACTCGAACTTATCGGATTTCCCGTGGCGTTCAACTTGACTTATCAAACGGAATTTCCATCACCGTTTGTGGCGTCTTCCTTATACCGAGGTTCTTGTTTTCATAAACAACGGGTCGAGGTCTTCCATTCGAATCAGTCCTAGAACGATCTTGGGTTCCCTTTCGTTGTTGGGTCTCGTTATTCTTGGTGAGGTTCACATCACCTTTTCTATCCAAGATGACACTATATACCTAGATTGTGTATTGCCCACGTCGTTGGTAATCACCACAATGAGAGGTGTTGCTATAGTCACAGCTAAATATCACAAATGGAAAATGGGTGAGAGTGAGATAACCATACATTTACGCATCTACTGATACTATCTACATCCATATCATACCAATGACATACATCATATGTTGATAAAATAAATTATGCCAATTTTTCACTGCAATCTTGCATGCACACAACACTGTTAATAGTGTCATATTCTTTTAAATGACATAAACACGTTTAATGACTATTTAAAGATACTCTCCCACTCTAAACTAACCAAAATAATAGTGCACTTACAATTACCCATGCTCACAAAACACACAAATACAATGAGAGATCACGTATAACGATTGTCTATATAGAAGCTAATATCCACATCATATCAACCACTGCATCTCTCTTGCGCCCTATTGCCCTGGCTGTAGAAAGGCAGACATCTAACTCGATAAAGTCATGCTTAAATTTGACTTCTTCTTCCACCATAATCTCGTTAATGCTTTATCACATGAACAGTGCATCTTTCGGCAAGTGCATCCATAAGAAATTGTGAAGGCAACAAGCCGTTATAATGGAAGGTTGCCTCTTGGGGAGGTATCTTCACATACCTTTTAAAATAGGGAATCGTTCCTTCCATACACCAAAACACCTCTCAATCACA
Source organism: Morella rubra (assembly GCA_003952965.2). Classification (NCBI taxonomy): domain Eukaryota; kingdom Viridiplantae; phylum Streptophyta; class Magnoliopsida; order Fagales; family Myricaceae; genus Morella; species Morella rubra. The sequence continues at coordinate 16,879,409 of CM025855.1, read as the reverse complement.
TTCCTAAGCGAGGAGTGATTATAGTTAAACAATTACTTATTTTCCCTGTAGGGCCCCTCCATTCTCACGAAATCGCAACAAGTATATCTATTTCCTTTGTAAAGCAACAGGAACCCTTTCATTAAGGGAATCCTACATCCACCAATTAGAAATAACATATCCAAACAAACAACACAAGTTTAACATTAGTAACCCGATTGTTGTAGTATGATGCAACGTAAACTACGATGAAAAGCAATTGAAGTGGGCATGGCCGATGGGACTCAACTAACCATCTGCTGGCATAGGAAAATTATTCCCTAGTCTCATGATTGCATCATAGAACAACCGAGAGTCATGGGCGGACCCCTCCCACCCCAAATAGACGAATGTGAATCTCATGTCAAAGTCGCACACGGCCAAAACATTTTGCCCAACTCAGCCTTTCAGTTTTGAAAAGCCTAGAATGTTGCAAAAATGCCCATACGCTTACCTGGGAGCCATCTATAGCACCAAGGCATTTCTAGGTTGACAATTGTAAATCATGGACGCATGAACACTATAAAAATGTGGGTTTTAGCAACCAGCCATTTCATTGGCAAAAGAAACAGAATTTGGTTGCCAAAACGCTCTAGCGACCATATAAGCTATCACTCAGTGGTCGCAAATAAAGCGTTGGTAAAGGCTTTTAGTGACGCAAAGAATATTTTGTCACTATTTATTACATATAATGACAAAGTATATTGTTTTTGAAGTTCAACCAACTTTGTCGGAAGAGGGCTTACTAATCCATCCGTAGTGGTTGCTAGACATGGCCACATAGCAACGAATAACTTGGTCATCCAAGCTAGTACTAGTTACAAATAAAGTATGTTGCTAAAGTCCATTTTAGAATCCAATAATGATAGTCATTATAGCTAGCACCACTGACAAATTGGACATGTTGTAAATATTGGTATTCAAAAATAGCAACATTCAATTTGAGTCACTTAAACAACACCAGCATGTCGCAAATAAGCAATGTCATCACCAAAAGGAAATTACAAACTAATAGTTTTTTTTGTAATATAGAATGTTTTGTGATAAACGTTGAAAAGCCGATTTAGACCCTATTAACACCTAGAGGGGGTGAATATGAGTTTTCCTTCAAATTAAAAAAATAATAACAATTTTAAAACATGTTCTAAAATTGTTCAGCCTAAATACACATAATACTTAACTCAATCAATAAAATGAGCAATGAAAAATTAAAACAAACTTAAATCACACAAAGAGACAAAGATTTGGTGACAAAGTGGAAAATCTTTGAAATACATTTAAAGAAAAAACAACTCTGGGCTTGCTGCCACCTGAAATCTATAAAGAAGAAAACCTTACAAACAGTGATTTAGACATGGGCAACCCAGTTGCTTGACTCTGACAACCCTAATATAATAATCTAAGCGTCCCTACTTAAACCCGCTACGTGCGAAATTCACCTCAGACCTTTAACGTTCTTCTTATGGATTCTTAAAAAACATACCTTGTTCTTCAGCACACCTTCAACACTATGAAGGTTCCACAGTAATGGTGATTGAAAACTGAGAAAAACTTATCAATATTGAAGGCATGAATCCTTTGGGATTTTCTCTCAAGAAAAGAGGCACAAGTATGCTCAATAGAGGCCTTAATAACCTTCTGGATGTCCTCTAATGAAACCTAGTAGGGTTTTCCAATCTTTCACAAGGAAAATCCAAAATTTCAGTTTTTTTTGAAATTCGCTTTGACGTTGCTCAAACATAGGTCGAGCGAAAGTCAAACGCGATGTCTTTGTCTGAATTATTCAAAGAGTGCTCGAGCGTGGGTCGAGCGTCAGTCAAACCTCTGTCTGAATTCTTGGTTTACTCGAGCGCGTGTCGAGTGTAAGTCAAACCTCTATCTAAATTCATCATGGTTCGCTCGAGCATGGGTCGAGCATCAGGCAAACTTTGGAACGACACATGACAAAAACATACAACTCGATAAAGACATATTTTGCCAATACAAAAATGCACTAACAAACTCCCCCTTTGAAAATTCTGTGACAAAACCCACATATATAAAATAAACAAAAGATAGATCCTTGCCAATCACCAAAGCAATGATCTATTTACATGAATATCAAACCTATGACCTAAAAGACAAGTTTAAGAGTCTTTGAATCGGTTACTTGAAAAACACAATCTCAAAGACCATGTGAAAACATAGAGAACAAACATGTATATATAATTGAAGTTAAACCAATAGCAAATGAACTACATAAACAAAGCATTTGCTCCCCCTTAACTAGTTATTCATTACAAAACTTCTCCCCCTTTTTTTTTGTCATGAATGGACAAAGGACAATCAATGCATAAAGAAAGAGGCAAGTAAGAAAGGTAACACACAATATTATAAAGAGATAAGGAAAAATAATTTAAAAGATCAAAGGATCAAATGCCAAAAATTGACACAAAAAACATGGAACTAAGAGACATAACCAAAATTCTCAAGAACATGAAAAATCAATACAAGCTCACTGTATCATCATGAAAAACTAATATTCATTGATTTTATGCTGCATGTCTCTAAATGGTTTTAACATCGATAATTAAAAATTGTGAACTGCATACGTGTGTGAAATACAAAACACAATCAGAGAAACTTAAGACCTTAATTTTGTGAGGGAGGTCAAAGCTAGCCAAATGAAACCATGAGTGAAAAGAGAACATGACACACAGATGAAAGTCAAACCCAATGCCACTAGGACCTGAGATGCAACTTTGTTGCTTGATTTTTCTCCCCTTAGATTTTTTTTCTTCTTTTGGTTTTGGTTTTCTTTTCTTTTCTTTTCTCCCCTTAGATTTTTTTCTTCTTTTGGTTTTGCTTTTCTTTTCTTTTCTAGAATTTTAACTACTTCTTTTGAAGTGGAGATAATCTTTTCGAGCTTTTGATTTTGAGAGGGGCAATGAATAAGGTCAGCTAGTCAAAGGTCAATTCAAATTGATTAACATGATCTCTTTCACTTGTGGTTGCAAACCCAAAACTCACACATGCGATCAAGCCTCATCTTACCATATTCAGTGTGCACTGTGATTAGGTATGACAAATATACATTTGAAAATCATGTCAGCTAATACCAAAAAGAGACATAGGCATGACTCTCAAATCATATTATAATCCAAACATAAATTGAGAAAGTATGTAAAAAATCATGCTCGAAAATCTTAAGTAAGTCAATCAAGCCAATGACCAAATGTGCTGACAAAAGGCACACAACAATCATCAAAAAAAATTTTATAATAATAAAAAAAATTGAAAAAAGGAAACAAAAACACATGAACTCACAAGAAAAGTAAACACACAAGAACATTAATTTAAAAAAGAAATATAAATGCAACCTATTATAATGCAAGAAAAAATAAAAAAAAAATACCCAGGTTGTAGAACACGTACTAATAGCCTTCATGTTGGCTAATAGGTTTTCATCCTTTTTCACCCAAATCTTCTTGATAGATGTTATTGTTTGGTCAAGTTCTCCAAATTTGCATTTATAATCATGGTGTGCTTAGTGAGAACCTTGACTTGGTTCACAAGATTCGTACGCTCAGTGCTGTAGAAAGGGTACTATGTATGAGCTCTTGTGCTCTAAATTTAAAACAATTAGGTCTGATGTGACCTATTTTTCCATAAAAATGACAAGTAGGACCAATGTGAAGTGTGTGCTTTAGGTGGAATAATACGAGAATGAGAATTCATGAACTGAGAGTTAGTCTTTTTACCTTCACACACCTTTCTCTGATGAGCTTTAACTTCAGCTTGTTTTACTAGCAATGACACAGGAACGAAAACAGTCTTCAAAGTTGATGCACTACTCGACTTGTTGTTGCCTAAACCTTTCTTATTTCCAAGAGTTGCTCCCATGCTTAATATGTGGTCAAGCTTCTTGGAACGACTAGAAAATTGCTGAAGTTCAGCCTTGGATTTCTCTCATTCACACCCTATTTCTTTAACCTCAACTTCAAGTACCGCATTCCTCACTTTCAAATCATCAATCAACCTGATGTACTCTTCAAGCTTGGCAAAGAGGTTATCCCTTTCAAGTTGAGTCTCCTGAAGTTTCTCTAGAGTCCTTTTATTTACCTTGTGCAATATCATGCTTTCCCTAAAGAACCTTTCATACACCTCTTACAAGTTTTCTTTAGCATTAAATTCATCCTCAGATGTCTCCGTTTCAAAGTTAATATCTTGCAAATCATAATTATCAGTACTAGACATAAAAGTCATAAAATTTACCTGTTCCTTTGAACATGATTTATCATTGCCAGTGCTAGAGTTGGATTCATCGTCGCTTAGTGATGCATTCATGGCTTTCCCACTAGTTTTGAGGTATGTAGCACACTCTAACCGAACATGACCAAAGCCATGACATTCAAAACACTGAGTTTTCTTATTCTAGATCCCATTTGCAATGTACTTATATCTCTTCTCCTTTCTAAACCCACTGGAGCTACCATGATTCTTTTTAGTACTCTTGTTGAATCGTTGTTAATCACCCTTTGATCTCAAAAACTTTCTGAATTTTTTGACTAAAACATTGAAGTTTTCATCATCTAGAGATTTATCTAACTCAGAACAAACTTCTTCTTTTCTAGATATCAAAGCAATAAACATGTTCTTCTTAGGCTGAGGCAATGTTTGTTCATAGGTTTTCAGAGACCCAACTAGTTCTTCAATCTTCATCGTGTCCAGGTCTTTGCTTTCCTCAATTGCTGTAACTTTGGGTCTGAATCTCTCAAGAAGAGATCTCATTCTCACAACTCTACTTTCTGGTATCCCCTCTCCCAAGTTGTAGCTCAAGTTAACTATGTCATTTAGCTTTGCATAGAACTCATCAAACGTCTCATCATCCTTCATTCGAATTTCTTCAAACTTTGTGGTCAACATTTGAAGCTTCGAGTTTTTAACGGTCTTGATACCATCATGAGTAGTCTCTAAAATCTCCCAAGCTTCCTTAGAAGTTTCACACATAGAAATTTGTTTAAACTCATTAGCAGACACAGCCATAAAAATAGAATGTAAACCTTGTTATTTCAATTACATTCACTGATCTCATTGATAGTCCGGGTGTCAATATCTTTAGGTGTTTTAACACCTTCAACAGTAGAAGAGGGTGCGACCACCCTTTAACACAAGAACTCCAAACCTATTCACCAAGAGATTTCAAAAGGTTTTCATGCACACTTTCTAGTACACATAATTGCTTCCATCAAAATATGGAGGCATAGACAAAGACTGACTTTGATTCATCTAGACTAAGGCAAGGATCTATATTAAGCTCTGATACCAATTGAAAAACCCAGTTTAGACCCTATTAACACCTAGAGGGGGTGGACATGAGTTTTCCCTCTAATTAAAAAAATAATAACAATTTTAAAACATGTTCTAAAATTGTTCAACCTAGATATGCATAATAATCAAATCAATCAAAAAATAAGCAGCAAAAAATAAAAACAAACTTCAATAACAGAAACAAAGATTTGGTGACGAAGTAAAAAAACCTTTGAAATATCATTCAAAGGAAAAACCACTCTGAGCTAGCAGCCACCTGAAATCCACTAAGAAAAAAACCTTACAAACAGTGATTCAGACATGGGCAACCCCAGTTGCTTGACTCTGACAACCTGATGTAATAATCTAAGCATCCCTGCTTAGACCCGCTCCGTGCGGCATTCACCTCAGACCTTTGAGGTTCTTCTTATGGATTCTTCACTAACAACCCTGTTTTCCAGCACACCTTCAACAATATGAAGTTTTCACAGCAATGGTGATTGAAAAGCTGAGAAAAACTTATCAATATTGAAGCATGAATCCTCTAGGATTTTTCTCTCAAGAAAGAAGGCACAAGTACGCTCAATGAAAGCCTTAATAACCTTCTGGACGTCCTCTAACGAAACCTAGTAGGGTTTCCCAATCTTTCACAAAAAAAGTCTAGTCATTCAGTTGTTTCTAAAATTTGCTAGATGTTGCTCGAGCGTGAGTCGAGCATCAGTCAAACCTCTGTATGAATTCTTCATGGTTTGCTCGAGGGTGGATTGAGCATCAATCAAATGTAAAGTCTCTGTCTGAATTTTTTATGGTTCTCTTGAATGTGGGTCGAGCGTCAGTCAATAAACTCAAAAACAAACTCTGGAACAACACAGGACAAAAACATACGACTCGATAAAGACATATTTTGACAAGAAATTTTGCCAATACAAAAATGCACTAACAAAAGTAATTTGTAACTAATAATAAAGACCATTCCATACCATTTTTTAACTTGATTTGTATTTGCAAAAATCCTAATTGGAGCACATTTATACCCCGTAATGCAAATATCACAATACCAATACATATTTTGGCTCTCTTTAAATATGATAACATTCTCAATACACAAATGAAATGCAAAATAACCAAGTTTTACACAAGTCTAAAAGGTTAAAAAAAAGTATCAATATTCTACACAAATCCAAAACATAGAGAATGTACAAAATTTTATTCAAGTCAAAAACCACTAACAAAGTCTATCCACCTTTGGCCTTGCCCATGAACAAAACTATCTTTGTTATAATGCTGAGCTCCAACAAGCTTCTTTCCTATATCCTGTAATTGATGTCTCAATGACACAAAGTACATTACAATAATAAACCCAAGACACACTCATGACACATATAAATTTGCAAATTTTGAACTTCAAAATAGAATAACATAATTGAACTTTTCCTTGTAGATTATACAATCGCAAAACTTAATCCTATGAGCAAATCATGCCCATCCTTCGCGTCCTGATCAAATGCATGGCACACAGGAATTGAATTATCGAAATGTATCGACTTTATCGGATCTAACATTTAAAGGTTAAACTATCCTAAATTATAACCAAAAATCCGAGAAGTCGAGAAATTCACGTTAACAAAAAAAATTTGTTTTTGAATTTGTTTTCATACCAATCCATGCTCAAAAGGTTTTTTAAATTGCCTAACTTATCTAGGATTTTCCCTCACATGGCATTCCTATAAAAGGTCCCTGCAATCCATTTAAGAATTTTACTTGCAATTGGTAATCGCTAAACATCAACAATTATGTTGAGCAAGGGACATGATAAAAAAAAATTGAGCAAGGGACATAATTGATATTAAAATCTTAAATGTGCGTTCTCTTTTACCAAAACTATCCAATAATCTTATGAAACTTACAACAATGGAAAATTAACTTACCAATTCTCTTTATTGATTCCAAGAACTCTTCAATATCCTCAGGTTCTTGTCGATCTCACAATCTATGATTGGACAATTCTTTACCTTCAGCTTAGATTTGCATGAGGATGAAGGCAAAGGGGCAAGACAGCTATGACCAAGCCACCTCCGGCCCCGTGCCTCTACGCGAGAATTCCACAATAGCAACCCAAATGTTTTGCCTCCTTCCTCTCCATGCTCACAGCCATCGTAGGTTTTCTGAGTTCTGATGGCCAACTCTCAAACTAACAATTCAGGTAGACTATCTCATAGCTATCTTATATATGAAAACCCTAGCTGTGATAGTGCGTGGATCATTAGGAATCTCAAATCTCGGTTGTAGGATCACATGGAAAAACTTTTTTCCATTAACTCCTTATATTCTTTTATTTCGAATTTTGCTTCTACTAATTATAATCATGTCCATCAACATATCACAATTCACCCCGAGAATTTGAGATTGATTTGTGAAATCCCTTTTGCTAACAATTATAATCATTTATTTATCCCTCCACCATACTGTATTCCATATGAGCTAATAGGACTGGAATATTATCATCGATAAAATCTTTATCTCATATAATTCTTAATTTTATAATCTGTAACTCGTTGGACTCTTAAATTGTTTCCAAAATAATTTCAAAAATAAATATATATTATATAGTAATTTCGAAAAATATTTTCACAAAATTCTTCTGGCCAGAGATTTTTTTTTCTCGAGTCCAACACTATACAGATATACTGAATATACTATCTCATGAAAAGACTGGTGGATTCCTTATTGAGCATTTATACAAACTCATTCATCATGCACAAGACCTGACGTTGTCTGGAATATTTGACCTACAAATATCATCACCAAATGACTCGGTTAGATTACAAGTATACAATAAACAAATCTGCACAAACCTTTTAGGTCTAAGGATGTCATAAACAAATTATGTTGAATACCTTCTCAACACCAATGATCACTTTCAAAAGGTATCCATATTTGATCTCATTCAGTGTATGTACTCTTACAGTGCACCTACTCGTTTGCTTAAGGTCACTACCTCGATGACTAAGTACATCATCCTATTTAATAGAGGCACAACGAGTATAGACCTATTGTACATAAATATGTACCTTGGTTTAGAACAAAACATTAAGTGTACAAGGAACGAAAAGTCATACTCTCCCGCCTTTGATTCATTAATCATTGGCATGACTTTTCTACAATGTCACTCAATAATAACGTGTAACATCTTATGTCACATTATATTACCTAATATAATAAATATATACACGTGGTATCTAAATAACAATTATCCAGAATAATAATTTTTAGAACATACTTCTTTCATCTTACTCATGTGAGGATGAGCTAACACCCTAAGAAAGCAATGAACCATGACATAAACGATTAAACCACCCGAAATTCTTCCATTTTCTTTGCTTTTTCAGGTGAACAAATCACAAGAAAAACTGAATTTTTTTTATAAATGTTGAAAGAAGAGAGCAAAACAAGTATTGCAATAAGCACCCTAGTTACCCCGGCCCCTTCAAAAAAAGGGATAAATTTCATAGTTCGCCCCTTAACCATGGGCAAAAATCAATGTCACCCCCTAACTATCAAAACAGATTTTTATGTCCTCTAAGTTTTCAAAATAATCAATATTTTCCCCCATCCAATTTTGGCATCAAAACAGACGGAATTCATTTTCACGTACTCCTCACCCAGTTGATTTTATGAAATTGCCCTCCATAAGTGAAGAGTAGTAACCCCGTTGGACGAAGTTCTAAGTTGGAACACTTATGCAAATTTTAACTCCATTGACACATCGAGGTTAAGAAAGAGTGAAATTCATACTCCTAACTTTCGAAGATTAACCCCCTCCCAATTGTCTATTAACCCACTGATCAACGTAAGTTTGATTGGGTTCACCCACGCATATTGAACGAAGCCCTAGATTGGAGTTTGAGAAGACAAGCATGGTAAACCACAAATCCTCCTTATATTTCTTTTCCATACACTATTTTTGAAGATTCTAAATGGCTTTCATAGGCTATCCTCACTATGGTTGATTCTGTGGTATTTGGGCTAGGGATTGAGGATGTTTGCGAGTGAGGGTTTGGCGATGGTATTCATTCAAACCCTCGGTTATTTATATGTTTTTGTTTGGCCTTGTGAGTGTGAAATTTTATTAATTATACAAGTATTCTATTTCGTTGACAATGGGGGCCAACATGTGGTTTCGTGGGGTTCTGTGTGCATTTTATATCATGTACATTGTTAGCCCAAGGTTGCTCCTTGAGCTATCTAACTTGATTTTGGTGATAACAAATGAAAAATAGTTTTGGAGTATTTTTAGAATACGTGGTTGTCAATCCACAATTCAATCAACGCTATTCAATTGTATTGATTCTCTCTTAAGGATTTTGAGCCCTATAATTATGTTAAACACCATGACTTGTACTTAAATTATTATATTTTTCATTCTTGGAGTTTTTGTGTTGAAATGTAAGGGATTGCACACTCTTAAAGCGCTGAAAATTTCCTCCAACCAAAATGGTGTTGACACATAGGATATATGTGTCAACACATTGCACTGTCAACCAGAAAGCCATATGATAGTGTCAACACATATGAAGCAAAGTTTCGACACATGAGAAGATGGTGTCGACACATGCCACAAACACCTACGAGTTTTTTCTAGGCTTGAAGAAGGTGTCGACACATAGGTATATATATGTGTCAACACATGTTGCAAAAATTCTCTTTTTAAAGATGACATCAAAGCGGATTTCAAGATGTTGTGGCACTTAGGGCACCTCTCCAACATTCCAAAAAGGTCCTTTGGGGCCACCCAAGACTAAAAGCATTAAATACAACCTTATGGAGAGAGAAAAGGCATCTCTTGGATCATCATCTAGACCTAGCCTCTAAAGAGAGAGAAAAGAGTAAAAGAAGAAACCTACACACATTCTAAGAAAGCTACTGCTGTCATTGCCATTATTGTAGCATTCAACACACGTGAAGCAAAGTGTCGACATATGAGAAGATGGTGTCGACACATGGTGAAGGTAGTGTCGACACATGCCACAAACACGTACAAGTTGTTTCCAAGCTTGAAGAAGGTGTCGACACATAGGTATATATGTATCAATACATGTTGTAGAAACCCTGTTTTTTAAAGATGACAAGTACAGATTTCAAGACATTGTAGCACTTAGAGCACCTCTCTAATATTCAAAAAAGGCTCTTAGGGACCACTCAAGACTCAAGGCTTTAAATACAACCTTATGGAGAAATAAAAGACATATTGGATCATCAATCTTGACCTGACCTCCAAAAGAGAGAAAATAGCAAAAGAAGAAACCTATACACATTCCAAGAAAGCTACTGCTACCATTGCCATTATTGTAGTATTCACTCTGATCTTTGTCTTCTAGCTCTTTATTGTGCCTTGTATTTGCACATCTAGCTTTGAGAGCGATATTTTATTACTTCTTTCATACAACCTTGAAAAACATTGAAGTGTGGGATACACTTGGGCCTACCCAAGAGGATAGAAGAAATCTCATTGGTTGTGAGATTTGTTGTACAAGTTAAAGCTTGAGCTCGAGAAAACGCTTATAACGGTTACTTAGCACCTGAAAGCTAAGGTGTGACTACTATTGGATTATAGTTGAGAAAACCCAAGGAAGGTAATAGCCTTGGGGTGGACGTAGGTAAGTCTTGGCCGAACCACCTAAAAATCTCGGTGTTATCTCTCCTTAACTCTCTTAATTTATTGGTATTATTTATTGTGTTGCAATTCATATTGCTTGAAACGTTTTTAGATCAAAATTTTTATTTAAAAAGTTTCATATTTTATTTAAACCCAATTCACCCACTCTTGGATTGTTATTTAGACTCACATCTGTGGTCCCATTAGTTTTTGCTTTTAAATTATTTTGTTTTATGGGTAGTGAGACTATGTGCTTATAAGTCTATTGAAATGGCTAAATCATCATAAAAAATGTCGTCCCACCACTTGGTTTTATCTTTGGTTTTGTCTTTTATTTCCCTTTTGTGATTGTGATGAGCATAGAGTGTTGGTTTTTGTTCACAATCGATATTTTGATAATTTCAATAAATAGATTAGTTTACAAATTGGACATCTTCAAAGACAAAGACATTTTTATCAAAGAGTCAAAGACAAGAAGATGCAATGAGCTTAAAAGTAAATATTCAAGACCATAAGGTATAACCTTGTAACTTTTAGTTTCATTTTTGACAAAAATTTGAATCATACGCTTGCATATCTTTCAAACCTAAAATAATCTTCTTATAACAAGTTTAATAACCAAAATGCGTGTGAAGTGTTTTCAAATCATCCTTATATAAACTTCCAAGCCTTAGTTAAATATCCATGCATCATTATACTTGTAGCATGCTTGCGCACATCATCAAGTGGGACAGGGTATGAGCCTGCCTCCTCTGCATCTCTTGAATTTGGTGACCTTGGCAGAGAGTGGGTTGAAGTAGATGCGTGGATGTCTCTACGAGACCTGAAGATGGTGCCGCAATTGTCACTCGGCATCCAAACTAGACTGTTGGGCTCTTCCAAAAGTCCCACTCAGATGGGATTCCGATCATGCATCCTTTGGGGCCTTACAGTAAGTAGTGAACTTGTTGGGCCATCTTTGATACCGATGATTCTCTTGCAATGTGGAGATGGTATGGAGTCTGGGCTACTTCGAACATAGGTTCTATGCCCAGGCATGCAGTCGGACAGAGGAAAAGAAACGAACCCATCCACGGTAGTAGCAGAGTCGTTGGAGATGTCTATGATCAAGACGATGAAGGAGGATTTGGAAGCCATGGATGCTTAAGAGACAAGGGTTAGGGAGCACTGTATTATAGGGAACTGGAGTGGGAGTGAAGTATTGGTTCGGAGGATGAGAGTGTGAGTGAAGGGGTTCAAAGTGTGTATGAGGCATTTATAGGGCAAAATTACCACGAGTATGGAACCTAATATTGATGATATCATACCATAACATAAACCGTGTATGGGGGAGTTATCAGCTCATCCCCCTATCTATAATCCTTCGGGGATCAGGAGGAGTAATTTATTTGACATTGACACATTTGAATGTGATTGACTGTGATAGATGAGATTATGGATGACATCCGTGTACAATGAAAGTGTTGGTTTTTGTTCACAATCGATATTTTAATGATTTCAATAAATGGATTAAGTTTATAAAATGGACATCTTCAAAGACAAAGACATTTTTATCAAAGAGCCAAAGACAAGAAGATTGAAGATCAAGAAGATGCAAGGAGCTCAAAAGTGAAGATTCAAGACCTTAGGGTATAACCTTGTAACTCTTAGTTTCACTTTTGACAAGGATTTGAATCACACACTTGCATATCTTTCAAAACGTGCATAAACCGTTTTACCTCTTGTTTGAAAGATCAAAATTTTTTAAAGGTTTCAAAACACCCAATCAACTCCCAAACCTTTTATATACTTATGGAAAGTTAGTCCTTAAAATTGGGTGTTTCAAAATGGTCAAAATCGTGGTTTTAAATGAACCGATCATGTGCTTAAGTTAAGAGGTCGAGCTATGAAGCGGTTGACCGGCGACCGCTTGGTGTAGCGGTCAACCAGTCTATATTTGAAATAGATCCGTTGAGTTCTAAAATATGACCGTTGGTAACGGTAACCTGAAGTAGTCGACCAATACAACGGTAAAATTCCTAACGGCTAGAAACGGCTAGTTTCTCATGTGGCCTATATAAAGACCTTCATATTGTCTCAAAAAAGAGAGAACGACCACATATCATTTTACATAGCTTGAGAAATATCTTAAACCTTCTTATTCTATATTTCTCATATCATTCACACAAATTACACTTTCATCCTTGTCATTGTGTGAATCAAAGAGATAGAGCTTTCATTTTCATATCCACTCTTTGAGAGAGTTTATTCTTGTATCTTCCTATCCAAAAGGTGATTCCTTTAGTGAGGTTGTTCACTAAAGAAGAAGCTTAGAGAGGGTATATCTCAAGCTTGGTTGGGTTGTGAGTGGTGAGCCCGAAAATCACTTGGGTTGTGAGTGTTGAGCCTGGGAAAGCACTTGTAGGTTCTCTAGCACCCGAAGCTAGAGTGTACACTATTTGGAAGATAGTGGGAAAACCTCAAGGCTCGGTAAAAGAGCTTGAGGGGTGGATGTAGGCGGGTTTGCCGAACCACCTAAAAATCTCGTGTTTGCTTCTCTAACCTACTCTTTACATTTAGCACTTATTTACTTATCGCATCAATACTTATTTAAATACTTGTGCTAAATTATCTTTACTTTGCAAACACGACTTTGGGGGTTAAAAGCGAAAAAGTTTGGAAACTCAATTCACCCCCCCTCTTGGGTTGCCTTAATCCTTGGACTTACAAAAAGGAGGAGGGTTGATCATGGTGACCGCAGGTAACAAGGAAGGTAATAAATCATTCATTTTTGCATGCACTTGTTGCTAGAATTTGAGATGATGCATGTACGTGGCATGTTGGGGTTTCTTCCAAGTACAATACCTTATGCTAATAGTATTAATTCAATGAATTGGTATGGAATGTACAGTGTGGGTTGTATGACTACGGTTCTTATAATAAAAAAAAATAAAAATTGTGTGGTAACATATAAGCAAAATAAATGTGTTTCGGTGTTGGTGGCATTAGAACTAGGTTTAGATACCCCAATGATAACATGCAAAAGATAACTAAGATAATACCCTAAACATAAACGGATGAGTTATCAAGAAAAATATTAGAGTTAAATGCACTATGCAAAATTTAATATTAGGTGGTATTGACACTTGAATCTCTATGTAATATGCCTACGAAATTGCACTCGCAATGTACTGATTCAATTGAGAATCAAATATTTTACTATATGGTACACCTTATGTGAATCAGACATTTGAATATATGGTGCACCTTAGGTGAATGTTTGCCTAAAAATAAAATTAATATAATCTTATGGCATAACAATCATGCGCGAATACCCGTAAGGGCCGCAGGCCCTAATGATCTCTTTGAGACCGTAGTGTGCAGGTTGAAGGTGGGATTTGCATTCATTGCTGTGTAAAGCAAGGTTGTTTCCCTCATTGGTCAATACACATAAAATCACTCTACCTCATCCACTAATAACAAAATTGCCTAAACACCTTTCCACATTTCAACTCTTCACTTTTCAGTTTCCCTTCAGTTTCCCACCCTTTTTAAGAGAAAAGGTAATTTTCACTCCTCTCATGCATATTCATCCGATCCTAGTAGCACAGTTTTTCACTGCTTCCAACTCTCACTTGTTCTTTCATTCTCTAAAACGTTTCATGGCCTCCAAGCTTTTGCCGCTGGGTTTGTGTTTGTGGTGTTCGTTTTAGCTTTCATTTGTTGAAATATATCATGTAATTGCCTATATATATACATATTTCGTTTGCCCAACCTCCTGCGTTTGTTATATCTCTGGTTCTTTCTTCGTAGCTAACATTTGATGCTAAAAACTTCATTCATAGACAAAAAGCATAAATGATTTGTTGAAATATTGCTCGTTGGGTGTATATATATATATGTGTGTGTGTATAACGTTTCGACGTCCTCTGAGTTCATTATATGTCTGGTTCTTTCTCTGTAGGGAATCAAGGCATAGTAAAACCTCCCTTCGTACTTTCAGAAGCTTCCAAGGGAGGACGGTTCGTACATTGAGGCTCTCTTGACAGAGTTGTTGGAGGATATTATCTCTCATGTTGGGCCTACTTCCGTCGCGGACTTATATGTTGCAAGATTATGTTGTAAGCTCTTCAACAATATCGCCGACAAAGAATGTGTGTATCAACGTACAGCAATCCACACGTTCGGGTCCCGTTCATGGTACCAGGACTCCAAGATTGCGGCTTTCTCCAACGTTGTGGTAACCCTGAGATGTTGTATAGAGAATGGATGGGAACACTTCAGGCACAAATTGAATGACCTGTGTTTCTAATACTTGAAAAGGGCGATGGATTCTGGACACGTGAAGGCTACATATATACAGATACAGAATTGTCTACCTGTGCTTAGGAGGCAAACTGAAGCAGCAAGGAATTGAAATATTTTGTTCCTTGAAGAAGAGGAACAAGCACAACAGAATGTTTCAATGCTGAGAGAAAACGCTGCAATTGATTAGTGAATATAATTGGCATGGCATCATCAAAGCACCCGTCGACCCCGAATCCACACCGTGCAAATAGCAGACCTTCACATAAACCCTACCCACTACAAAAAAAGGCACCTATGTCGAAAACCGCCGCTATAGGGTGCAAGTAGGCTATAGCATGTAAACCTGTGGCTGCACTTATTTATAGCGCTGCGGCTATAGCAACGGCGACCGCCGCTATATCACCATCGGTACAGCCCTATAGCCGCGGTTATAGAGACCGCTGGTGAATACGTCGGCTCTATAGCGGCGGTCACACAGCGGCAGCTGAACCGCCGCTATAGAGCCCAACCGCGGTTGCGGTTTTTTACGCAAGAGTGCTATAGCGGCAGTCAATTGATCGCCACTACAGATTATAGCAGCTGTCAGGTGACCGCGGCTATAGTGTTATAGCCGCGGTCACGTGACCGCTGCTATAACCCTTTCCGTTGGTTTACATATAACGGCGGTCAATTCATACATTCCAATTACTAGTTTTCAACAACCAATTCATACAATTACTAATTACTCAGTTTTCAACAACCATATATTTCAGCATATTCATATATTCCAATTACTATTTTTCAGCAACCAATCAATTCAATATATTTTCAGCAACCAATTCATATATATAGTATAATACAACAAGTCAACAACCAATTCATAAGCCAACACTCCAACAAAACTAATCTTCAATCTCCAACAAAATCAATCTCCAACACAACAGAACCCAATAATCCAATTCATAAGCCCTGACCTCCAATCTCCATATAATTAATTTCATTCATATTTTATAAAATACGAAAACTATACATTGAGTCTAAGTCACTGACCTGAACAGCAATGCAAAACCACAGTCGCGGAGGGGGGGCTGAAATTCGCTGAGGGGGCGGGGGGGGAGCTGAAATCGCGAGAGAGGGGGAGGGGATTTGCAGTTCGAATGGGGGGGGGGGGGGGGGGGGGATTTGCAGTTCAAATAGGGGGGGAGTTGAAATCGTAACCCGGAGGAGGGGGGGACTGAAATCGCGAGGGGGGGGGACCTGAAATCGCGAGAGGGGGGAGGGGGACCTGAAATCGCGAGAGGGGGGGAGGGGACCTGAATTGAAATCTGAAATCACGAGAGGGGGGGGGCTGAAATTGCGAAGGGGGGGGGAGGGGAGCTGAAATCGCGAGGGGGGGGGGGAGGGGATTTGCAGTTCGAATGGGGGGGGGGGGAGCTGAAATCGCGAGAGAGAGGGGGGGCTGAAATTCTCGAAGGGGGAAAAGGGGGGGGAATTTTTTATGAAACGCGCTAAATTCTATAGCGGAAGATTGCCTTAGCTACGGTTTTCAAAAACCGCCGCTACATGTCGTCTATAGCGGCAGTCAGTGACCGCCGCCATATGTTGTATATGCAGCAGTCAACGACCGCCGCTATATAAACCGCTGCTATATTGAGTTTATAGCGGCGGTTTATGACCGCCGCTATAGGCTTATTTTCGATCACGTTTTAAGTAAAACGCCGGGATATGGGGTATATAGCGGCGGTTTTAGTGACCGCCGCTGTAGACCTGGTTTTTGTAGTGCGGGTGATGTGGCAGTGAATGAATACGACGAACACATTTGCTCAGCATGTTCCTGCAATCATGAATTGACATGGTTTTACCACGCACAGATTAGTTGGCCCACAAGATTTCATTCATTTTGAACACAGCAGACTTAATTTGACAGAAGTGTTAAGTATATTTGGTTATACCGCATACAATATGTAAACATATTCTGGTAGCAAACTTATGTTATATTGGTATTTGACGTTTATTTCCATTTATGTGAATTTTCGTTGCATGTGGTGTGTGATTTGGTTATTGCAAGTGGTAAAAACTTGAATGATATGCTAAAATGACGCATTATAGGATGCATAGGGTCATCAGTGATCAGTCATGGGATTGGAAATGGAAAGTGTAGGGGAATCTCATAAAGGTGATAAGTAGAATAACGTAGAATAATATCAGATATATTGAAGCCATAAACATGGTCTATCACTTAGCATAACACTCCAATGCAATTTTTAGAATAACATTAAATATATTGAAGCCATTGTTAATGACGATTGCCCCAACAAAGTCACAAGTGAAAATACGTAGTGATGTAAACTCATTAGAGTAATACCACCTGTTGCCTCCGTTAGGAGTGATCTTCTTATGATAGGTAAACATAAGAATTGAGAATGAATCAAAGGGTATTTCTGGGGTATATTGGGTTAGGAAATCAATGTCTAATGTATTATTAGTTAAACAGTTTTTCAAGTGCATGATGTGTAGAAAAGATAAAAGAATCGGATATTTTTATAGATGCTAAGTATGGACACTAACAATTGAATGTATGGTAAACCCTCTTAAGTAACTTAAGAGGGTTTAATGGGGCCATTTCATAAAAACCAATTAGGAGATGGTGCATTAGGACGATCAATTTATACATGGCACCTAAAAGTAAGGAGCAGCTGGTTCCAAGGCATTTTGAAACAAAATAACTAATACGATCTTTAACAAATGTCTAAGTGAAGTAGCTTTGAAGTTTAGAATTGTAGGCAATGAATTAAATCCCCCATACTTTCAGAGTAACGTATTAAAAAACGTTTTAATGAAATGTGCAAAAATGGAGGCGTTCATATATTGGGGGCCCTAGGCAACTGCCCCTTCTGCCTGCACTTGTAAATAATTTAAAGTTCTGATCGTCATATCAAACGACAAACGAGTTTCTTGAATGAAGAGAAATTAGGACGAGTTAGGAAAGTGTAGATACTACGAGGGAACAAGCACCATGGTTAGAAGAGGGTCATAATCGGAAGTATAATGAAATCAGAGAGTGTGAGTCTATAATTCTAAGGAAGGGAAGTCAACCATGGCTTGCGCTGATGCTCGTCCATGAGCATAAAAGCCTTCTGCACATGTTGGTTCTTGAGTTTCACATACGCTTTCAAGAAATATGTTTGGTCACTATCTCTATCTTATAACTCTTTCACCGTCACCACACACATTGAGTACGTATCCGATAGGAAGTCGTCGTCAAGTCTGGTGCAGGTGGCTTTAGTAGCTTTGTCCTTTTTGAAGGCCAGCCACTCGTTCATGATATCATTGAGGCGGCCAATAATGTCGGTGAACTTCTCGAGCGCAGACTCTCTCTCTTCGACCTGAGACTTCCCCTTAGAATGTTTGCTAAGAGGTTGCACAAAAGATATGGAAGCACAGTCTCGCTTACCAGACATGGAGCGAGACGGTTGGAGCATAGAAACCAATGGAGGCGAAACCGTATGTTCCTTATCCAACTCGTGAAAGCATAGAAACCAATACGACCGACTTTTTTGGTCGTATCATAGAGACCCAAAACGTTAAGCTCGTTATCCAACTCGTGCTCCTCATCGGTGTTGAGAGGATTGTCAGTAGAGTCATGATGGAGGAGACCCCTAACAGATGAGCCCGCGAAAAGCTCATTCATGAGGTCGAAGTTAGCAAGACCCCTTTTCCGAGAGGGGCGTGCATTTGGATGTTGTTGTGACACAATATATCAAACGGACAACTCAATCAATAAGTGCAAGTAGGTGAAACCGTACATTCCAACATGAGTTAAAAAAAAAAAAAACAGATTACATTATAAAAATATAAGAAGTGATCACCGCTAAATAGGAATTCCATTGGGCTTCAGTGGCCGTCACCGTATTGGCAACTGGATCCCATTCAAAACCAATCTCAGCATGAAGGAGTTCATAGAAGTGCCACCACTGGTCTTCATTCGTTTGAACTTGTCCTTGATCTGAAGTCTACTTTTGTAGAAGCCAACTACAACATTAAGCTTGTCACACAACGATGGCCACATCGAACATGCGATTGTGCATTTTGAACGCGTCTGTCTAAACTTGTAGCTTTCAAAATATTAAGGAGCGTAAGCTCTTGTTCATTGGTCCAGTAAAACCCCTTCCCCATCTACACAAACGGTTGGAATCAAGAACTAATGGTTAATGGTCCAATATACCGCAAGATAAAAAAAAATATTGGGGGAAAAAATTCAGCCTTCGGCAAACCCTCAGGACATACATTCATAAAACTTACTAACTTGGTAGTTCTTGCATACTAATGCGCAGTGACTAACACAGCTAGTTCATTCATCACATACTCGATACATTCAGATATAGGGTGAACAGTCGGTGTATAAAGTGCTTGCTCTTGGAAACGTATTTGACAATTTGGGGCATCTTCAGACCCGTGTGGAATTGGAGGGTTGTAAATGTAAAATACTTTGGAGAGGTGAGAAGCGGTCAGCTTCTACCAAGATCAGCTCGAGGGTGACATGAGAGGAGGTCAGAAGATATATGTGGTTGAGTAAATAATGGAGTTATTGATGATCGAGGGAAATGGCATGACACAGACTTGGGTGATCGATTATTTAGTACAACCTACCGAATCAGATGACATGCCCAAGAAGGATCGTGGGAAAGAAAGAGACGACAAATGTGTGGGATTTAGGGAAATATCAAGGTTGTATGTTGGAAGATGCCCTCAAAACCAATTATTTAAAATAATTATAAGATAATTAATTGTTTTATTATCACATGTATTTATTACTTATTGAGTATTATGTTGTAACATATGTTACACATTTATATTGTTGAGTGATATTATAGAAAAATAATGCCAATGATTAATGAATCAAAAGCGGAGAGTATGATTTTTTGGTTCCTTGTTCACTTGACATTGTTCTAGACCGAACACTCATTGTGCCTCTATTAAATAAAAAAGATAGACTCCGTCATTAAGGTGGTGACCTTAAGCAAATGAGTGAGTGCACAGTAAGAGTACATGCACTAAACGGAATCAATATGAATACTTTCTGGAAATGATCACTGATGGGGAGAATGCTATTCAGCACAATTAGCTTAGGGTATCCTTAGACTCGAGAGGTTTATGCAATGCTATTCAGCACAATTAGCTTAGGGTATCCTTAGACTCGAGAGGTTTATGCAGATTTGTTTGTTGTGTACTTGTTCTTTGACCAAGTCATTTGATGATGAGCATTCATAGTAAAATATTCCACATAATATTGAGTCTTGTGTATGATAATTGAGTTTGTGTGAATACTCAACAAGAAATCTACCAGTCTCTTTGTGAGATAGTATATTTCAGTATATCTGTATAGAGTTAGACTCGAAAAGAAATCTGACTAGAGAATTTGCGGAAATATTTTTCAAAATTAATACATAATATATTTATTTG
Source organism: Morella rubra (assembly GCA_003952965.2). NCBI lineage: Eukaryota > Viridiplantae > Streptophyta > Magnoliopsida > Fagales > Myricaceae > Morella > Morella rubra. The sequence continues at coordinate 16,858,717 of CM025855.1, read as the reverse complement.
TGAAATTATTTTGAAACAATTTGAGAGTCCAATAAGTTACAGATTGTAAATTAAGAACTATGTAAGCGAAGGACTTAATCAGTGATAGTATTTTGATCCTATTAACTTATGTGGAATATAGTATGGTAGAAGGATAAATAAGCAAATAATTGTTAGCAAAATGAATTTTACAAAAAATAGTCTCATTATCTCGGAAATCAATTGTGATATGTTAATGGACATGATCACAATTTATAGAAGCCTAAAATTCAAATAAAAAATATAAAAGAGTTAATGAAAAAGAGTTTTCCATAATAATCCTATGGTCGAGATTTGAAATCTCGAAGAATCTCACACATAAGCATAGTTGAAGTTTGGGATTAAGTCATTATATAAACTCAAAACTTTCATTTGAGAGAGAAAATAACATAACGCAAGAAAGAGTTTCTATCTCTAGAATCTCTCTCAAAGAATTATGTGTGTGAATCTGAAAAAGACAGCACGCCTAAGTTGCTTTGATTTCAACGATCCATAATCTGCTGCGTTACGATCTTCGAAACTTTCATTGTAATAGTTAGAAAAGAGACCAATAAACCGTGGTAGATTAGGGTCAAGTGGGTTATTTTACTTATCCCCACTATATAATGGACCTCTTAAGGTATTTCTAACTCTTCTTCAATGTCCAAACATTTCACATGGACTGCCTTGATCTTCAAATTAAAATTATATTTCTTAAGCATTCACACAAATCACACTTTCATTTTTATTATTGTGTGAAATAAAAGAGCCGGAGTATTTCATTGTAATATCATGCGAAGAATACTTTCCCAGAAATAAAATAATGTCAAGGAGATTGAAAGGAAAACATAGGGAACCAAAAAAACCTGGTTTAGACCCTTAAAAAGACCTAGAAAGAGATAAATTCCTGTGATACCTCAGGTTTCCTTTGCGTTTACTGTCAGTCTGTCACATTAAGATAACGTAAAAACTTCAGCATTTCATAAAAGTCATGTAATTCTCAACTTCAACAGCGATATGGGAGTCAACTGCCATGGCAATTGTTCAGCCATGTAGCAATTTTGTGAGCTTATCAAAATATTCGTTTATGCTCTGCTAGAAAGTAAATAATCGAAGTTACGACTTCAGAATATGCTGCAGGGAACTAACATTTACCAGACGATCGTACTGGCACAGGGAATTCTTAAATGGACGACGATCTTACAGATTCAAAAACAGCAAACAACTCACTTAAGCCTGAAAAAATCCAAGCTTTACATTATTGGAGACACAGATACCATAATTTTAGCAGGCATCAAGATCTCGGCACGGAGGTGGATTTGGCTCAGTCAATAAAGTAGTATTCCCTCCTTCTGGTCCGCCCCTAATTCGTAGTGGATTTTGTGTGCCCGGCTGAAACATAGAAAGTGAGACAAAAAATCAACAATCTACAGCAATGTCACAAATTGGAACTCAAGTTTAGCAGGGCAGAAAAATAATTGTAAGGGCCCAATTATCCCATGCCAGTTGTCTTACCGGTAGCTTCTCGCCCCTTCTTAACATTTCAACTATCTCAACAACTCGCTTGGGAGTAACATCTTCCTGAAATTAAGAGAGACCAGTAAATTCTAAAGGCTCTAACTATTGACTGTGAAAGTCATATGATTTGGCAAAACCAAGAGGATAATTATGCACCCACATAGTAGTTGTAAGTATATCCTTCCGATCCATTAGAGTAATCAGCCACAGTAATCATAGGAGCATTCACACAACATCCCTGCAGAAAACCAAAACTTTACATCACATGATGTTTAGTATTCAAAAATGAGTAGTCAGTGACCACAAAAATATATTTTCCTTGTTCTCTATTAGCCTAAAAAGTTAAAAGACTATCTACAAAAGCTCTAACTCTTGCTTCCATTTACGGCTTTAGGTAGTGCATGCTGAGAAAGAATCCTATGCCAAGTTTGAAATCTTTTTCTTTTTTTAAATAACTGAAAAATTGTCAGTCAAAGTCCATATGATATTATTTTGTTGGAGTCACCGATAATTTTACCCTCCAATTATTGTCCTCCTAATTCCAGATCAAGCAAAACAAATGCCAATGCCTGCAGGGCTGCTAAAAAAACTACAGGCATGGATCAGTAACAGAAGAAACCAAGACTCACCATGCATTCCATTTCTCCAACAGAGAACAGACCATCTTTAGTCACTTCTGCACAAGACAAATAACAGCAAATTATCTTGTAAACGTTGTTCAACTTCGCTATCATCCACAAAGTACATTGAAATGTAAGAAGAGATATTTTAGAGCAGATAATTTTTGTAAAAGCTAACCATTGCGCTTCACTCCAAGATGCTTCAGTAAGGCATCTTCAATGTCTCGAGAACCACGTATCATACAGGGTGTCGTACCACAAACCAATAAGTGGTACTTCCCAACCTGCAAAATGAAAAAGGCCCACATGGTTACGCTGCAACTTCTGTTAACCTGGTACTTGCAGAAGTATTAAAATCCCAATGAAGACATATTCCTCACCTTTGACCGATTGAACATTGAATAAAATGTTGCAACCTCATATACACGGATAGGAGCAACTTCGATAACCTTAGCTACCTGAGGCATCCACAGTACAATATCATTACATAGATTTACACATCCCGCAGCATTCCAAGGGAGTGCAACATTCTATTCAGCCAAATGAAGTTTGCTCAGAAGTCAGAACTGCAATTCTGCAATAATGATTGTCTTAATGTAGCAAGAGTTTGACAAATGCTATAGAATAAATAGAACCATATTCAATTCTCCATAAAAAGACGAGAAATTTCAGTTTGGGGACAAATTTTTTATGCAAGAAGTACATGCAACATTAGGAAATTATTTTCCAAACAGATGGCTGGCATGAACAGCAGTGTCCCAACAGATTGTTACCACAGTTGAGTACAAAACCACCAAAACAAGTCTTAGTCGATTCCATCCTCCAGTTTATTTTGAACCCACAATCACTTAGTGTTTACACAAGGATTGCATATCCTGTTGGAAGTTATAACTTGAATCATAAGTCAGGTATCAGCATTAAATATTTATACAAATGTATTTGTGTACATTCATATGTATTTATGTATGTATATATCTTCAGAACTAGATTTAATAAGATTTCCCTTCGAATCAACATCTATTCATTTTACGTATAACTATGAAGGGGGAAATGTTTTTTGCACTCAACCAAACAAAACCTCTTGCATATTCTCATCTTGCCAAATTATTGAAAGAAAAGGTATGTTGTAACCTAAAATAGATCTCTTCCTAAACAGAGAGGCTTCTGTCACATCATTACTCCTACCTCTCTCTCTTTCTCTCAAGCACACTGTAACTCCCCCTTCCCGGATAGGTTTAGGAATGTCACCACAAGTACATAAATAAAATAATAGAATCTCAAAATCAGAAAAATATTGCAGAATTTAAAACTTAAACAATCTCAACTTCATGGTAGTTTAAAAGAACTTTGAAAATAAAACTTAGGAGTTATATCATCCCAAAACAACACTTTGGTGCACCAATGCACTTATTCTAAGGTCCTCTAGGTTTATTCCATCATCTAATTCCCATGGCCTGTAGACTCATCTTCCTCCAAATCTGGATATTTAAAACTAAAAAAAAAAGAAAACTGAGTCGAATACTCAATAAGCAAATACATCATACAACAAACAGACTATACTTGTTGTGCTATGAAGTTGATGGGGAAGCCAACTTCGTTAAAATGTAATTTAGGGTCGCCAACCTACTAAAAGTACAAAAAAAAAAAAAAAAAAAACTGGTAAAATTCAGTTTTTTGGCCAAACAAAAAATACGGCTGGAGGTTCCATAGCCCCCTAGCTCCATCACTGTTTGCAACCCTAGACTCACGAGGATGTGGAGGTCGCCTTAATCCCTCTACCCACCTTAAAAATTAAACTTTAAAGAAAAGTCACATTTACTTTTTCTTAATATTCTTTAGTGCAACCAAATAGAACATTAAGGCACTTAAGGGTAGCAATGCAACATCATTGGAAGTCCTAGTAGAAGGGATAGGCAGTATCGGACAATCGAGGACTTCTCAGGAGATCCCTTGACCTTAAGATAGATCGACATAGTCCTAGCTATATGTGAGATACTTAAACTCTATTATGGATAATGAATACTCTTTTTTATTTCATCACTGCACAAAGTACACAACCAAAAATTAATGATCGAATTTAATAGATGGCATATCTCATACACGAAAATTTTGATTTTGAAGTTTGTCGCCACAGATAATAATGAACAAAAGTAAACACTAAAAGAAAAAAAGAAAAAAAAATCAATTTGCACTGAAGGCAATATCAGATGCAATCCTATCTGTATATGCATGAAAACGTAAAAACTCTTAAATGAGTCAAGCCAACATACTGCATTCATAGCAGAAACAGGAAGCCATCCTCCATGCTGTTGCTGTGCAAGATCTAATAGAGGAATCACTGCAGATTGCTTGTAGTTTGATGGATAGTGAGATATTATTTCCTCAACCTGGAATGCATAAGCTAAATTGTTAAAGCAGAATATGATAAAGGAAAACAATTTACACTGCCAAGAAACATCACTAGTGGCTTTTGTTAGATATGTCTGAAGCGATGCAGCAGCTCCGTTTCAAACTCAAGAATCTATTAGTTGTCTCCATAGCATCATATATAAATAGGTGGATTTCAATCTTTTCTTCTTTGCATTTAACTTAAAAGAGTTACAGAAATGCCTGAAAAATTCCTTAGGATCACACCCTAGTGAACAGACAGACTTTTCATGAAACGCAAACATGAGAATTTATTCAAATATGATTATCTTTCAGCAAAGGGATAAGAATGAAAATTACTCCAGACTTATAGGTGTATTAGAATATAGTTGTATTAGAGTTTAATGGTCCCCATAAGCAGACAACATTTGAAGATATAGTGAACCCAAAACAGGTTAGCTTCAAGGAGAAAAAGCTTCAAACAATCAATGTTAATGTCACACAGACCTGACTGGGCCTGCTCTGCAAAAAATAAACAAAAAGGTTCTCACTTAGGCTAAGTTTTAAAGGGCTGGTATACGGGCCCTGACTGCATTATTTTTCACTATAACATGAAGATGTAAAGAGTGCAGAATGTTAGGGAAAGACTAAGAAATAAGATCACCACAAGATGCACATAACATCAAACTATGTAGGAATGAAACTATTAATAGTTAACGTATCTCTTAGAATTCAAAGTTTACAAAGTTTTTACTAAATGGTTGATAACACTCACATCTCAGAGTTGGGTCAAATGTTTCTAATAACAAAGAGAACAAATGATTATTTACTAATAAATAATACAGTTCATTTCCCAAAGGATTAGCATAAATGTTCTAATAACAAAGAACAGAAAAACAGATGCGTAGTCCACAAAAGCTCCCAAAAGGATGAACCATAATTTTCAACTTTGTTTAATCTAACCACAAGCCAGAATTCAAGGATCCAGCTCAAACCCCAAATTCATTTTCCTTTATCAACTGGTACATCACATATCCACTTTGAGGGCCTTGAACCAACTTCACCATCTCTGTGGTTCTAACAGGGGAAAAAGGTGTATCATTTTGAGCCAGCACGCATTAGTCAAGCACTAGATGAATATATAAACAGACAACATTCAAAAAGCCTTAAAAATCCAAGTAATAGGAATGTTTTAGAATTCTAATCCTATCTTTTGTAGTTCTCAGCAATAGCCCATCCATTCTTCTTGAATGAAATTGCTAGGAATTGAGCTTGTGAGAGTGTTACAGGACATCAGAACATGTTGGAGTTCAAATTGGCCTGCAAAGTTGATTAAGCTTGTGGGTAGGCACTAGTTTCTTACCCCATACCTTAGGCTTCGGTTGAGCCAAGTCCAAACAATTGACTTGGCTCGACTTGTTTTAAGTTCTGGAAAATAGTATAATGTGGGTACCAAAATTGATATAAGGATGTATAACTATAGCAGAACCATTGTCTAAAACATCAAACCGAATTCTTAACATAGTCTCACTCACATTCTATTGTAATAATCAGCATCCCATCGCCTGTCAATGGCCACAGTTACTGAGAGGTTGAAGACTAACATGATATGAAACAATTAGTTTCCACATGGGCACACACCAAATGGACCACGTTTTAAGGAAATTGCCGCAAAAAGCAAATATCAATAAGCGAATGCCTGGGGCCAAAAACTGAGCAGTCAAACAAAAATCCGTATAGTGAAGAGTAAATTTGTGAGTGCATCCTTTGTCTTGAAAGGATGCTAATGAAGGCTCAAAGTCAAAGAATGGTTTTCAAACTAAATTCTTTGGGAGCAAATTGGAATTGTTCAACTAATACGAATACAGACTAAGAGAGGAGTTTTTAGCACATAACACAAAAATAAAATTAAAAACAGGCACAAAGTAGTGTCGGAAATAGTTCAGAAATTTACCCTCTCTTTGTTTGCATCACTGAACTCCCACGGAAGTTCCGGTTTGTTGTCCGGCGAGTCAATGTGCTGTTCAAAAAAATTTTCAAAAACAAATAAAAATATGATTATTCAATTTGTTAAATCAGAATTGCATAATTAGAGAATTATAATTGAAGAAATTATTAGATTGGTGTATGAAATAGTTGGAACTAACTGACTCACGTAATTAAGGGCAGTGGAGAAGGACCGCGACGACAATGGCTGCAGTAAAAATAGGAAGACTGAAAACAGGATGAAACAAAGCGATGTGATTGGATGAGAGAAAAATGAGAAAGAAAAAGAGGACCTGACGGAAAAGCTGACGGATCTCAAGAAGACGGTTGGCGACGAGGCGAGCCAGCATTTTCTTCCGTGACCGGCAAGGCGAGCTGAGCCTAGCTGAGCTTGGCGGAGGATGAGAAGAGATCGGAGATTGTGGGAGCAAGAGATTTTTTTTATTTAATTTCCGGTTTTTGGTTAAATGGGATCTTCGGACTCTCCAGCCCTCCAGTCTGCACTCAGGAGGCCTAAAAAAAAAAAAAAAGAAAGAAAAAAGGCCAGACGTCTGGGCCCATTTGAGTAGGCTCAAGCTTGATCGACCATAAACAGCCCAATCACTTAAAAAAATAAAAAACCATAAATAGCCCCATCGAAAGGTAAGGCTAGGACCCACGAAAAGACACCAAAAAAACAAAACGAAAAACAAGAAGAAAGAAAGGTGAGGGTAAGTATTGCAATTTATTTGGTACACTACAGCTTTCCATATTTTATAGGATCATTTAATCTGATTTGTAAATATAGACACAAACACTGAAATACAATTAGAGCAATTTATAACCTCCAATAATACTTGTACCTCGTAATACCAAGTCATTAAATCAGCCTCCCATTTCAAAATTGAAGCTCTTAGCACCTTTCAAATTGATAACCCCATAAATATTAGTAAAATTTAAAAATAAATACACTTGCACAAAGGTCTTCACACTTTGCATTTGAAATTATTATTTTTATCACTAACTAATTATGAGGGTTTATTTAATGAGTTACTTAAATGATAAGAGTAGATTAAGATCCATCAAATTTGCTGCCCATAGTAAATGACAAAATTTGGAGAGACATTATGTAGTTTCTATAATATTCAATATACTCCGTATATAATATAATATTCAATACTTGATTGTCTATTTTTTTTTTTTTTCAAATTAGACCATGCAAGTAGTAAATTGGAACGAATCTTGATATTAAGTAGAGATGATTCATCCTAATTTGAAAACAAGTCGTTTTCTTCAAAATTATTAACTGTCATTTCTTTAGTATATTTTTTTTCCCGGTGACATCAAATACTTCCCCTTAAAGAAATTTCTTCTTCAAAATTTCTTCAATAACAATTATAACATCCACTAGTCTCTTGGATAACAATTTAAAAACATCAAAAGCTTTTCTCCATAAATGCAACTAATCTAGACATCAATAAATATTAAACGTTAACAAAATGAATAATATAGGTTACTGTAGTTTCTCAATTGTAAATATAAATGAATTACAATATTGGACAGCTGTTAAAATACAAGCTAGAGTATTAAGTAATATATAACCTCCAATAACGCTTGTATGGCACAATACCAACAGGCTATTAAATCAGCTTTGCGTCCCCAAATCTAAGGTCCTCAACACTTTCCAAAATTGATAAGTTGAAAAATATAAATAAAATCTAATGACTACTGTCAATAAGTAAACATGTTTAATTCCAATGTGAGCTCGAGCAAAATTTTTTCAATAGCAAAAAGTTGTAATTGTTGTAGTTTAAATTTTTTCTAATATGGGAATTTTTTTTATGGTATAGTCATTAGATTAAGGACCGCTTCCCAAACTGATCCTTTTGTTCTCTGATGGCCCTTGAATGGAAAACTCTAATGTGGATAACTAACACCACATCACATACATTGAGGCTACGCCATGTATTCCCCCCATTTGCTGACTCAACACGACACATCATTTAATGTTAGGTTTTATTTTAAAAAATTAAAATAAATCATAAACATAAAAATTAAATGAGAAAAAAATGGAATTTTTTTTAAAGAAAAGGTATGACCCTCCACTCTTTAAAAAATATGATCATATATAACAACTCAAAATTATATAAATAACTTGAAAATGCACAAGAAAGAGACGAAAACAATATTTATTAATAAACTAAATAAAAAAATAATGAATAAAAGAGAAAGCCAAAAAAAAACTATTAGTGAAAAGAAAAGAGAGAAAGAAAGAAAAAGAAAAATGCAAAAAGAATACATTAAAAAAAAAAAATCCCAAGAATATCATATCAGGTTTCTTCACCAGTTCGGAGCTTCACATCAAATATTGTAAGAACGTTAGGGTATCATTCTGTACCTTAAATTATCCAATAATTGGAGAAGATCTGATTTATAATTCAACTATCGGTACCTTGGAGAGAGAATATAAACAGACCATTAAATCATTTAGAAAATGTAGTTACAAAAGAAGCTCACTACAAACAAACTGGTCTTTAGCGGCAGTCGCTAAAAACGCCGCTAAAGACACTATTTAGCGGCGTTTTTACAAAAATACTGCTAGAAACTACCTATAGCAGCTGTCTTTTTAGCGATAGTCGCTGACCGCCGCTATAGACACCCTTTAACAGCGGTCTTTATAGCGGCGGTCACTGACCCTGCTAAAGGGTGTCTATAGTGGCGGTCGTAATTTCTAGCGGCGTTTTACAAAAAAACGCCGTTATAGGTCGAACTTTTAGCGATGTTTTTGGAAAAATCTTGCTAAAAGTTAGATTTCTAGCAGCGTTTTGAGAAAAATGTCGCTAAAAATTCGATCTTTAGCGGCGTTTGTGGAAAACACCGCTAAAAGTCTAATTTCTAGCAGCATTTGTGCACAACGCTGCTAGAACTTCGGTACCTACAGCGGCAGTCTTGGTGACAGTTGCTAAAGGTGTATCTATAGCAGCGTTTGTGACACAAATGCTGCTATAGGTCTAATTAAAAATAATAGTTTTATTTATTAATTATAAGTTAATTAATGTAAATAATTATTTTATATATTATTATATTCCTTTTTAATAAAAAATTTATTTTGTCATATTTGAAAATTTTTATTTTAAAGAACCTACTTAATAAAATATGAAATTAGAGGGAGTGTTGTGAAAATTGAAGTTGTTATATTTTGAAGAATTAGTAATATAATACTATTTAACTAGGACATATTATTTAATTTCAAACAAAAATATATTGTGAAATTAGCTTATGCAATTAAAGTACATAACTTAATATATAGTCTTAGAGGCTATGATTTAGTCATTAGGTAGGTACATACATATAAAGTACTTAGGTTAATAGCACATATCATGTATATTATAAACTCATATAACAAATAGCATGCTAAACCTAAGTATTTAGGTTAGCACATATATGTATATAATAAAAGCATATTATTTATCATTTACTCAAAAAACATATATATAGTTAATATGCTATGTCTTTAATACCAAGTATAAGGATCAATTTAAATGCTATTACAAATTACTTGCAGTATGTAGCTTATTATTAAAAAAAAACTGAAACACTATAGATTTCTGAAAAAAGGGTTAAAATAGTGAGTTTATACATTATATTATTTAATGTATTAATATGTTTTAAAGAGAATGATGCAGCCAAATAGTTTGAGAATCATCCTTTATGAAATCTAATGGAACAAATCTATGGAGCAAAATTTTTCCCCCTATTTTTTTCATTTTGGCAGGGGCCTCTTTATTATTATTATTTTTTTTTTCTAAATTCACTATTTGTCTTTCAAATTTTTGAAGAAATTTTAGACTTCTATAGGGTTCATCTCTTTTTCACTCCATAACTCTTCACTCCCTTCGCCTCCTTCCAGGTGCCGTCAACCTCTGTCCTTCACCATCATCCATGGCAGCAAAACCTTACAAATTTCGAGCCCCCTATGTGCCATCACAGAGAAGCTAAGAGAGTGTAGATTATGCATTATTATGGCTTGCAAAGAATAGTCCTATGCTTGAGGTTAGCCTATTGGTATTTCTTTTCCGTAGGCTAACCACCTCCTAGTCGGAGCATGGCAGAAATTTGATACAACATCCTCCTGCCAGCATCAAATTGACGAGCTGCGTGGCCTCTGTTTTTTGGGCTATTGGTTGATGAAAAGCGCGCACAGTTTTTTTAATTATTCTATGCATTATTTAGCGTAAATTTTTGTTCAAATTATTTTATTTCACTTGAACGCAGTCTTTCTAGTTCCTTTTTTGTGAGATGATTATTGCATGCAACATGTTTGCTTAAATGTTCTAGTTGCAATGTTGCATTTTTATGTCTTCCGAAAAGTTGCTGGCTACTTGCTACTTGCTTGGTGAAGGATCCAAAAAAGCGCTCAACTTCAGAAAAGCTATTAAAGCACCCTTTTTCAAACAAGCATTCTTGATGGCCTTGCTCCTTTAGATGATCGTTTTAGGACGCTAAAGGTCTCTTGCCTATCCAAACTCTCCCTTTGTAGCTTGTACACACTGTTTAAGACATGGCATAATGACTTCTAATATCATTCTTCTAAATTGTCTTCTCTTGTTCAGAAAAAAAAGGCTGATCTTCTTGTGTAGAACAAAGCTCTGCATGGCGATAAAGAGCATTTATCGCATGTGACAATTCTTTGAAGTCATTGTCTAGAATAGATTATAGCCAATATGCCCTGATGGTTCTTTCTGTTATGATCTGAAATTAGTACCTAATTGATCCTCTCTAAAATGAACATCTTAGACATTGTCAAGTTTCTATATTTTTCCTTATATTAGGACTGTATATACATAGTTGTTTTGATGTTTATTGAGGATGACGTGATTGTGAGTAGTCCAAGAGCTGCAGTTTAAGAAAATGGAAGAAATGAGGGTGAAAGTTCTGGATAGATTACTAATTTTGCACGACATGTCATTCCTGAGCATAAGAAATTTTGTGTTTATTTATTTTAGTTGCTATACATATTCTTTTATTGGCAAAAGTTTAGTAAATCTTCAGTTTGGAGCTTAGTTGAAGTCTTCATATTCTCCTAATAATTATTTAAGTTGTGTAGGTGATTCGAATTAAGTTAAGTGTTAATACTGTTGGTTTTATTTAGGTTCAGGGGGTTACATGGTATGTTATAGAGCTATAAACTGTTAGTCTGAATTGTATGTCCTGTAGATACTTTACGAAGAAGTTCTTCTACTTCCAATTCCTTTTTTTAATCTGCATCTTTTCTTCAGGTCTCACAGCGTCCATCCTTTAGCATGGGTAGTGGTATTCTTCACCAACAAAATTTTTAGGTAGGCTATGTCATGGCTTCTGCTACTATGTTTCCCTAACTTCCCCTTCAATTTTGTTCTTATGGAATTGTGAGATGCATGATGGTTGAATGGATATACTTATGATGAAAGAAGATGGGTTTTTTCAGTATATCTATAATGTCCTAGATAATTTTGAATATGTATTGCATATGTTAAACTGCACAAATCCGTTGATTGAAAAAACTTTAGTAGCCTCCTTTTCTTTGGTCACCAAGTTGCCGCAACTTTTCCATTTTCAATAAAAATTGGTTCTTATTCATATTAAATGCTGATAATATAGCATGCCTTTGCAATGTTCAAGGATAAGCCTGAATTTTTAAGTTCATTATGTTAGGCTATATGGAGCTTAGTTTTTTATATTTAACCTGGATAGTATTCCAACCCGATTCAATGAAAAGTGTTTTACGGTTTAAATTGAAATTTTTTATGAGGCTTAGTCCATGGAGCGGAGGCTTGCTTATCACAAAATTATCATGTGATATTTATTTTCAATTACAAGAATTCAAAAGGATGTTGATGTGTAAAAGAGGAAGATTTCAATCGGTACCTGCTTATTGTGTTGTATTTGAATATTTTAGTTGGTCCTTGCTTATTGTTATTTTATATTAGAAACTTGTTACTTTTTAGATTACTTGTAGAGATTCTTGTGTTTGTTGTAAAACATTATTAATCAATGATTAAGTATATTTTGTTTTATTATCCTTATTTTTTAAGTTTTTACATCCAATGAATTATGGTTATTAAAATAAAATTGTATTACTGATTATAGGAAAATATAGGAAAAAATTAATGGTGTTTTAAAAATGCTGGCACATGAACCAAATAAAAAAAACGCTAGCACAGACTTTTAGCAGCGGTCACCTGACCGCTGCTGTAGATATTTAAACGCAAGAAAAAAGGCCTATAGAAACGCTGCAAAAAAAACACATGATTGCACTTTGCATCTATAGCGGCGGTCACAAACGCCGCTAGCCGACCGCCACTATAGACCAGTGGTCGAGAAAACTGCCGCTATAGCCTATTGCGACGGTTCATTTTATTTTTCTACTTATTTTTCTAATTTTATTTATGGTGTTATCTTTTGTTCACAATCAATATTTTGATGATTTCAATAAATGAATTAAGTTTACAAAATGACATCTTCAAAGACAAAGACATTTTTATCAAAGAGCTAAAGTCAGAAGATTGAAGATCAAGAAGATGCAAGGAGCTCAAAAGTGAAGATTCAAGACCATAGGGATATAATCTTGTAACTCTTAGTTTCACTTTTGACAAGGATTTGAATCACACACTTACATATCTTTCAAAACATGCATAAACCTTTTACCTCTTGTTTGAAAGATCAAATATTTTTTAAATGGTTTCAAAACACCCCAATCAACTCTCAAACCTTTTATATACTTATGGAAAGTTAGTCCTTAAAATTGGATCTTCAACCGCTTGGTGTAGCGATCAACCAGTCTATGTTTTGAAATAGATCTGTTGAAGTTCTGACAATATGACCGTTGGGTAACCCTGAAGCGATGACCGGTACAACGGTAAAATTCTTAACGGCTAGAAACGGCTATTTTTCTCATGTGGCCTAATAAAGACCTTCATATTGTCTCTAAATGACATAGAACGACCACATATCATTTACATAGCTTGAGAAATATCTTAAACCTTCTTATTCCATATTTCTCATATCATTCACACGAATTACACTTTCTTATCCTTGTCATTGTTCACTAAAGAAGAAGCTTAGAGAGGGTATATCTCAAGCTTGGTTGAGTTGTTAGTATTGAGCCTGAAAAAATACTTGTAAGGTTCTCTAGCACCCGGAAGCTAGAGTGTACACTATTTGGAAGATAGTGGGAAAACCTCAAGGCTCGGTAAAGGAGCTTGAGGGGTGGATGTAGGCCAGTTAACCGAACTACCTAAAAATCACGTGTTTGCTTCTCTATCTCTATTCTTTACATCTAGCACTTATTCTCCTATCGCATCTATATACTTGTGTTAAATTAGTCTTTACTTTGCAAACACGACTTTAGGGGTTAAAAGCAAAAAGTTTAGAAACCCAATTCACCTCCTTCTTGGGTTGCCTTAATCCTTGGACTTACAGGTGGGACATTTCCATTGATCCACGCCACTTTCTGTTTGATTTAATATCTAAATCTAACTGCGGAAGACAATTGATTTTTCTTTTTCTTGCAACTTATGGAGTGTAAATTGAAATTTGAGGTGTGCAATTTAATTTTTGCATGTTTCCCCAAAAAAAAACCAAATCAATTGGTTAGTTCAAAATAATCGACCAAAGTGAATTTAATGGTAGGTACATACAAAAAAACAAAAACAAATTAATGGTTGGCACTTGGATACAGTGAAATGTAGGATACATTCAAATTTGGGGAAAAGTTACTGTGCATCCTAAACTACAGGCAAATGTCATTTTAGAGGTCCAAACTAGCAAGTTCATTATATTGAATTCTCAAACTATCAAAATTCATCATTGTACACACTCAAAAAAAATTTGATGGTAAAAAATGTAGCATGTGTTATGAATAGGCCATGTAGCATGATTTTTACAGTTAAATCTTTTTTGAGGCATTCCCATTGTTGAATTTTAGTAGTATGAGTGCATAATATTAAGAACTTAGTAGTTGAGACTCTCAAAGTTACATTGCCCTTATAGTTTGAGGGCTCAAAATGAAGTTTTCCCTTTAAATTTAGGGTCGATTTGTTTGCCTGTAAAATTATTGTTTTCGTGAAAAAAATTTTCATTGAAATGTTTTTAAAAAATTTTCCTTTTCAACGTTTGATTATTCTTTTAAAATATTTTCAAGAAATATTTTTTTGATGTTTGACACATTTAATGATTTACGTGTTTATATAAAAAGGCTTAATTGTCTTATAGGTCTCTATAATTTATACTTTTGACATTTTAGTCCCTCAGATATCGATTTCAACCCGTCGGGTTCCTAAAGTAAGTTTTTTAGACAAATCGATTTTCCCTCCTATTGTGGTTAGCCAACAGAAAGAATTGTGCTTACGCAAATTTTAGATGTCATTTCAACGCCAATCGTAGGCTGCCCCTACACTTTTGTGATAAAAATTGGTTCTCCATATTTCAATTGCCGTTAGCCAACTAAAGGAAAAGTATCCACGTGGCCTAGAAAGAGAAGTATATAAAACTATAATGCAACCTTCAAATTCAATTTTTATTTAAAAAATATTACTTTTTAATATATAATTTTTTTATTTTTAATAGAAATTTTAATAATTTTGTGTTGGAGGGGCATTTCAGTCATTTTGCATATGGTTTAACTACCAAATAAAAAAAATTCAATAATTGATTGTTTTTGAACATATAAGGTGAAATAAAATATTTGAGAACTTGAGGGAGGCTTACTGAAATTTGGCCGTAGATATGAGGCGTTCAAGCCAAAAAAAAAAAAATTTTGGTTTACAGAAAAGTTTGAGCTTAATTTGTTTTCTGGAAAATAATATAATTTTTACAGTTGACTTGAAAACTTTTTACTTTGACCTCATTTTCAAGTGCTTGCCAAATACCGTAAAACAAGTAAAACAAATTACAAAACTTGTTTTACAAGTAAACAAACGGACCCTTAGCATTGTCATTACCCATGGTGGCTTAGAAAAAAAAAATGATTACCCATGGTGAAGAAATCCATGTTAATTGTAATTTGGAATGTCTACTCATTCAGACGTCTCATATCTATCTGCTTTTCTTCTTCCTTCTTTTTGTCTTTTCCTCTTTTCTCTCTGTTTAGGGTCACATTCATATGGGAAAGTAAGTCTATTTACCTTCCAATGTATGGCAGCTAACAAGGTCTCATTTTTGAAGCGATAAGCCATGCTTGTTGTCTTGTTGAGCAACTAGTTGGCAAGAACTTCTCCAACTCATTTTTGAGTAGTACAATATTCACGTATAGGGGTGGTCAACGGTAGTGTAGGTGACGGTTTGGGAAAACCGGTCACCGCAATTGGTAATTTACAATAATAATTAATGACCGCAACGGCCATCAACCGTTGGCCGGGTAAGGTTACGGTCACGTGGGGTTTAAACCCATTATAAAATTTAAATCATATTCAAACAAATCAAATTAAGACCATTTGATGCCTATATATAAGCAACAAATATCAAATATCATAACCTGTTTAAATTTTCAACATAATATCATAATCAATAATCATATCAAATGGACAAATATCATAACCTATTCAAACATAATATCATAATCATTAATAATCATAACAAATATAATAAGCTGTCCAAAATCCAACATAATATCATATTCAAGCATAAAAGACTAAAGTTCAATAAAAGTGTCCAACAATGTGACATAAACCAACTAAAATATTCCAACAAAAGCCCAACAAAAGTATGTCAATAATCAATAATCATCTCAAGTCTCAACTAAGGGGTTAATGGTAGTGTAGGTGACATTTGGCGAAAACCGTCACCGTCACCGCAAATTGACGGAATCACATATTTGACACCGCCACCGCACCGCTAAGGCACAATAACCGCCCTTGTCGGTTACGGTACCTTGTAGCGGTGGCGGTTTTAGCGGTTAAAACCGCCACACTAAAACCGCCACCGCCAATGAAAATGATCACCCCTATTCACGTATAATGCATCACAATTTAGGTTCTTACTTGTACACAACTGCCTTTGATATATACCTTATAACATGCTAAAGTTTGTTCCCAAGCCCCTATAATCTCCTTATAGTCTCCTTTGAATGCCTTGCACAAGCTGTATTAGTCCCATCCCAATGACATACCATGTCATCGCTGCTAAGATACCAGGAAACCAGGAGCTGTTAACAATGTCCAACGCCAATGAGCCCCCTATATGTTCCTTTAATCCACCACCAGCCACTTCTCCAATCTGTAACCGCACCATTACTGAAGCAACCACTGCTATTATAGCTGGAACTCCCAGTACTGTGGTTTTCTTGCCGTTGTTGTCGGGTACACGAACTCTACCGTTTCTATCCTCTGTATCCATGGATTTTTCTTTGGGTGAAGGTTTTGAGCCAGATCCAGATGTCCTGTTAGAATGATCTTCTTGAGTGGAAGCTGGAAGAGCATGGACGGAAGGAATCCAATATTCATCTTTGGATATATAGTTTGATGGGGATCTGCGAGTAGGCAATGCGCTCTCTCTTCCCTGCTTTATAGCCGCTGCGGCATCTCGAAGCTTGTCAATGTTTGGCTCTGTAGATTTGCGGGAAATGTATGCCAGGATTTTTTGCGACTCTGATGTGAATCCACCTGCTTTTGGTGTTCGCCAGTATAACCAATTGGAGATAGATCTAATTGCATGAATTGCTGACATTCTTGCTTCTCTTTCTGGATCTGTTTCCTGAAACAAGTGTTCAAATATTATGGTTAGTTTTTAGCCATCAAACAGAAGTACTAGTTAGTGAACTTAATGTGAATCCTGCATTCACCCATATGGTGGTGTTTATGCTAGGAATTAAATGTTGCTATGGAGCTAGCAGAGTAAACAACGATAATCCTATTGGCCAGCGTTGATTGTACTGAAAATTCCACACGCTGGGCCTTTTGTGGGAACTAATTACCTTGTGATGTTGCGTGGAAGCCTTTTCCTTTGCATCCTGGAATCTGGTCTGGAATTTTTTAACGTCTGCAAAGATGTTTGAGGCTCCGGTTCCCACTGCATTACCCATGCCCACTCTTACATTCCCACGAGGCTGCTTGGACATTAAGAACTCTAGAGCTGCTAGATTTGACCTCTCCACAAGCCTGCGATTCATTTTACCCATTCAGAAAGATATCAAAGGTAAAAAAACCTGAGGAAACTGGTAGATGGACATAAATGAAGGAAGTTCCTGCTCCTTTTATGACTACATGCATTATTGACATTTATTTCCAATAATCTTTAGTGAATTCATTCTTCGAATGCACACGAGATGAGGAGATGATTTGTTTTCTGCTGAGTTTGAAGCACTCATAGGCACAGAATGAACAGAACAAATGGAATTACATCATGACCAAGTAGCACGAATGGGGAAGGATTCTTCTGCATGGAAAATGATGTCCACAATAATTCTTGCTTCATGAAAATGAAACCATATTTCTTACTAAGCTTGTGGATGAGAGTGATTCCAATTGTCCAACTAAAACTATCTTATCCTTTCAGGTAACATGCCGCCACGCAATGATCCTGCATATTGCAAAAGCTTTCTGCTTTGAAGGCTTGGGTCTTTTATGCAAATATCAGCTTCCTTGGCACTGCTTCAACAATAAATCTATTGATAAATTATATCAAACAAGTTGTTCTCATTTTTTGATTAGTTAGCCCTGATATCTTCTATTACTATGGGTGTCAATAGGGATGCACATATAGAGAGACCCAAGACCCTTATATAGAGATGAGGAAATTGAGTAATATGCTCTGCTCACGAGATGCAATCAACTGGACATGTCTCTATGGCCTCTTGGATCTTGTGCTCAGGATCAGCCCACTGAGCAACAACCCTTGCTCTTCCATAAACCGATTCAATCGCAAAAGTTTTCTCAGCGAACAAGGCACATTTTAAGCAGCCGACACACTTGAGTTCATCAACAAATACTGCCCTCTCTTCAGTTTCCAATCCAAACCATACCGAGTATATAGGTTTGCCCGTGTAACCCTTAAGTTCTGCTACTTTGCCTTGCTCCTGCACCAAATCGTTAAGAGTTAAAAAGAGATAGTGGCCTAAAAGTAATATACATACATACATATTTACCCTGATAAGCAAGGCTTCAGAGAGCCAAATTTTAGCACAGCATATTAGGAGAAAATGAATTGGCCAATCACGATTTATTCCCACAATCATGATGCCAGTATTATATTTTATTGATGTTGATGTTGTTGCATGTCAATTAATATAATTACTTCTTATTATGTTCTGATAAAATTAGAAAATAACCACAAAAACCTTATCATAAGCTGAACGTGAGCTTGGATCAGAGAGGACTGCGTAAGCTTCATTGAGTATGATAGCCATGTCATGGCCTGCCGGCCCGGCGATGTCCGGGTGACACCGCTTCTGCAGCGTCCTGTAGGCCATCTTTATCTGTGACTGGTGGGAAGAGCTGTCTATGCCTAGAAGATCATAGAGATCAAAGTCCATGACTGGAGATGCCGAAGCTTTGCAGGTCATAGAAATGCCGTACACCTTCTTAGCAGTTGTAGTGAACGGACTACTGAGAGTTCTTGGTGATAACCTCTTTGAGGCAGTGGGACTAGTGTACAAAGGAAGAGCTGCGGCGGACATTTTCTCCCTCAGAAACTTCAAAGGATGAGAATTAGGAGATGGAGAGAGTCAGTTCAGTGATTTTTATATTTATTTTTTATTTTATCAAAGGAGATCTTTTTCCTGGGCAAACATATGGAAGATATTCGCTAGGGAAAAGGGAGATATTCAACTTATTACGGAAAAAGACGGGGGATATTTTCAGACTTGAGTGCGGATTGGATTCAAGATTAAGACATCTGATTTGTTTTGCGCCGGAAGATATTTGATTATCAATTGGCACTTTTTGAGTTGCCAAGAAAAAACCAAAATTGACGATCTTTTTACTTATTTCTATGGCTATGTAAAAATATCTGCCGGTAAAATATCAAAGTGACAGGTTTTTCATTGCACCGGTACTGTTACTGACGAAGGATCACCCATGACCATCCACGGGTTCAAACTCTACCCAAAAGGAAGTAACAAACGTCCCAGCCACCAAGTTAAAAGACTTTACAGATTAATTATTTGTATGGTTTTCAGATTTTCTCCCAGTTATAAAATAAATAATACTTAAGAAGCCCCAAGGGGTGGGCGAAATGGGTGGGGGTCAAAGCTACCAAACAGTAGACACTAGTTCAAATTCTTATGCCAACATTTTTCCTTAAAACTTACTTGATACGTAGGTGCGGTGAGGAACCATTGACTGTGTCCGAAGCGTTTATTTCCAGTGCCTTAAAACTAGACTAGGTAAGACCCGTTCGAGTCCGTGCACAGGGGGTCAGAGATTCATCCTCGTCATTAAAAAGAAAAATTAATAATAATGATACTTGAGAAGTTCCGAAGAGGCTAAATATTTTCCTTCGAAACGGCATATATATAGTGAATTTAGGCGTCACTGATCAATTTCCAGAATGCCAAATTTCTAGCAAAAACTGAAACCACTGGATTTGAAAGCTGTTTGGGCGCTTGGAGGACGAGGAAAGAAGGTAAAGATTAGGATTCTTTTGTCCACTTACATTGCTCAGCCTAATCCACCATGGACTGATTACAGTGTTTTAGGAATTCTAGGTCCAATGTTCAGTTCATAATGTTAGAAAGTAGCGTTGTGATTCCCATCCTCTTTTTCCTTGGAGGCTGACTGTTTACTGTCCAAGTGTTTTTGGTTTTAGGTTCACCATTTTGTTCACAATTTTTTCCTGTGTATGTGTCTTTCTGTCCAGAAGAAGATTTCTCTTTTGCTAAGTTTGGAAACAGATGGCTGGAATTGGTTCCCGCTCCAGCTCTCCAATGACTCGGGACGCATGCTGTGGCCTGCCAAATGGAAGATCGAAAAAAAAACAAATGCGATAATGAAACCCTCCAGTCATACCACTCCAGGCCCCCCAAAAATGCCCAGCCCTTCCCCCCTTAATCCTTATCTTCTCTCTTCCCCATACATCCAAACAGATTAACGTTAACAAATAAAGTAAATCTCGGCTCCTATAGACCATTACAAACATGCTAAACAATAAAGTAAAAGATGTTGAATGGTTACACCAGCTTCGCCACAACATTTCGACGTATCTATCCGGATCTTTCAAAGGTTTTCCCCTTAAAGAATGCACACCCCAGGGCAATGAACTCCAGAGGACTAGACTTCACACAAATTGATCCCTTTCTGTACAGCTCGTCACAACTAGTACAACAGATTGCTTTACACAGGAAAAGCATAATAGGTCATCTCATTACCATCATCTGAGTAGAACTCATTATATTTGAGATACGCCCAAAAAGGAGAAAGCCCAAATTCACGATTCTTTGGAGACTTCAGATAACAGACATGCAATTCCTTCAGATTTCTTTCAAATGTCCGCTTTATGGCAAGCACCTGGGATATGTTGATCCTGGATAATTTAGCCATCAAATCTCCTTGATTTATGCCAACGTCCCCTATGCCTCCAGTAAGACAAAACCGGAAGTCTAGTGCACATTGCAAGACGTTTTCAAATTTGCTTGCGATGTGCCGTGTTTCATCAGAGAGGAAACATATGTGCAATGAATCCATTAGATAAGCCATATGCAGAGACTCAAGATCCAACATATCTTTAACCTTGTTATGAAGGGAGTGAAGAAACCTGCACCATGATACATGAGATAATTGTGACACCACGTACTGCTGTAATGTACACACAAAATGATTGACCTGATGCCTTAGCTTCATCAATATATTGAAGTGGCTCACTTCACTTTCAGGATGCTCAAAAGTATGATTCCGATTTACACACTGCACCAAATCCTTCAATGAGCACCATAAATCAGTCAACGAGAATACGGCAAGCTTCACTTGTATCAAAAAACTGAAGATTTCAGCATATATTTGCAATGCACCGGCAGTCAACACTATACTGAGTGGCCAATCCACTCTGTAACCCAAACCTAAAAAATTGAATGCATGCACTCCAAGGGTAGATGTTGAAAGCGGCATAGGCCTATGTCCTTTCATGTAGACAAATAACCTATCTTTATAAGGGTCTCTCGCTCACATTGAGATCTCTGAACTGACAACACAAGGACCCCTTGAATTTCTGAAAGTCTTTGATCTTGCTCAGTGACACCATTTCTGTGGATGATGCCAAAGTTTCTTGATAAATAAATCTGTCCAGTCTGCTACTTCCATAGAATGGTACCAACGCAGCGCCCGAAAATGTCCATGCAGCGCAAATCCTTCTTCAAATAACTGGATAGTTAACTTGATAATGTACTTATATTGGAGAACTGTTGGAGAACAAGAAGAAAAACAGAATATGATTTGCGAGAAACTTCAACCAACAACTTATTTGATTGATTCTAATTGTTCTACCCTTACAATTCCAAACGTACAGAAATATATAGAAACATAGAAACACATGAAGACACCTAGAAACTCATGACATCATTAATTTAAAAACAACTTCCAATATAAGCTAATAAACAGCAGACTCTAAATATAGCAAACTCGGCTATTAATAGAGTTTTATGGAAAAACAGCAGCACACACGCATCAGCTTCAATAAGTACGATTTCCTGCAGATGATGAAATCAAGTGGTATCTCAAACGTTGCCGAAAAACTTTGGCTGTGGTCTTCAGCACCAGTATTAAACATCTCACTTCATGACTAACATGATGATCACTTTTGCTAAAGGCAGAAGATATGAGAGCCTAGGGGTAATGGAAGGTCGGATCCAAACTCAGGCACTGAACTGGCTGCTAACCGTTCCACACATGACTTGCAAGGGTCTTCCACATGATGAAAGTCAAAGTAAGGCAAAGATCGCTCATAGACTGAGCTACATCTCTCCCCTGA
The DNA here is from genome assembly GCA_003952965.2 of Morella rubra. Classification (NCBI taxonomy): domain Eukaryota; kingdom Viridiplantae; phylum Streptophyta; class Magnoliopsida; order Fagales; family Myricaceae; genus Morella; species Morella rubra. The sequence goes on along the minus strand of CM025855.1, from coordinate 16,836,314 downwards.
CTTGCTCATCAAGTGAAGGTAAGCATAGTATGTCAACACCGGATTCATGCTAAGAAAATTGCTATGGTAGGTGGGGTTCAACTGTTGCAACGTATATGTATCTGGACCAGGCATGGAATTTTCACGTTGGTCTTTTGAGTCGAGAGTGGCTAGAATTTCACCGAAATGTGATGTAACTTCCTTCATGACTTCCACATTTCTTTTCCTCAGCTTTAGATCCGAGTCCACAGGATATAACCCAGAGTCATCTCTGTTCTTCTGCGAAACACTAAAAGACACTTTCTGAAGACATCCTTCTGGGCAGACCTTCTCAAGTGGAGTATCCGTATGTCAAATATCAGACATACAAGACCAGTGCGACTCCCCTGATTCAAGAAGCACTGATGGGTGATTTGAAAACATTCCCTTGTGATGAGAATGCACGTTGTGACTAAGGCCCTCCATTAATTCCCAAAGCTCACCTGAATGACTTTCTTTATGGCTCAACTCTGTAAACTGATCAGACTTTTGCAAAGAAATATCCACTGTAGTACTCAAAGAGAAGCTTAAAGCGGATAAATACTTAGATTGAAGCCCGACCCTATGATTAGGAGGCTCAATCAGCTGCTCAGAATCAATTTGCTCTTCAGAGCTGTTTGAGGACGAACAGTCAGATGTCTGGTATGTGTCCATTCCATATGACAACTCATCCACGGAACTTGAGTCATCACAGTCCAAACTACTAACAGCAACATTTGATCTTCTTTCATCCACTATTAAAGGAGACATCGAACCGCCGTCCACTATCAATGAGTCTGGATTGTTTGAACACCCTAAACCATTACCAAAACACACAGGGCCAGTGCAATGCGGGACTACCTGTTCATATCTAAACTCTAATTTCTTCACAGTACATTCGACTTTTTCCAACAGCATTTTGGAGTAACTCTCTCTTTCTAGTACCATGGCTTCTATATTTGCTTTGCAGAAAGTCACTGGAGAGGCATAAGATGGATAACTGTTAGAAAAACCACTCCATCGCGGAAGAATATCATCATATGTATGGTCCCAAGTAACGACGTATATATACCATTCAAGCAATTTCATTATCACTTGAAGCTGCTGACCAGCCCTGACAAGTGGAATCAAGAAGTCTTCTGGAAAACAAGGTATAGCAACTGCATCTCTCTCCCTGATAATTGCCAATGGGAAGTCAACAGATATGCCAGCTTTACCATGTGGATTAAGCTGTAGATTGTTGGAATATTCTACTATAAACTCCTTGTAAGGATCACTAATCTCAGCTTTGAATATCCATGATCTGATAAACCCACAATACGGCTCACATGACCGAAGAAAGAGAAATTTGAGTACAGCACAGTGGGCAGGATCAGCAACCTATAGTAGTTTATACAAATGTGTGTTCAGATCCCCTCCCCCGCAGAAGTTACAAGATTCAAAGGTTGCTTTAGCAATTAGGTCTTCAAAAGAAGAAGTCGAGAAGCAAAGAGCTCTATTATCTAGGTTGCAAATATTTCCAAGGGCTTCAATCTGAGTCCTCAATTCCTTTGTGTGCAGGTACAACTATAATATTGTAATTTCAGAATTGACAACACTGGTTAAACATCCTGCCATAGAAGGTGCATGCAAAGGCATGTCAGCGTTCCTCGATGAACGCCTGCAAGATACCGATGCATATAAGGTGTCCAGTGCACCCATGTACCCTTCTAAAACCTTTCCAACAGCAACAGCAAATGCCTGATTAACAAGACCATGGACGCAATTTTTTGTCATGCACTTCACTGCCTTGAGGGTTTTGGAGGGTTTTGACTTTCTGAAGATTCAGAAACTTCATCTCTCTTCTCCATGAAACCTTCATCGACTTTCAAATTTGAAAAATAGTCTACAAATTTCCAGAGAAGAAACACGAGCGAACCAGAGCACCATATGGAGTGCAGAATCCTTCCCAAAGCATGAATGCTTGAAGACCTATTCCACAGACTTGGAATTTGATGGAAAGTCCTATCGGCCGGTTCAGAACAAAAGGCCGCAGAAAGCTTTTCAATACTGATAAGTGCTGATTCCACGCCTTGCAGTGCATGCATCGCCAACCTCACCAAGCTTTCCTCGGAGACAGTGGAGGCGTCACTGAGGGGCTGAGAGGAAGAGAAAAAATGGGAAAGAGAGCGTGATCCTCCCCGCCCGCTTTCGGAAGGGATCGATTCCCAGGTCCTCGGAGGAAGCCATGGATCTTCAACCTTAAGCTTCTCAAACAACGACGCGAAATTCGCATCCACCGCCATTCCCCTTCCCATGTAATAGGAGATCAGGTCTCCTCTGCTTCTTCTTCTTTCTAGATTTAATATCATTAGTAAAGAACACCAAAATACAAATCAAGGGATAACGCCGTGTAGACCACTGTACAGTTCTGCTTAAGACCTAACTGCTCTCAGCTCAGGGATTCCTCTAGTCTCAGCTCTATTGGATTCACATTATCAGTACAACACCAGGGATACACCACAAAAAACAGAGCCCAGAAGACAAGTAAAACAACATAGTTACAACAAATTGCAGCACTGACACAATCACAAAAACAAACACCATCCCCGATGACAGCACAAACATTATATACAAATGTGCTGTGCAGCACCAAAACTTGAACAGACTGCAGTACCAGGGCTGTTAGCCTGTTACACACTATAGCACCTTAAAAACAAATCGCAGCAGACACGACACATGGAAGAGCAACCACATCAAAACACAACCACCATTACAGCCATCCAATCACGACAAAAATAAAGCACCATCAGAAGGCACGATAAATTTCACATTTACATCAAAACAGAAAAAAGAGAAAATGCTAGAAAAAAAAAAAAAAAGAGAAAAGAGAAAAACTAACTAAAACAAAACGACACAGTACAAAATAATTAACAATCCGCAGCATAACAAAAAGCCAGGTTTTCAAATTATAAAAAGAGCAAGGTAGAAGGTCATCTTCAGAAGAGGGACTGAGGGAGAAAGAACGCACAGAGAAAAAAAAAACAAAGCGAGAGAGTTAGGGTTGGGATGGACACATCCATTACAGGCTGCTTCATAGGGCACTTGCACGTGAATGTGGAAGGAAGCCTGGGCGTAGGGGAAGACAGAGGCCGAGACGGACGTAGAAATTACCATTGGGCTCGCCGTCCGCGTATGTGTGGACGATCGGAATCGGACGTTGATGCTCTGCCACCAGGTCCTTCGCCACACAGATGCGGATCTGCAGTTAATCCTCAATTTGCTCCACCTAACGTGCTCACCAACCGTAATACGATCCCAGTCCCAAAATCCAGAATGTATAAACATAGGATTACTGGAGAGAGACGTCCGGTAATGCCAGTTTCAGCCTTCTTTGATTCCGATTCTACACAGCACGTGCCTTATTATCCACCGAACATTGGAGATTTTGAGCTTGAACCTGAACCGCAGCCTGTGGTGTCTCTACTTCTAGAGTACCTTGATACATTAGATTTGGCCGACTCTGAGTCCGAATCTGAGCTAGAGATTGCGGATGATCCTGTTGGTCTCCTTGAGATGGAATCTCTACCACCCACGCCAACCAGTCCAACAATGACTGTGTCCCCTCTTAACACACCTTCCGCATCTAACACTCCTTCCGCACCAATTATGCCGATCATCCCTCCCTTTGGCACCACACCACGCTCCAATCCTACCATAACTCAGAGTGCAGTCGCTCATTCGAATCCTCGATTAGCATTTTCTGTAGATAACCAGATACACCAACAGAGGAAAGGTAGGTCCTGGAAGGCCTGGAGCAGGTACTGGCATTTGAAGAAAGAACACGCTACTGGTGAAATTCAAGCGGAGGCTGTAAGTTTAACTTTTGATGTTTGTTTTTTTGTTTAGATACCGTTAATTGCAGTTAATATTGTTTGTTTTTTATTCTTCTTAAGATTAATTAGGTTTGTTTTTTTATTCTGGTTAGGATTAATTATGTTTGCTTTTGGTTTTTATTGCTGCTGAATATGTTTATTTTTATGTATATTTAGTATGGTCACCTATATTGTCTATTTGTCTTTTCTTGAAAAAAAAAGTATATTAAAAAATGTACCGCAAAATTAAATACGTGATTGCTCTATATAATTGACTTGTCTAATTTATAATCATTTTTGATAATTCAATGAACTATGTCATATAATTAGCTGGACTTAATTTGAATTCATGGTTGTTGGAGCATTAGAAGAAAAATTACGATTTTGGAATTGGTTGGGGTTGTCTGTTGAACTTTTTAGATGTAATTAGTATAATTTGGAGGTGTAAAATCAACTCTTAAGTCTCTTTTGGTTGGTTTTATAAAATGGAGAAAAAGAAGAATGCATACATCTTGATTATCTTATATCAAACTACCAAACCTCCCTCAAGTGAGGTCCAAATCTTAAAGTTTGTTTCTTTTGACCGAGTTTGACCGTTTGCAAAAAGTGAAATTAGAAAAAAAAAATGAAATTTTTAGCAAAATCTATATGCTGCCATCAATTTTTCCCCATCTGTCAACACTTACGTTAGTTGACTCTTTTGTCTTTATTAATTATATTTAGATATTATTCTCAATTTTAAAAACACAATTAATTCCTCTTTCTATCTTTTTTTCATAAATCCCAACTATTATTTAACAGCCCAATTATTGATCTAAAAAGTCTAAAATCACCTATCACAATATTTTACCCTACAGTTTTTACAAAACTCAATGAAATTATCATCTTCTCAATTTTCATAAGATTTCTTAAATTTTTGATACTTTTGAGATTTGAAAACACAAGCTCAGGTGTGAGGCATTTGATTTATTGATTTTCTTGGCAGATGTGGCTGCGCCATTTTAGGCAGCTGGAAGCTCGTTGAAGTTGCTGTTTTTTGTCTTTATCCGGGACCCTAGCTTCAAATGACTGACAGTAGGCCATTTTCGGTAGGTAGTATAATCACTGCACTACAGTGTTACAGGGATTCGGTTAGCTCACTTGTTACGCTCTTTTGGCTAAGATGTAAATGAAAATACTTACCCAAAAAAAAAATGTAAATGAAAATCATATACGAGACTGATGCTTAATAACTTTCGTTTACAAGTAAACGAACTTCTGAAGATATACTCAACCAAGACTTGGCAGAGTACTTTCGCTTTTTGCAAGGATGGTGCGATTAGACGGACTACTTCATTGACTCTCTCTCTCTCATTAGGTTTTTGACCTTGATAGTTGATACCAAGTTAACAGAATCTATGAGTAGACCCATCCTGATATTTATTTTTTATTTATAAGTTTTTACTCTTTTTTCTTTTTTCAACTTTGGCTTGTGAGACCAAAGAGGTTGACATCTCACCTAACCAGAAAGTCATATCAGAAACTAAAATACATGAAATTCAAATTTCTGCCTTCTCTATTAAGAGGAGAGTTTGCACATGTATAGAACCAAATAATTATTTTACTTGACAAAAAAAATGCAATGACTCTTGATACTAAATAGAACAACAACCAGCTGATATAAACATAAAATCAGAATTCGATAACTAAGCCAAGATAAGATAAATAAATTGGTTATGTTTTGTTCAAAATTCTAGTTGTCATTAGGTGCAAATTGATTTTTTTTTTTCTTTTTAGTACTTACTTTTGTGCATTATTATGTTTGGCGACAAACTTCAGAAACAAAATTTTCGTTTATGAGATATGCCATCTATTAAATTCCATCATTAGATTTTGGTTGTGCACTTTGTGCAGTGATGAAACCAAAAAGAAAATACATTATTCATGATAGAGTATAAGCGTCTCACATTTTCCTAGGACTCTATCTTAAGATCAAGCGTCTAGCCATTCTAAGTACCTTTATTTTTATCAAAAATGTCATTTGAGCTTGGGAGGGTACTCTCAATTTACCTCATAATTTTTATAATTATATTTTATAGAGGGATAAATTTTTCATTTCACTTAATGAAAATAATAATTTTCATCCAAATTAACCGTAGAGAATGCAAAGTATAAATTGTTGATAGTTGATGACGAAATATAACAAAATTAATAGTTTTTGGTGCACAGTATCAGAGCCTAAATAGCCGGCAGGCGAAAAGTGTATTTTTTCATATAATTAAATACTTGGTTTTTATCTCTACGACAAGATTTAAAAGTATAGTTTAAAAAAAAAACACCTAAAAGTATAATTTTTTTTTTCAACAAATATTGTAATTAGTAGTGAATTTCATAACAAACCCTGCGAAAAGTACATTTTCCTAGCATTTTAACCCGTGTTTTTTGTCGAACGTTGCTAAAGCCTAGAATTCCTAAAGCAAACTTTTGGCCACAGTTTAAAAACAAAAGCTGCTAAATTCACAAGATACACAACGTCTTTTAGGTGGTTTTTGTGTGTCATAATTTTAGAGTGGTTAAAATTTTAAAATACCAGAGTTTGTGCAAAAGTGGAGAGATAAATTATTCGAAGGATTTTTTTATATTTATTATAATGAAAATGAATGATTCGATGATAAGAGAGAGATTATATTATAATTATTTTATAGCATAATTAGTTAACTAGTCCTTGAGGTATGATCAAATCTCAAACTGGTCCGTAAGGTTTATTTCATCCTAAACTAGTTTTTAAGGAATCATTCATGTCCTATAATTAAGGGTGAAAATTTTATTCAATAGAAATCGAAAATTCCGATTCTGATTTCAGTACCGACCTATTCCTGTACCGAAACTGAAATCCATTTTAAAAAAATTTCGAAACTAGAAAACGAACTGGAAATTCCAGCAAAAATGCCAAGACGTTTGGTTCCGGAATACGAAAGAAATTTCACCCAAATCTACTGGCCACCCCGCTTCTTTGTTTTTTCTTTTCTTTTTTAACTAACGAAGCACGCACTGTTCTCTCGCTAGTTTTTTTTTCTCTTTTCCCTTCCGATCCCTCTCACTCGCACACACACTCTCGCGTCTCTCTCTCTCTGTCTCTCTTAGCACTCTCACAGCTCTCTCTCTGTGTCTCTCTTAGCACTCTCACAGCTCTCTCTCTCTCACTCGCACTCAACATTGCCCTCACACCGCGAGTCTCCTCGTAGATGAGGCCGCTGATTCTCTTCACTCCCCCACACATCGCAAGCCGTTGTATGGTGGGCTTGGTTATGCCTTGGATGTTATCTCGCAAAACCTTACGGTGTCGTTTCTCACCTCCCTTTCCTAGACCCTTTTCCTCCATTTCCTCTGTCTGACATCTTCTCTGTTCTGATTTCTCTTGCTTTCTTGTTTTCTCGCTTTCTACTGGTCTAAGGATTGCAGTGTAGATTTAAGGTTTATATAGGCGGAGGTACTGTGGTGGCCGTTGGATGTGGGAGTGATCTGCGTGACAGATAAATATTGAGGTTTTGACTGTTAAAATTTTGAATCTTGATTCTGATTGCTGGAATTTTGAAATTTCCGTTTTGGTTGTTGGATTTTGGATTGGATGATCGATTTTGGGGCTGTTGGTATGTCTCTCTATCTCAAATTCTCAGTGCCAACACTCACAACTTCATTCACAGGACGTTCTTCACAAACTCTGCGAAAGAATCAATTGATTTTGCTACCACTGCTGTCGATTCCTCTACTTTTCTACCTCTGGAAATGGGTACGACTGCTAAATCTATCAACCCTCTTCAGCTCTTCTTGAATTGTTTGCTTTCTAGCCTCTGGGTATCATTGTTGTCGTCTAAGGATTTCAATCCGTACTCAAAACTGTTGTTGTTTTTTACTGCTACCTCTAACACTACCACCACTGATAAAGAAAATGTTGAAATCCCTTCTCAGTTCTTGAAATCTCGGGCCCAGATATGAACCGGAATGAAATTTTCCATTTCCGTGAGTACTGGAACCAGAATGGCCAATTCTGATTTCATCTATTCCAGTACTTGCCCTTACTTACAATGGTCATTCCGTTAATTCGACTAGCTCTATTAATGGAATAAATCTCAAATGACTCACTGGGACACATCACCACCTATTATAAGTAGTCATGTGTTCCCAATTCACTCAAACTATCAAGTTGGATTCGTTGGTATTGATTTAAAATTCACATTGAATTGTCTACTCTATTTGGACCTAAAACGCCAACTCATAACTCTATATTGGATAGATTTTTTTGTTTAGACAACGCACTCCGAGTGACTTGGATCCGTGTAGCTGCTCGTGATTGGTGGTGATGTGTCCTTGTTAGTTACGTGAAATTTATTCCGTTAAAAGGGTCAATCGAGTCGACAGAATGACCACCTGAAATACAAAGGATTCCTCAAAAACTTGTTTAAAACGAAATAAATTTTAGGGACCAATTAGAGATTCGACCATATCTTAATAATTAACAGACTAATTAAGTCTTATTTTATTATGCTAAAATTTTGGCATTCAAATGGAGCAAGCGCCTCGGGGCGTTTCCCTGCAAACAAGCTAGTTGTCTTGCGGCACTTTTCTAAAAATGCCTCTAAATGAATAGGCCATTGTGGCGGTTTTGATAAAGAGTCGCTGCACGTTATCTTATAGGAGCGGTTTTAGCCAACCCGCAGCCGCTAAAGGCTAGTTTTATGCAGTGGTAACCTAATCACTGTCATTCCAATGTGTCGAGGGGAAGGGCAAGGAGAATGTCCCCCACCACGACCCACCTTCACTGAGGTGGGGAGTGGACCCGGCATTTTTATAACCTTTTTGAGCTTTTATTTAGTTTTGTTAGTTTCTATCTTGTTTTTTAATTATTTAATTATTTTATCTTTGCTTTTGTTGTGGTTCTTTTTATTTTTGTTGAAAAAGATCAGCTATTACTAAGGTTTTTTTCCTTTTTATTTTTCAGTTTTCAGTTTTATGTTATGTATTAATTCTTTTCGCTTTTGAAGTTTGAATGATTATTTGTTTATCTTTTTTGTTTTATATCTTTAGTTTTAGGTTAAATGATTTTTATTGGTCGGTTATATTTCTTCTCTGGTTAGATTTTGTTTCTTTAAGGTTTTTTGTTATTTTATTATTTTTGGCGTTTTTTTTGGTTCCACTGTAGTGTATATATCCTCATTTCAAATTTTTTTTTGACAAATATAAAAATTATTTTTGATTTTTTATGCAATTTTAAAAACATATATGCCTTTCTAGAATTGATAAATTATTGCTTAAGTTGAGGCCTAGCTTGAAATCATTCCTTTATATTTTCGTTCAAATTTCTAATGAAATTGCTACCGTGACATCATATATTGACAAGTGACTTTTCATAATTTAATTTTAAATAAAAATTTGGACAAAAATTATAATGGAAGGAGTGATTTTTAAGGCCTAATCTAAACTCAGGTCATGATTCTAGATATTCAACATAACAGAGCAAATCAAAATTCAAACTTATTAGCAGGTAAGAATAAATCAACATCTTTTTAACAAAAAAAAAAAAGAGAAGAGTAAATCAACATCCAATTACAATTTTGAAACTCAGATAAAGGTTTGTATTTTATCTTTGTATCTTTATCTCTGTATCTTATCTTTGTAGCTGAATGGTTCATAAATGATATGCAATAACTCCACTACGTGTGTGGAAGTTTACATATACTTTCTTCTTTCCATGAAATCTCAAAAAATTTCGGCAGTAATTTTTTAATTTTCCTTCCTATAAACTCCATTTCATAGATTATGATCATGAAATATTAGTAGCTTAACTTGTACGACTCAAGTCAGCCAAGTTATTCCTGAATTGAGATTCTCTATAATTCCCTACTTGAATTATACGGTAGAATTTAAAGAGAGATAAACAAGTGGATCCTATTGTAAGATCTATGCTACTTGAAACTTTATATGGACAGATATGGACAACATTAAATGGTGTAAGGTGTAGGGCCTATACTGTCTAAAATTTTATATGGATAGATATATATAGTATTAAATAGTCTAGGATTCACTTGTCTATCTCTATTCAAATTGTACCGTGTAATTTGAATAAGAAATTACATACGGTGCAATTTGAATAAGAAATTACTGATGATGATCTGTCCTAATTTTTAAGTGAGAAGCAAATTTTTGGAGAAAGTACACTTTGTACCCCTGAACTATGGGGGTATTTACATTTTGCACTTCAATTTATTGATTTCATGAAATTGAGCACATGAACTTTTAAAATTCGTCGATTTGCACTCCATAGTCGAATTAGCCATTAAATGTGACGGTAAATACCCACGTGCCGTCTAAGTGATTTACTTATGCTTGTTATGCCCATTTTTCCCTTTGAAAAACTACACTTTGCACCCCCAACTATAGGGGTACTGATACTTTGTACCCCCTCTTTTCAATTTCGTGACATTTTCATCGATTTGCACTCCACAAGCGAATTAACCGTTAAATGCGATGGTAAATCTATCATGTGCAAAGCCACATGGTTCAATAACACGTGGACAGCCGAGAGGAGGAAACAAAACACAGAATCTCTCTGCAATTGGAATCGTTTCAAAGTTATAAAAAAAAAAAAAATCAAAGATAGAATTGCTTCAAATTCTAAATATCCAACCTATGAACTATAAACTAGGAAATAAATAATAAACAAATAACCATATTTGAAAAAAAAAAATATGCTTCTTAAAAATCCTTGCCTATCAGCAAAACACAATGATTTAAAGAACTTATTGATTTGCATCAATGAATCATGTAGGCGACATTTGACAGATTTACTGTCTCATTTAACTGTCAATTGGCTTGTGAGGTGCAAATCAACGAAAATGTCACGAAATTGGAAGACGGGGTGTAAAGTTTCAGTAACCTCGTAATAAGGGGTGCAAAGTGTCATTATTCCCGTATTTTGGATGTGCAAAGTGTATTTTTTCTAAAGGATAGAACGGGCAATGTAAACCGGGGCATGTCACGTGGACAACACGTGCATTGTTTACTATGAGAAATAACGGCAAATCAGGATCCAAGGTGCAAATCGACGAATTATTAAATTTTGGGATTCAATCTCACGAAATCAATAAATGGAGGTGCAAAGTGTAAATGTCTCCATAATTCAAGGGTGCAAAGTATATTTTGTAAATCTACCACTAATTTCAAAAGTTTAAGCTAATAGAAAGATGAATATTTTATTATTTGAATCATGTTCTTCAACACTTCCCTTTATGTATAGGTTGAACTCTCCTTTAATTGAAAGACCTAACACGTATAATATTTAATTAAAATTGAGGTAGAATGCAAAATCAAGTCTCCAACTCTTTGTATCTAATGCTACGTAAATCTAAGCTCATCCCAAAAGTTAAAGTTAACGTTAGAAAGTTAACATTTGTATTTTATCTTTTGTTCAAATCTCTTGTAATGTCGTCTGTAACAGAATACTTTTTAAATACAAATCCAAGCCTAGCGAAGGGTTCTTACGCTGCCAAATTCAATCTTCTCTAAAATTCTTTTATATGTTCCCCTTAACTTTTTTTTTTGGCTGCATCGAACCTGCATGGTATTTATTCCTTTCGAGGCGGTGAGGAATTAATGTTCGAATTAACGGGGAGACTGCTTGTAACGGGCATGGTTTCATGAAGTCTATAAAACCCTACAAGACTCGCTCTCTCTATCGTTCTGCGCAAGCCGAGACAAAGGAAATTGATGGCTACCAACATGGAAGAAATAATGGTGTTTCTCACCTGTCCCGCGCCAAAAGTAAGTTTCCCACTCTGCTTTCGCGTTAGTTTACAACCGGTAAGATTATACTATGAATCAACATAGCCTTTTCCTTCCACATATCTCCGATTTCCTGGCAACCCGAAACTGATCATAAAATAGCTGCTCTATTTATTTATTTATTTTTTCTCTCGGATATAGATCGCAAAGGCGGGTGTGGATATTGTTCGGCGATTGAGTGGCTCGGAGGATGGCGTGCAGTATCTTGCCAAATGTGCGGCGATTGTACTTCCACCACTGTCCCGGCTCTTGACTGCAAAAAAGGTGCACCAGATTAATATCTGTCCTAATTTAACGAGTGCATGCAACATGTAAAAAGATGTGAAAAGCACAGTTAAGGCTGGGCGGGTTTGCAAAAAGAAAGTACAAACAATAGTTAATTTGACTTGTTTTCCTGATGTTTGAGGATAAACGGGAGTACAATATGGGTGTCCGATTTAGAAGAAACTAGCTGGTTTGTTTACCGTTATATTCAGTTATCTGTTGGTAGTAATTTTATTGGTTCTTCAACATGTATAGGAGTTATCAGAACCTGCGGCAGAAGCTCTTGTAAATCTTTCGGAAAATTGGATTTTAGCAGTGAAGATGGTGCGGATGGGAATGGTTAGAAAGGCTACGGATATTCTGTACGGCCGGGACTCTGGCATTAGGCGCCCGCTGGTTACGCTTCTCGTTAATCTCACGAAGTTGGATGCTGGTATAGCTTCTATCTTATTCCATGTGGGGGAGCTCGTGTATTTGTTTTGTACTAGACCCTCCAGCAAAACTAGCGGTGCGTTTTTCTTTCTCAACTTTGGTTTGGTTCTGCGCTAATGCTACATGATTAGGGTTTCAAGCGAAATAGAGCCCAGCAATGTGCCAGAAAATCTTTAAAGAAAACCAGAAGGAAAATCCCATCCTGTTTCACGGGCTCTAATGCCTGAGCCACTATTTTCTACCAAGTGCAATCTTAAATTCCTTATCTTTAGTCTATGCTTTTCGTGCTTTGTAATTTTTGAGGCATAATAGATTATACTGCAATCTAATAATGTCTGAGAGGTTTTATTGCACGTATGTCAGATGATCCATTTGAAAATGTTGGTTCGATACTTGTAACCATCTCAAGGCAGGACGCAGGGAGGAAAATTTTACTACCACCTAAGGGACAGCTACTGAAGGGAATTGCCATGAAGTTTAATTCAAGTAATCCATTGAGAAAGAAAGTGGTATGTTCATAGTTTCTAAAAAGGACTGAGGGTCTTATGGACAACTTTTCATGTTATCATTCGCATGTATATTCAGAAGTAAAACTTCCCTTCTGATCAGTTACAATTGGAAATGAAAGAAGGGGGAAAAGAATGTTGAGATCCTCTTTTTTATAGAGAGTCTAGTAGCATTGGTTTCTCAAAGCATACAATAAGCACAGCAAAAATCATCTCCCAAACTTGGATGTTGTAAAAGCAAAACTATTCTCTTTAGATCTTGTGAAAGAAGTTGGACTGCCGGTGCCTTTTCTGGTCATATGGATTTTCCAGCACTTTGTCAATTCCTTTCTATGGAACTTCCACTTATGCATGATAAATTCATAACATATTTTGGGATGATTAGCAGAAAGACATTCCCCTTAGTTTTGCTCTTATAATTGAACTCTTACCCACTTAGGACTGTCAAGAGGAAATTGCCTTGAAGCTACTCAAGTGTAAGATCAGAAGATATGTTCAAGCGTATCTAGATGTGCCAATCTTACAGATTCTATGCTTTAGGGCCATTGTTTACTACATTAGTAAGCACCCAAGCTAAAAAGTGCACAAGTGCGTGGGTAGAGTTTTGGGAATGGCCACCTCATGCCAAAACGCTGAAGTGCAAGACCAGTGTCCAAGCCACCTCTCCCCAGGACTCTTCTAGGTCGTAGCAACATTGATAAGTGACACAAGTTAAATTGTACAGGAATTTTAAGTAGTTGACCAAATAAACACAGGTTGTTGAGAGCTTTATGATCAGTTGAGGAAGCAAAGGTCATGCGTAGGTAGCTTTCACATGCAATGTGGAGTTGTAATACTCTTCGTAAGGAAATGAAAGTTGACAGATTAAATACACCATATTTAAATTATGAGAAGCAATTCTCTGGCCTTATTGTATCATTGGTTGATTAGTGATGTAGTTTGGCTTCTGAAGCTTAAGAGCATGTCTCTAACAAAGCTTGGCTGATTCAATCAAATTAAGTGTTTATAGCCCAGAGCTTTGTTCCGCTTCTTAAGGCAGGATTTTTTTTTTTCTTTTTTATAACAGATTGTTGAAATTATTCGGAATTGTTGTTTTGATGTGGAGGGTGAGCTACACAGTTTGCTTCTTATATCAGAATTTCTTTGGCCAGCTTTACTTCTTCCGCTTGCAGGCAGCAGGGTAATTTTTTTTATTCTCATTTCTGATTTTCTACTTTTTTTTGACCCTCTGAATCATTCATAGTTTATTAAATTGGTTGGGAAGTGCTTCAGTCATAAGTAAAACAATGTCTGGAGCTTTTACGGATGGCATTGCTGGAGTTTATATGTGAATTTGGACTCTCTAGCTTTCCATTCAAACAATTTAACTTTTTAGGTTTTTGAGAAGGAAAAATCAATCCTTCTCCAGTAAATTTATGGCATTAATGATGTGGCATGCACATAACTTTTGCCTTGCTAGAAATGGAATTTCAATCCTACAAACTACCGAGGAATAATATGACAGATTGATAAGTAGGAATCGAAAACCATATTTTGCATCCGATACAGTAAAAGACCAGAAGAGCAGAGAAAGAGATGTAGAGTAGTGGGAGTCTTTTAGAAATATTGATGTGGCAGATGTGACATGCATATCATGTTATTAATTTAGTTGGGAGTACAAAAAATTGTAGCAGATCGAGTTAATTTATAACAAGCAAGTGTAGGGATCAAGTTGATACTCACTTTGAAATCCAAAGGTGCTTTTTACAGAAGCGATTGAACTTGTTTTTGTTCACTTACATGCAACCATTGTTACTTCCACTATTATTGCATTCTTCTTTCATGCTCTTTCCTTTAGTAACTTAATGCTGCTGCTGTGTGCTTGTCTGCTTGAAGCATGTTATCACATAAGTGAAAACTTGATGATCGTGGTCAGTAACTTTAGAACCTTAAAGCGTAATAAGTTGCAGTACGAACTTAAAGATATGATAGGGATCAAAGTAGTTGAAAACTGTGCAGTTTATGAAAATCTTCTTTGTAGTTATCAAGTTCAGCATTTACTGCTCTGTGTTTTCCTTTTGCAATCTTTAGATGTGATTTTCAACTCTTTCATTCCTTTTTTGTTTTTTTCTTATTCCTTTGCCATCGACCTGGCAACTTGTGCCCAGATTTATAATGAACAGGATGTATCGAAAATGCCACCGGAGCTTGGGAGTGCACTCTCAATTGAGCATGAACCAGTTACTGATCCTGAAATTCGAATCCTAGCTCTAGAGGCTATATACTTGATTGCATCACAGGTCAGAAAAATTCCATCAATTCTTACTTTCTGATGAAACGTGTTGTTGAATTTGCTGCTTGCTTTTAGCATCTGTTTAAAACCATATCTGCTGAGACAAGGGAAGTATGAATCTCCTGCACTCTAGATGGCCAGCCTGGGCGTAGAATGCCAATAAATGAGGGAGTCAATGTAATTTGTAAAGCTAGAGATGCTTTACTAGAAATTTTAATTGTCCAAACTTCCAGCATTACACCTAATTACTGTCAAATGAATTGCATTTTAATCCAATTTCTTGGCATCTCTTCTTGTTTTTTTGTTTTCCTCTTCCTTCAGGAGGCAGGTCGAAGAGCTTTATGGTCTGTCAATGGACCAAGAATACTCCGAGTGGGGTATAAGGCTGAGGAAAATGTACAAGTAATGCAAGCATATGAGCGAGTTAGCTCCTTGGTAGGTAAATCCACCCTCTTTTTTTTTGGATAAATAGGGAAATCCACCCTCTTATCCATTATTTTCCTCAATTGCAGTGGATTCTTTCATTTCATGAATTTCACTGTTGCTACTACTAGTAATTGCCTCTTTTATTATCCGGCAGATTCAAAATAGTGGCGTAGGGGAACTGTCCACTCCGACATTGAATCGGCAACGCATTCAGCTAGACATGCAAATGCTGGTCATGAAGGTGAATGTGAATGCAACTGACATGCTTTTGGGATTTTGTTTCTTGTTCTAGGTATATATATGCTTTCATAACTTACGGATGTAGGTGTCATGATTTAAACTTCACTGGTGGCAGCAAAGCAGGTATGAAGGTTGTTCACAGCATGTAATATAGGGGCCTTATCTGGATCTCATTGCATATATAAGGGCCCTGGTAGAGAAGAGGGTCAATCGCCACTCTCAAAGTTGTTTCAAAGAATGTCTTTTGCTATCTTTGTCCTCTGTTATTTGGGCAGCTCTTGCAGTCTCTTTTAGTGGTTTGGGCCACTCCTCAATTAACAGAAGTTTCTCCAATTGACTTCCAGATCCATTACCTGAAATTAGATAACTTTGTTGGTTTCCATATAAATATATTATGATCTGAAAATTCAGATTGTATTTGACAGTGTTTGATTTGAAGTCTCTCTTTTTTTCTCTTATACACAACTTTTTGAGAGCATGCTTCGATGGAAACAATATAGGCTGAAAATGGCATACCTCGCTAGTAGAGTATATACTTCTATGTGAACGGTATATAGGCTGCAAATGGCATGCCTCTAAACTCTCAAACAGAGAGGCTATTTACGCTCGAAGATATTCATTTTCTGTAGATCCCACTGATGATTTTCCATCAACTTAAATTTTCCTACCTTCCTCAGTATACAAAGTTAAAAGAATATTTTAATAAAAAATATTTTCGTGCGAAACAAACACAACCATTTTCTATTAAAAAAAATATCCACATTAGACAAAAAAAAAAAAATTTTAAATTTAGATAAAAATTAAACTAAAACTAGAATTTAAAGTAATTAACAAAATTTTAAAACTGAAAACTAAAGAAATATTAATTAAAATAATCCGAAAAATAAGAAGTTGCAAAGTATTAAAATTAAGACAACAATAAAGAAACTACAAAAATTAAAATGAATAAAGACTAATTAAAAGCCAAAAATAATTGAAAATTCGTTAAAAAAGAAAAACAAAAGCATCGCCAGGAGGGGAATTTCTCTCCACCCTGGTGCAACCATTGCCCCATGGGAGGGGTCCTCATCCCTGGCCCCACCCCTTGCGATTGACTCGGGTCTAGAGTTGTAAATGAGCCGAGCCGAGTAGTGACACATATGTTGAGCTCAAGCTCGGCTCGTTAAACACATATAAGAGGCTCGAGTTCAAATAAAGCTCGAAAATTCTTGTTCAAACTCGGTTCGTTAAATTTTAAATAAACTCGAACTCGACACAAAACAAACAAACGAGCTTAGCTCGACTCAACTCGAGCTCGTTTTGTATTTTTAAAATTAGAGAGAATATTTTCAAGATTTGAAATTACTATGCTTTTGGCACTCAAAATTTTGGCCTAAATTAAAAAAAAAAATTACAAAATAATCTCTCTCCGCATTACCATGTAATTATGTATAAAAGTTCTAAATTTATGATCTAAAGTATAATTAACATAGGCAAATAGTAGAGACATCTATTCCTAAAGATGGATGTTGCTCTTAGCTTATAAATTACGATAATATTAGTTGCATTTTGACTCGATAAAATCTCAGTGGTACATTTGTCATCAAGTATAGACTACTCTATGTCTTCAGGTATACTAAAAATGACCTATTAATTAAATTAGAGTTGCTGCTATGCTTTTCCGCTATTCCTATAATAAGGAATCTTCTAATCTCAACCTTCTATGTACAAAATCAAGTTTACTTATTTATACTTTTGTCAAAATTTGATATATATTGAATATCTAGCTCAATGGATGCTAATGATGGAAGTTATGAAAATGAAGAATAGTAGAATTTCTTACGAAAGAATTTTTAACTTCATATTAGCTATATAAATATACGAATGACTATGTTATATAAATTGTTAAGCTAAAATGAAACGCATATGTTATATAAATTGAAGTAACTAAATTTTTAAGTAAATATAAAATGGTAAAACATGTAATTACATATATGTGGTTGTAACATAGAAATTAAGAAACAGTCCTCGCAGGGTGTTTCAAATTTAAATTAAAATGCATAACAAAATGTATGAATAGATATACATACATTAATATCAAACAAAATGACAACCTATTAGAAATATTTTGTTTTATATAAATGAAAAAATATTTAATTACATATGTTATAACAAATATATTAAATCAAGCTTAAACTAAAATGCATAACAAAATATATACTTATATATTAAAAAATGACATATACATATATACATTTTATAAAGTAACTTAATATGATAATATCATAAAAATTTAATATAAACCATAACACATGCATATACATAGGGATATATATATAATAGTAAGAATATAAATATATTTTTATTTACATATATCTTTTTAATACGAGTTTTTAAATGAGATCAAATGAGTCAAGTCGAGCTTATATAAGCTTTGTTTGCGAGTTTATATCGAGCCAAGCCGAGTTTAACCGAGTTTGGCTCATTTAACATTCAAGCTAAAAATAGTGTTCGAACTCAACTCGTTTATTAAATAAACAGAGCTCGAGTCAAGCTTATACGAGCAGAGTTTGAGTTGTTCATAAATGACTTGGTTCATTTACAGCCCTACTCAAGTCTATCTCGCAAAGGAACAGCCCTGTTGGCGGTGGCTATGCTGCACCCCATTACGGAGGGGTTGTGAGCCACCCTATGAAGCCAGACAATCTGGCCTGTTCATAAAAGCAGGATGGGTGGCAGGGGAACACCCCCCTCCCCCGGTCCCTCTGTTAGAGGCTTTTCAGTGATTGTTTGGAAATGGAAAATTCGATGGAAAGTGATAATGGAAATAGAGGAAATGAATTCAATGATAGGCCTGATTCTTCGAGTGAATCAGAAACTCCTTACAACCCATATGGCTAACTATTTTTCACCAAAGGCCTCAAAATACAACTCAGACCCATTTATACACTGTAATGAGCTGAATTTGTAACGCTTGGGCCGTTGGTTTGTTAAGCCTATTAAGCCAGGTAAGCCCAACTGCTTGACCAAACTTAACAACCCAGATTTATTCACTGTAGGGCAAAATCAATCTCGCTTCTTAAATATAAAAATAACTATTTAAGTTTAATTTATGAAAATAAAAAATATATGTCTCCGTCCAAACTAACCATTAAGTACGGAGATACAGGTAAGATGATTGAAATGTCCTTCCAAAAGAAAATTACTACAAATATTAAAAAATAAAAAATCATATTTTAAAAAAGATAATATTTTTGTAAATAAAACTAATTAAACTCTATTTCAGTAATCTATTTTTTTTTTTAAATTTATATCTCAAATTTTTATTAATTTTGTCTTTGAGGGGCATTTCAATTATTTTACATATTTTTCTGTCTGACTTAACGACTGATTTGGACAGAGGACATTCATTGATAGTTTTTGAAAGTTAAAAGAAGTAAATTGCCATTTTTATAGTTAGAAGGATTAGATTGATTTTGCCTCGTAATTAATTGATATTACCCCCACTATAATTAAAGCATCTTCCTTCCGATATTAGTGAGCGTAGAAAAAGAGTAGGAATGTGACAGCTATAAAACCATGCTTAAATATTATAATTTGTAATTTATTTACAACACACTCTCGCTTGTAGGGCCTCCCATACAGGTCTTCGGAACCATCAACGCCATCTCTTCGCTGCTTATAGTGTTCCCTCACTTTTTCTGCATCAAAAGGATTCAAAAAATTATTCTGATCAAACCCTGAGCCCTATTGAGTCTCAGGATACAAGAAACAACCAAAACAGATCAAGCTCGTACTTTCTTCCCTCGTTCGTGAACAACCGCGTGGCGATTTGTATTCTGACTGATATTTCCTCCAACTGCGTTCTCTTGAACTTCTCCTCCCTGATGATACTCTTTCAAGGCTACGGTGACGGTGGGGAGATCCCTTTCTCGATCTCTGCTTCTTGATGTTCTTCTCGTCATATTTTAGGGACTGCTTTGCTTGGGATTTGAGAGAAGCAGAATGAGCGAGAGACAGAGAGGAGAGGGAACTGAACTTAGAGACCAAAATAGAGACGGTTCGGTTATTGTGCGAATTATTTTTATGTGAGTGTGTGTGAGTTGACGACTGAGATTAAAATATAGAAATCTGATGGCTGAAAAAAAGCCATGTCATTTAATGAGGAAACCAATTGATACCGACCCACGACCCAATCCGTTTCAAATTTGTTTCTCTCTACTCTCTCTCTCTCTCTATCGCAACTCTCTCGCTCGCACAAGTATTAGGGTCTTTTGCAATATTTCACTTTTTGCCCATGGTTCTGTGAAATTTTCTAACAATAGTCTATGGATAAGTTTCAAAAATTATTCGGTAGAGTAGTTTTGGTTTGAATGTTACTTTCTGTATTTGTGTTTGGAGGTTTGTTTTACATTAATTTTGACTTAAAATATTAAACATGAAACTCCAATTGTAGGTCCATGTGCTCCACACCATCACCCATATATCTATCAATTTGCTGAAGAATAACATCGCCCAGTTTTAAGTTTAACTACATTTTCTCTTCCCGTTGTAATAACGATGGAGTTTCTACATCACTTTATTAATCATCAAATTTTTTTGGCATGTCCTATGTTGGAGGTGTTGATTTAGAGCATTTTGTATGTGTTTCTTTGCTTAGTTGTCTAGAATTTGAGGTATTTTACATTTACTGAATTATTAGAAATTCTTGGTATTTTGCAGTTTACATGTGTTTGATTAGGTGAAATTGGGCTGATGTGAAGAGGCCAAATTCGGGTTAGGTCAACAAAGCAAAACCCTAGTTAGCCCGGTCTAGGCAAACCAGAATACTGTTTGATCAATCGATTGTAACGGGAGCTACAGACATCGGTTTCCAGTTTTGTTTGATTCTCTGGAAAGCTAAGACGAAGGCCTAAAATTTTATGAAGAGCCCGAAACCTAGTTACGCCGTTTTGAAGTTCAAAATCCAGCTGGAAGTCGGGGAACAAATCTGCCAAGAATTTCGGGATTCACCAAGTCAATGAGAGGTTGGGGTCCAGCTCACAATGTGAGGCCAACGTGTGTTTTTATTTTAAAGAAAACCTAAACATCTATTAGGTTTTGGTGTGCCGCATGAAACAAGAGGAGGAATAAATCAATTGAAGGATTCATTGGAACTAACAAAGGAAACTTTCCTTTCTTGGAATTCCTGAAACACCCTTCGGTATTTGGAGCATATCTTTTGATATAGAACTCGAATGAGGTCAATCGTGGTGTCTACGAAAAGCTAAGAGAAAAGGCTACTTTTGTGTTTTGGGATTTTCCAAAAAAGGAACAGAAAAAGGTGAAAACGGAGCATCAAGTCAGAGGTCGAGGGAAAACTGCCTATTGGAGAACCCTGTTTTAAGGAAACAAAGAGGTTTTGAAGGAAGGAGGGGGGAGAACGACTAGGGCACGAAAAAAAGGAGAGTTTTTCACCACTGGAGAGGAATCCGAAGCTTGGAACAAGGTGAAGAAGACGGAGGCTGAATTGGAGTTTGTCAACAATTGAGATTCTCGATCTACATATAGTTCCTTCTTAATCCTTTTATCTTCTCTTCTCTTTGTATAATTTTCATTATGAATTCCAGAGTTGTTTTGATTTATTCTGATTTTGCTATGAACTAATTTCTATTGCTAAGGCTACGATGTAGCCTCTCCATGACAATTTTGAAGCTTATTACCATTTACCATTCTTTTTGAAGTATACATCATTGAGTTTAATGCTTTCAATTATCTGGCCAATAGTTGAATGATTTGTTGTGTGCGTGTTAACTCGAGAGATGATGCACGTAGTTTAGCTTCAAATGATGTATGCCATGAATTGAACGAAAGACAGGAATGTGCCAACGTGATTTGTGCGGCTTTTATGAGAAATATTATTAATCTTAATGTGCTCAATTGCTTCTAAATTCGCATAGACATATCGCGGGTTGTTGTATGTTGGGTAATTCTAATTCTACTCGAGAGAGGGTCTTAGATAAATTAGAATATTTCGCCGTCAAAGAGGTTGATAATTGACTGATTGCATGGTTAGGATTTTGGATTTGATTGGTTAGGTGAGTCGGATGCCTTAGTGTTTTCTTCTTGGGTGAAATTTTCTTTTAAGTTTATTTATTTTTTGTTTCTGCAAATTCAAAATCCACCACTTTTCTTGATTTTCAAATAATTTAGAATTAGAAAAATTTCAATAGTTAATAGGTGAGTAGTCCTCGTGGGTTCGACATCCTTTCTTATTACTATATTACTTGTTACGATTTCGTGCACTTGCGAATTTTCAACAACAGGAGGTATAATGTATTTTTAAGGAATATAATAAAGAAATATCTACTGCAATGGATTAGTAATTAGTTTTCATGTTCATTTTTTCAGAGGCACTCTTTTCGATTGGACCATTGTTTTTAGGCTAATACTTCGTTCGACTCTCTCTCTAGTTCTTCCCTTGCACAGGTATTAGTTTGTCAGTTGATTGCTTTAGTTTTCGTTTTTTATGACATTGTTGGGTTTGCTTTTAATCTAGTTTGCATTTTGTTTCTCTTTATTGTGGGAGGCCATTGGCATAATCTAGTTTAAATTTTTTAAGACATAATGTCATAATATCACTAATTTCATCAAATTGCTCTGCTTGTTGAATCTCTTAATGAGATTAGGGACTGACATGTAATATCATAAGAAAGAAAGCCTAATTTCTTCGTAAGAATCTTTACTAAAGATGGTGTTTAGAAAGTTTCTGTAGTCTCTGTAAAGGTGGTGTTTAGAAATTTTCATGGTTTTGATTATATGCCTTAATTTTCATGGTTTTGATTGTATTCCTTAATTTTTTGTTTTTGTTTTTCTTTCATTACAACGTTCCATTCTCCATTGAAGACATAGACATTGCAATTCCTGCAATTGATCCTTCAGATACCGAACTTCCAACATTCCTGTCGGAGTATTGTTGTGCACAGTTTCTTGACCAGCATCAAAAGTAAATAGTCTCTGCTGCTTCCAAAGATGCTAAAGTCGCTGTTTAGCATTCATTCAGCCTGATATGTATTTATAGCAGGCTTTAGAGACTAGTTGTACATGTAGGAAGGAGATGTAGTTCTTGTTTCCACAGAAGTGGCAGTCGCAGGTAGTGCTGAATTGTCCCAAAAATTCCTTGGAATTGATTGCATGTTCCCTATTCTATTTGTTGGTCTAGCCAATCCAATCCAATCCAATCATATGTAATTTTGTATGGGGAATAGGTGAAGTTCTCTTTACTTAAAAGGCTGCTTCGTTTTTTGTGAAACTAATCCTTTTAAGTTTGTATATGTTTTACCCTGGTATCCAATGTTGTATTCTAGTTTATTTGGATAGTTTTGCTTTTTGATGTACATTAATTTGAGAGAACCTGAGTTTGATTTGTTGCTGTAAATGTTTCGAAACTCTTTTGTGGTTAATTTTTAGCATCACAACAATTAGCATTTACCATCTATTCTCTGCCTTCCCCCATCCCCAAAGAAAAAAAAAAAAACTCGACCTGACCCTGTTGGGTTGGGTTCGGGCGGGCTCAGTCAGCAATTATGATCGGGTCAACCTGGCGGGTCCGACCCTTGTACACCCTACTTTTAACTAGGCAACTATGAAGGCTAAAACTTTAGCAGTGGAACACAATGGAAGAAAGTTTAAAACAACTATATAGCAATTTAGAGGACTATTTGAACACGTAGTGAAATAAGGCGATTAGTGATTGCAACTTTATAGCAATGGATCATTACTCTATAGAATTGTATGCGAGAGCATCTACATAAGAAATCATCTAGAAAGTTCGATACAACTCAAATGTGTAGCATTTGCACATGATTATTTGGTTTCTCTTGCTAAACTTGTGGCTATATTAATAAATTATAATATATAATATTACTAGTGCTTAGAGAAATTAAAGGTCATGTAAACAGGTTTAAATCCTTTAATCAAAGTACAATTTGATCTCATGTTCAAAGAGATCAGAAAAAAAAACCACGACCAATCATTGTTGTTCTCTAATTGAATTTTTATGCAAATTTGTTATTATTATATATATATATATAATGGCTAAAGAAAATTAAGCATTAATGTTTAATCAGATAGAAGTTGTTCAGAGACATATACTTTTCTAGAATAACTTTGGGACTAATGGAATTTAAGCATTAATTTTCAGTGAGATAGAAAGATGATTACTCTATAGAATTTGAGGTTGATGTCTTGACTTTTCTTCTTTGCTTTCTACATAAATTTATTAAACTTGAGATTGAATTTGAGGTTTTGATGTCAATTTGAGTTGGTACTTGCAAGACTAATTTTTGGTTCTTGGGTTGACTTGTATTTGAATTAGAAGGAGATGATATGGCTCAAATGGAAGGGATCAATCCTAATATCACTAGACGAGGGTCTAGTAGTAGTTCTAACCTAGAAGGTGAGTTGGTTGTCCTTTATCTATCCGAGTGGCTTAGATGGTATCAGAACTTTTTTAATTCTTTTCTTTAGTTGGTACGTTCGGGTGACATGGTACGGGCTGACAACGGGGAGATAGTAGATATTTGGAGCCTAGAGTGGAAGGACATTGACCATGCATACGATTGGTACAATCGGTATGCAACAATCAAAGCTTCAACATTCGTAAACATACTGGGTTCAAGCATAGACATGGGTATTGGACAAGTAAAGCTTTTGTCTGTAGTAAAGAAGGGATGAAAAAAAAAAGGATTTGCTTGTGCCGGTGAAGCGAGAGCAACAAAATACAAGATGTGGGTGCCTTGCAAGTATTACTGTTCAGCGACAGCTCTGTGGGAAGTATTGCATCTTCGAATGGTGTTCGTAGCATAATCATGAGTTGGCGACACCTTCTAAAGTTCACATGCTCCGTTTTCAAAGACACATGAGCGAGTTGCAGTGTGCAGAGGCTATAGATTCAGATAGAGTAGGCATTCACCCTAAATGGGCCCACGACTTGATGGCGGCTCAAGCTGGGGGTAGACAACATGTGGGCTTCACTCATCAGGACTATAAGAATTATCTAAACAGTATAAGAACTAAGACAATGGAGGTTGGTGTAGCCGGAGTTCTTGTTAATTGGTTCGGTGATCAGCTGAAGAAAGACTCAGAATTCTTCTTTCGGGTCATGATGGATGAAAAGGAGCACATTACTAATATATTATGGTCGAACCATGCCATGAAAAATGACTACGCCATCTTCGAGGACTTTGTGTCATTTGATACCACATACAGGACAATGTCACGTCCTCATACTTACCCCCTAGGCTCACCTATAGTAATGGTATGCACACAGCCGGGGATTATGGCACGAAGGTCGCTAGAAAGTCTTAGTCGATTTACCATGAAACTTAGCGGAAGGCGTATTTTAAAAAATATAGAATTGTAGTGGGAAATTGGAAAAGATTTAAGGTAAAAACTCTATGTTTTTTTTTAAAAAAAAAAATAATGAGTTAATATAATTCGAATAGATTGAAAATGTTAGATTAGGCTTTTGAGTAGAAATAAGAACTTTGAAATAAAGGATGAGGAAAGAGACACGAAGGAGGTTGGAAACCTGAAATAACAAAAACATCTTTAATACAAAGGAAAGTTCAGGTCGTCCTCCCGGGACTACATAAAAGGCTACATTACAAAAATTCGGGAACTTTGTACAATTTGAAAACTGATTACAAGGAAACAAATACCCGAAACACTCTAACAGGCCTAAGAGGGGTACTAATCCTCCTCGTCCGAGTTCAATGTAAGATCAATAATCTCGGACCCCGGAGTGGTACTACTATTTCCCGTTGGCGGGGCCGAGGGAATGTAATCGAACCTTAGCCACTCGGGCGGTACATCTGGTAAACCAAAGTCCTCAAATCGAGATAATGGGGATAACAGGGGATGGTGGGGGTACAGGGGACGGGGGTGAGGGCTCCCTAAAGAACCAGTGGGCCTCATGCTCCACTGATACTCCAAGGAAATCCAAAACCCACGTTCGGATCTTGAGTACTAGGATATAAGGGTAAAAATCGTAGGTTAACTATAATTCGTCGTTCTTTTCGAATTTCAGCTCATTTGATGCTTCTGAATTACCTCCGTATCGGTGTCATTACATTGCAATGAGAAAAACATAAGAGATAAAAGGGCTGAGTTCCTATTTGGATTCTTAGTAAATGTGGGGAAAATCGATCTCCTAGATTTGTTCCATAAACATCGTAGATGAAACATAATACAAGAACAAAATACAGACGTGATTTGCATATAACTTTCGTTGATTTGATGAACCCCTAGTATGAACATGGTGTAAAAACTAACTTCAAGCATGATGAGAGTAATTATCGAACTTGTGAATGAAATTAATAAATATGTCTCCAAGTTGATCAACCCATCATGGGTGTTTCTCAAGAGATTTGCCCATGACCGATAGTAACTGACTCTGTATTCTCCCTGCTCTCGATAATTGTGACGGAGTTCGTGCGTACCTCTCGATCTTGCCATTATGACTTGTGGGGTACTGCAGTGTCCCAGCTGTCGGAAGGTCTTTTTGTGATCGCACCAAAGTTAACCTTGACTGAAGCCGCTTAACATTTTTATGCAGTCTTTAGGCACGTTCAGTAAGAAGGAGGGCCACTCAGCTAACTCCCAACCTCACATCACTGCAGGTGGGGTGAGGTACTATGGTTATACCAGGTCCTGTGTTCAGACGTATGATTGTCATCCCTATTGAAATTTCCAGTGACCGTCACATACTCATTGTGTCGGTGGCCAACCTGCCTGTACGAGGCGATAGAAAGGGAAATTCCTCACTTTCGTTTTCCGTGTGGTTGAGGAAAAGATCCAATTCTCCTATCCAAGTAAGCATTTGAATAATAGAGAAATTGAACACAATGTAGTATGAATTTTGCGCCCAAAACTCATGCTCCACACTAATTTGCAATGAACTTGAAATAAGCATAACACGTTTAAAGAATAAATTCTGCTATTAGATTGGTACGAATTTTACAAACCAGTGTGTGCTAAATATTAGTGTCAAATCGATAGTAAGTGTATATAACTGAGAACAATTTCAAAAAAACCCCAGTGATTTAATTGCAAAGGAGGTCTCTTTATGTGGGCAATCTCTCTTTCCAAAGCAAGAATTGCTCTGACCCATGTCAAATAGTCATGTAGGATGACAGAGAGATGCACTTATATATGCGCCCAACTGAGAATGAACGTCATTATTAGCTTTGTGTGCTAACTAGTATTTAGGTGTTTATTGGACGTGATATTCCATAGAGTGATCAACGACTTAGGGTTGCATACCAAAACTCACGGGCTTTGTGTCTGTTGTATTATGCAAGCTCCATCTGTAATGTGTCAACTTTTTTTGAGCTCAAATTTGGATCCCCTTATCATATATAAAAGATAATATTCACTAAATGCTCTGCGTCTACTTAGAAACATCGAGGATGTAAAATATACAGTTTTAGTCATCTTTGAGTACACCTTATTCCGTTACAATTTTCTCACGTAACCAGAAAATTATAGTTAAGTGACAAATATAGATGACTAACTAAGACATCTGACATGGAGCCTCGAATATGCCCTCAGTAGACCTCCAGGGGCTATGTTTATTCAACCTTTATCCTTCATCATTTTGGGTGCTGAAATATCTTTTGTGATATACAGCGAAGCTGATCCTATAATTTGGAACTGTGAAATAAGGATGCTACCTCGTTGAATGCGTTTTCATTTAAAAATATCAGACCATAGCAGCACTTATACTATTAAGGAAATTAGAATTTTGACTTGGAGCACTATGGTTTGCCCAAATGCCTAGTAGGTGTTATGCCTTGATTGATCTATGCTTTCGAAAACTTATAGTGCTATAAATTAATT